>CM048820.1:13767843-14356164 GCA_026586065.1 Dioscorea zingiberensis | reverse complement strand
CCACGTGTCATTATTGAAGTCGTCCATCTCAAATTCTTCTGCCAACTGGGGGTGTACGTTACTCGTGGACTCAACACCCATGTTTCCTCTTCCTTCCATATTGTCCCATTCTAAGGCCGAAATGTGCCCCGATACAACCCCTGCTTCGGCGTTAGGAATAACAGGGTTTGTGTACTGTGCCTGTCGCCCTTGCGCCTTGGTATGGCGGTCTGAGGGTGGTTGCTAACCGCTTGACTATTATGCCTCTCCATTGACTGTCGGTCGCCACAGTTCATCGGCTTGCTTGCGTATGACGATTTTGGTTGGGCGTTTTCTGACCATCCTGTCTTTCCGGCGAAATTGTGATTGTTTTCCCCTTTCATATGCATTTGTCTTCCTACCATTCATCTCCGTAGAAACTGTGTGGAGCTTCAGTTGGTTTGAGCTCTCTGTCACCGCTTACTATCTCTTTTCCTTTTCCTGTGTGCTTTGGCGACCCATGATAATTGCTCTTGGCCGTACCTCCAAAGACTACCCCGATGGTATGTTTTAGGCTCCCAATGTTGCCGATGATCAAGCAGGAGAGTTTCCCTATTTTTGATCCATAAGATCGCTCATGCATCATCATCGGCATAGCTACCACCGGCCATTGATGTTAATCCTCTCGCCGATTAGTTTCAAGATTCATGAGACAACCTTTTTAAGCCAGCAGAAGCGGGGTAGTCTCTAGATCTCCACCCGTCGAGTTTCTTCATCTGCTTTCCCTACATTCCAGAAGTCCAACGACCATGGATAACATCATAATGAAAATTTCGGCAATTCGATCTAATTGCACGCCACCTTTGGTAATGGGCAGGCAATGAGAAAACACCCATCTCTGAAGCTCTTCATGCCCCAACTCTAGTCATCAACTCAAATTTATGCCAACATCGCCATGAGCTATCGTTCGATGATCATCCCTTCCAGAGCACCTTCTCCCCATCACGCCAATTGCGTATTTGGGCATCTCTTCCTTGCCTCTAAGCATCTCGCTGTCAAGCGAGAGCGAGAGGAAGTGCTTTTCCTCTTCTTCCAGCTCCTCTAGCTAGGTCTCCGGCAACCTAGGTGTTTTTTTTATGTTGCCGAGGTTGAGCAATGGAGATATTTGGCTCGTTCGATTCACACTTCTCCCGTTAAGCTTTTGTGATTGTTTCCCGACACACTTGGCCTCTCTATTACCTATGGGATGGTCGTCGATAGCTTGATCCCCAATGGCCAACCTACCCAACAATTCGGGCACGTGATTGCACAGTGGCAATCCAACGCTTTATGGCCACCCTATAAGCATTGTTCCCACACCTTGGTTGGTCCTAAGGGTGTGTGGATGATCAAAGGAGACCTTTCGTCCCTGATCCAGGGAGCTGGTCTTCTTCTATTTCTTTTGAAGAGGATCTTGGTCCATTCATCGTCTATCAGGAGGTTATTAGTGCTGTTGGATTTGCCATAGCTGGATTTAGTTCTATTTGCCCTTTAATAGCTCCGACGTAGCTGAGTCTTGGCCTCCTCATCGGTTTCCAATGAGGAGCCGTAGGTGTTGCATCTTCTCAGTTTAGTTCTGTTCCGCAGTGGACTTGGTTGTCCCTCCGTGAGATGGTCTTCCTCCTCCAGACGATTGCCATCTCCTTCTCCGGTGAGCTTTGCTATAGTTGTTACCGCAAGTGCCGCCCGACTCTCCACAATTAGTTTTAGCACATAGTCATAATGTATTGTTGTATTTATTGGATTTCAATTTTTATATTCTAAAATTATTTAGAATATAAAATTTTAAATCTAAATAGAAAATTTATTTACAGTATAAATCCAATTGGTTATAACAACTTATGTTCCGTTTGTTAGACAAATGAAAACCAAAATATTTTGGTTTTGTTAAATTTCAAACCAAGTTTACTAAACAATTGACTAAGATCATATTATTATTATTATTATTATTATTATTATTATTATTATTATTATTATTATCTGATTTTACCAACCTCACAATAATGTGCCTATAATTAATATTTATAAAGTGCATACCATTGTTGATTAAAATAGATACTAGAATATTTTATTTTAAATTGTTTTGTATTTTTGATATTCCAAACTAGAAACATAGATAAAAATCAATTTGTTATATCTAAAAGTGAATTTTGCCAGTATGTTAAACATGTGTTTGTCACTTTTTGGTTTTTTAACTGGTTACACAAATCATGTTACTCATTTAATAAATGTATTACATTTATTAAAATACAAACAAGTTTGTGTAAATTTTATCTATATCCTTATAAACCTCATAATTGCATATCCAACCTTTATAGCAGTTGTACTTCCCTATATTTTTTTTAAGAAATTTTCATTTTTGGAGAACTGTTCTCTGTTTTTAGTTTTCTGAAAACAAATTTGCCATAAAAAAAATAGAGATAACTAATCTTAATAAAATTTTCTCATGTTTTCAAAAGTGATCATTTTATCCTTTTTTTACTATTATTTAATGACAATCACTTTATCCTCATATCCTAAGTTTCTATACTTTTTATATTTTTGTAAATTAAAATTCTATTTAACACTTTTCTTAGAGTAAAAAAAAAAAAAAAAAAAAACCAAAACATGTAGACGGGACCAGAATATGCAATTACAAATTTGTTAGGGGTACATATGTAAAAGAATCAGACATATCTGTATATAATATCAAGATTATATAGGGGGGTATCTACATAAACACCATTTTTAAAAAATAAATAATTTAACTTGCAGTACATAATAAGAATAATCCCGCTCCTCTTATTCTTCGATCTCTCTCTATCAGGGCTTTGCTTCCCTTTCACTGCTCTCTTTGGCTTCGAGTTTGAATAATTTTCATAATTTTTTAAGGTATTCTTCAATCCTCTGCTTCTTTTATTTCGTAGGGAGAGATCTTCTGAGGGAAAGCTTCGATTTTGGGAAGGCATGAAGGCAATTCGAAAATCTCGTGTTTTTTTTTTTGGATTTGGATGTAATTGTCTTACTGTGTGATTATATTGCGTTTTGTTTTGCAGATTATGGGGAGGAGATGGGTGATGATAATATATTTGATTTTCTTGTTTGTGGTTTCTGAAGGAAGAGGTAAATTGGCACCTTCTGATTCTAACCTTTTTTCAATTGATTTTTTAGAAAATGGGGTTGTTTTGATTCAAATGATATTGGGACTGTTGAGGTTTGTTTTCTCACTGGGAAAGATAAGAGCCAATAGTCCAATGAATGCTTCGTTCTTCGCTATGTTATTTTAGTTGGAAAAAAATCCCTGTGTTATAAATTCCAATATTGGGAAGGTGTTAGCATTGTGGAGAATTATTCACATATTTGCATTAAAATGAGGGAATAATGACTTTAAATGATGTTGAAGTTAAGCGAATTGCTATATAATAGCAAATTAGGGATTGGCTGTTTCTTGAGGATGAGAAATACTTGATGCACAACAGGGGGAAATAAAAAAGCGTGGTTTTTGAGAAAGTTAAGCAATGATTTAATTGTTGGTTAGCTCTTCTTCAAGTTATTTTATTTGAAAAAACTCATACATCGTCAATTCCATTATTAAAAAGGTACTAACTTTGTGGAGAATTATGCACATATTTGGATTAAAGTGTTTGGAGAATTAATTAGATGATGTAGGAGTTGAGGGAGTTGTTAAATGATAGTAACTTGGGTTGGCAGTTTTCTAGGTGAAAGATGTGGTTCTTGGTTAACTGAACTAATTATGCATGTTAATTCCTGAAGTGAGGAATGAGATTAAATATGTTGAAATGATTTCAGGGAAAGGTTAGAATGCTGATGGATTATTGAGTTTCTGGGGAATACGAGGAAAGCAGATGTGAATCTCTTTCAGGACTTGGTTTATTTTGAGGGAGTGAAATATAAGATAAAGAGCTGAAATTATGATATCTTAAAAATGACAATTTATAAAAGTGCTAGTTGTTATTTTACATTTGAATCCTATACAACTTTGTGGAGGAGGATTAAGCTTGAAAGAAATGAGAAAATTCTAACCTATCTTTTGACAAATTATGATGGAATTTTATGTAACTGTTTGTATCATCACTAAAAGGAAAATTGACTACTTTAGTACTTAATTTCTTACTACCTTTTAGTTTTGCTTGAACTTTGAAATTTGAGCAACCAAAATTTATTATTATACATTTGAATCTTATACAACTTTTTGGCGGAGGATTACCCTTAAAAGAAATGAGAAAATTCTAACATATCTTTAAACAATTTATGATGGAATTTTAGGTAATTATTTGCCTCACCATTAAAAGGAAATTTTACTACTTTGGTACTTAATTTCTTACTGCCTTTTAGTTTACTTTTAAAACAACCAAAATTATATTATTTTCAACAACAAAACTCTGATCCCTTCCTGCTAGGCTATTTCATGTTAGGAAAATATAATTTGCTTAGATAGAGTACAGTGTGATGCATGAAAACAATTAAAAAATATGCAATACCTTGATGAGTACAACAAATGTGCTTAACGAATAGAAGAATCATTTTCTTTTGTACATCTTTCTGTGTTATGAAACTGCTAACATGCTCTGAATCATCTTGGATGCACCATTCATGCTGATAACAAACACTTCAATTGTGCATGTTACAGAATATAACAATATGCCGATCTAATTACAAATTAAAATTAGAGCTATAGAATTTATGACTTTACTTGCTAACCATTCTTCTTCATGGTTACAGAGCTTAAGAATATTGAGCAAGAAGATCACTATCATATTTACAATCATACTCTTGCACAGATACTTGTGGAGTATGCTTCTGCTGTAAGTTCCCAGGCATTATTTTTAATTATTTAATTTTCTTTTTATCAGCATAAATTTGAGCACAATGAGTATATTTATGTTAGCATTCTCTTATGCTTAACTGATGGTTTTCATCACCACAAATTGGTTTATATTTTCTGGGTATTATTCCTGTATGTTCTATTTTTGGCATTTTAGTTAGTTGATGCCTAAATTTCTTTTAGATTTGAAGAACTTCTGACCCGCACACTCAAATACGCCTCGCAGGTGTATGTTTCTGACCTAACTGAACTATTTACATGGACTTGCTCTAGGTGCAATGGCATGACCAAGGTATCCAAGATAATATTTTAATTCTTTTCGTTTCTCATATAATTGTATAACATAATGGATGTGCTAAAATTGGTAAATTCCATATGTTTTCTAACAGGGTTTTGAAATGGTAGAGCTTATTGTTGACGTCCAGAACTGTTTGCAGGTACAAGCTACTTGTGAAATAAGAAACAAGTATAAACTTTGCCAATATCTTTTTAAGTTACTGATTTGCACATATCATATTGTTTTGTGTCAGTCATTTGTTGGTGTTGCTCATGATCTTAATGCAATTGTCATCGCTTTTAGAGGCACTCAAGAAAAGAGGTAAGCATGAAACACTTGTTTCTAAGTTCTTGAATCATCACTTGCTAGCTGTTTGATTTTATTTTTTTGATTTTTGGGCATACTATATTTCATGTCTTCAATGTCTTTTCATTTTATATTCATAATTCTTATTCTTCATTACCAGTTTACTAATGCCATTATTGTGGCATCATTAGTACTCTCAAGGTATTGTTGGAAATGTAGATATTTAAATAATTATTCTGAAAGCCTTTATTTTTCCTCTTTGGTCACAGATGACACAAGGTCTTTAAAATGCATGCCTATGCTTACAGTCTCTACTCACATTGTGGTTCCTACTATGTGCATCTTTGATACCTGAACTTGTTCAAATTAACAAAACAAAAGCACCAACGGCCACAAGGGCCTATTGGTACAAGGGTTCCTTGTTAAGAGGGTGGTTCTCATGCGGATGGCCCGGGATCGAACCCCTACTCTTACAAGGTGAGGGTGAGGGTCAAGTGAACGGATCTGTGCCTACGTGCGCTTCCGAACCTATACACGTCCTTTGACGTCGTTTGGGGGGTGCTTGTTGCCTTAGTCAAAAAAAAAAAAAACAAAAAAAACAAAAAAAGACAAAAAACAAAACAAAAGCTTCGACAATCAATTCGTCTAAATATGTAATTCATTTAATCCCATTTCATTTGGTCTTTAATCTTGTACGACCATGATGTTGTCATTGTTGTTATCCTCTAATCTGTTGTTTATGGTTATTTGACACCTCTAGCTTTCATTTGGGGCTACCATTAGCATCTACATTCTCTTTCCAGTTTTTTTTTTTGGATAAAAGTGGATAAACCACGTTCATTGATTGTGAAAAGGCTCCTAGATGATTCTCTATTAAAAATAGTTCCTGGTTCGTGGTGAACCAGGTAGCACTAGACAGGTAGCACTGACGAATACAAAAAAATTAATTAATGTAGACGAGTGGAGAAATAGAACTCTCTCATGCTAGTACTTGTCTAAATGAAGATTTTATACGCTTGCAGCAGGATGTTGGTGTAGTGGTACTTTCTCAAGGGTATTGTATGCCATATGGGTACATTCTCTTTCCAGAATTGAGAAAGCAGAGAGGTTATTGAAGGACTAAAAATGTTTTCACTGCATGGCTACATACTTACTGCTTTCTTTTCATCAATTTCTTTGGGCTGCTAAACAAATGGGTTGCCTATGTGCAGCATACAGAATTGGATTGAAGATTTGTTTTGGAAACAGCTTGATTTGAACTATCCAGAAATGCCAGGTGCAATGGTAATTAATATTACTGATGCATTTTTAAGTTTTTAATGACTTAAAATGATGTGTTGATCATTTTAATGGTCTTATTGTGTTTGCCAGGTTCATCATGGCTTCTATTCTGCATACCATAACACTAGCCTGAGTCCTGGAATTCTGAAGGCTGTTCAGAAGACAAGAGATGTATATGGAGATATCCAGGTCATGGTAACTGGCCACTCAATGGGAGGGGCCATGGCTTCCTTTTGTGCGCTTGATCTCTCTGTAAATATCTAATTCTCTTTTGAAACTTTACCTGCCTTGTTCTCAATCTTCTGTGAGCTTCTTTTCTTTTTACCGTAAATGTCTTATTCTCTTATGAAGTTTACCTGTCATCTTCTTAATCTTTTGTGGGCTTCTTTTATTTTTATTTTGCATGTGTTCGATATTAGACTTTTGAACATTTTATGATAGTTGCATTTCTAAGGAGCCATTTATGATAGATGGGTTCTTAGCCTCATTGCATCTAACGAACGTTTTCTTCTCCTATAATAGGTAAATCATGGAATTCACAATGTTCAACTGATGACATTTGGACAACCTCGTATTGGCAATGCTATTTTTGCTTCATACTTCCGCAAACATGTGCCACACACAATTCGGGTGACCAATGGCCATGATATTGTGCCCCATTTACCTCCATATTATTATTATTTCCCTTCAAAGACATATCACCACTTTGCAAGAGAGGTAATATAAGTCTTATAACACATTTATAATGCTATATGCTCACACATTCTGAACTGTACTGTTTGTAGTTTGTCTTTATTTGGTACATATGATTTAACTGCAATAAGTAACAGTGAAGTATTATGCTTGTAATTGGTTATAATGATTTTCATAAAGCTATAAATATTCTTTTTATTTTGTGTTGGCTGCGATAATTTTTGCCATTACTTTACCAATTTCTGCACAGTTTTTTCTGACACAAAGAAAAATCAGGTATGGCTAAATGATATCGGCTTCGGAAGACTATTCTACAAGAGTGAGAAGATTTGTGATGACTCTGGTGAAGACCCAACTTGCAGCAGGTACGAACAAACTCACCCGCATGTCTTGTTCTCCTGATCAATGGAAGTTATGCTTATGATAATTACAAAGTCGTTTACTCTTTTGAAAGGTCTGTTTCTGGGAATAGCGTTTTGGATCATCTCACATATTATGGAACCAAGCTGCAAGCCGATACTTCGGGCTCATGTAAGATCGTAATGAGTAAAGATATGGCTCAGTACCAGACTCACGCTGCAGGAAGCGTTGTTTTGTCTCGGAAACCTATTTCTCAATCAATTCTGAAGCAAAGACCGGAAGAAGATGGTGGAATCATCTCTCTTTAGCATTCCTTTTTATTATGTTTGAACACAAATATACTAAATGTGCATAAGAACCCATTTTTCAGAGTGTAACCATCTTGCACTCTTAACATTAATTCACTTTCAAGGTGTAAATTGGTTTGTTAATTATATAGGGGGCATAGCAGTTTGCATTCATTTTTCAAAATGCACTCACGCAAACTCCAATCAACTCAGGCTAAATTCAGTTAATATATGACATCTTTGGTCAATTCAAATAACAATTATATTACTGTGAATTTTGGTTTTTATTCTGGTAAAAGTCTCACATGTTCTTTGCAAAGATTTTGAAGAGAGAAAAAGAATTTTACTGAAGTCTGTATGTATCAATATGTAATGTGGTTGCATCATGCATGCACCATAAAGAGTGGTTGGTAGTATATATTATATAATGGGCAGAAAAACATGGTTATGTTAATATTCATAGATGCTTAATCAAGAATTTTCTTTCGGCACTGACCTTGTGTTTTGATTCCTCTTTATCACAAGGAATCATAAAAGTTGAGACAAAATAAAGGCTTAAAATAGCACTCTCACTTAGTAATAATTAATATAAACATTCATAATACTATTTCATTTAGAGATATGATTAATGTACATCGTACAAACAAAAGAAGACGTTTGTTTGTTCAAAATGTGACATCAAACTCTCCATAGAAACCAAAACTCCAACTCTGTATGTTATTTTTCATATTTAGTATGGTATCAGAGCCAGAGTGCACCTGCTTCTCGAAGCAATGGAAGGAGATCACCACTAAGATGAAGACTCATGACTTTATCAGTAGGTCCAATGAGTTTGCCGCCGATGAAGACAACCGGGACAGGAGGGTTTCGGCCTAAGAGCTTGGCCAAAGCCCTCTCGATCTCTCTCCCTTTAGGGTCTTCATCAAGCTCATGAATGTAAGGGTTTACTCCAAGCTCACAAAAGAACCTCTTCATGGTGTGGCACATACAACAAGTGCTCACACTGAAGATCACCACTGCCCTTTGGGAAGCCAACCTCATGACTTTATCCATTCCAAGTGAGAAGATCAATGGACCTCAAATGTTTGAGGATGAATATATATATATAT
Source organism: Dioscorea zingiberensis (assembly GCA_026586065.1). Lineage (NCBI taxonomy): Eukaryota > Viridiplantae > Streptophyta > Magnoliopsida > Dioscoreales > Dioscoreaceae > Dioscorea > Dioscorea zingiberensis. The sequence goes on along the minus strand of CM048820.1, from coordinate 14,347,029 downwards.
ACTAGAAACAAATATGAGAAGAAGAGAAGAAAGAGATGACAAGCTTGCACTTCTTGTGGAGAGGTTGATAGGAGTGACTTGTTTATATAGCCTCTTGTGAGGGTGACCATGAATTGAACTTCTTCTTTTTCTTTTTTTCTTATTTTTAAAATGGAAAATTAAGAAAATGGATAGAGAATGTTCTCTAGATCATTGGTTTGAGAGTGACACTATACTTATTTCTAGCAACTTCTGTTCTACTTAGACAACGACATGACCTACATTATGAAGAAGTCAACACTCATGAAAAGTATATATACATGTTTTTTTCGTATAAATATAAGATGATGTTACATGTATAAGATATTTGACATCGTATCATGTTCATTCAACCTTATGTTACATATAGGTTTGAGTTGTGAAAACATCTTAAAAAAAGCCGAATAAGACTACATACAATATACCGAAGTGATTTGACCCTTTCTTGAATCCCATGCATAGTGAAAGCTTTGTAGCACCAATCCCTTTTATATCACAAACATTAACATTAGGTGTAATATCCAATTTAGTCCCTCTGTTATACCGATTTGTGACTTTAGATCCCTTTATTATAGTTTGGCTTTTTCAAAATTTAAAATGCTACCTTTAAAGACATATTTAAAAGTTTATTTAGTCCCTAAAATTGTGAAGGAAGGCGGCGTATTTCTCAATCGTGAAAATAGAGGGACCCTCATGACTCAAATTATAATAGAGGGACATAAAATCACAAATCGGTATAATAGAGAGACTAAATTTGGTATTACACCGTATTTCAACCTTGTGTTTTAGTTTAGAGTTATACAAATGAATTTATATAATAATTTCATGTATATCATCTCTTTTAAAACCGTTTTAAATTTAAATAAGCCATTTCATAACTTTTTCAAAGTGGGCATGGTGTACGGCTCAAGTGAATCACATCCCATACTTTCGGTTTATTCTCATTAATATATTTATAAATTAAAAAAAAAAAACAAAACAAAACAAAATAAGAAAGAGAGAGAAAGAGAGTGTAATATAAAAGCTTAATTTGATGTAGCTTCTTTTGGCCTTCAATGGCCATTCCTTCATTTCTAAGTTTCTTGAGAATCCTACAAGTTAATGGAGAAGTGATGATAAAAGGCAAGTGTATGCTTTGCATGGAGGAACATTGCCCAACTTGTGTCTTTATCATGTGTACCTATGTGATGCCAAAAACCTCCCATGCATGAATGGATGCTATCCATCTATCCATCTTTATTTATATACTTCATATATTGTGGATTAGATTTTAAGAGAGTAGACATTCTTGAAACATGGAGAACGATATGGAGCTCGGTCATGGTGTGACTCACACTTGTCTCTACTTGTGGAAATGTGGGTAAAGCTTCTGATTTAGATGTGTTGGTTTTGGATATACAATACCATATTTTAAGCTGGGCGAAGGCTTAACACTTGACATTACCAAAATGACTCCAAGATTAATTAGAGGAGAATTACAATCATTACGAGGAAACATGCATTTTGCAGTAAACATTTAATGGTGGTTTTGTCAAAACCGCCGCTAATTGTAACACTTGCGACGGTTTTGGTGGCAGTCCATGAAACCGACGTAAAATATTACCAATTAGCGGCGGTTTTTTCTGAAACCGCCATGAATTGTATTGAATTCCCAGCGGTTATTGCCTACTGGCCACCAATTGTATTGCATTTGGCGGCGGTTTTATCATAACCGCCGCCAATATCAATTTTCAGCCAACCCTAGAAAAGACCCAGAACACCCACAACCCTAGCTATATATCGGTTATTGCCTAATTAGTTACAGATGAAGCTTGGTCTCTCCTAGATGGGAAGAAAAACAACACCTTAATCACAAATGACCGAAGTATCCCCATTGTGGAAACTAGTCAAGAACAAGAACCTCTTGTATGCCACCTAAACCCTTCCCCCCCCCCTCTTGTATGCCACCTAAACCCTTTCCTGTACCACTAATTCTAGCTACTTGGCCCGACAAGAATATGATTACCACAACATTCAAGGTGGGGGTGGAAATAGAACAAACGGGGGACGACAACACCACATACCTTGTACATATGCGACAAGTTGAAGCTTAGAGAGCTGGGAGGATAACCAAAGGAGGCAAATAAGCCACCATGGGAACATTTCCAGATGGGCAAATACCCTGTATTTTATGAACCTCATCACATGGAATGTAAGAGGGTTGGGAAAACGCAGAAAGCGTTACCTTGTCAGGGACTTTCTACAACTCCATCAGGTAGATGTATTCTACCTGCAAGAAACAAAAATTGCACAGATGGACGATTGCATATGGCGATCCATAGGGGGAACCACATACGATGCACACCATATACTACCATTAGAGAAAATAAGGGGAAAATGCTGCATCGGGTGGAATAGTGGAAAGTATAATGCCATTACCACATACGTGGACCACTTCTCAATCACAGTCATCTTGGAGAACGTATAAACCAAATATACATGGATGCTCACAACAGCCTATGGACCCTGTGAAAGACAACAAAAAGGGCTTTTTTGGGATGAACTAATAGCAATCAAATCACGATGGGATGGACCGTGGATTATAGGAGGAGACTTTAATGCCACAAGGTCACCAAGGGAGTGCAATCAAGGTACGCAAGCTTCTACAGACACAGAAGGTTTCGACCGTCTTATACGAACCCTGCACTTCTTTGACCCACCGCTCCATGGGCAACAATATACATGGACGAATAGAAGTGCCAATCCGACCATGGCACGGCTGGATCGCTTCTTACTCACAACTGAGTGGCTAACCAACTACCCCAGCTTGTAGCAAAAGACCTTGCCAAGAGTCAGATCGGATCATATACCGATTTGCCTGGAGTGCGGTCATCAGGACCCCACAGAAGCATATTTAGATTTAATAGAGATTGGGGCAAAAGAGACGATTTTTGGCAAATGATCAGGGAATAGTGGGAGGAGAGCTATTTTGAGGGGGGAATGGGGCATATGTCCTAGCCAAGAAATTGCAACTCATAAGGGGAAGGTTAAAGAAGTGGAATATTGAATTGAGGCAACAATCAATCCAGACGAAGATGGATATGCTCATTAAATAAGAACCATATGATAAACTCCAGGAGGAAAGGGAGCTAGAGCAACAGGAACGTGCGGAGTGGCTGGCACTATAGCAGGAGCATGACGATGCTATAAGGGTTAAGGAATCTCACTAGCTGCAGTACTCACAGATCACCTGGCTACAGGAAAGGGACAACAATACAAAAAATTTTCATGCTATGGAAAACCAAAGAAGGAGCAAGAATTGGATCCGAAGCATTAATCACCAGCAACAAGTTATCACTAAGAAGGAAGATATTGTAATGGCATTTACTAACCACTTCCATGAAGTCATGGGCATGAGGCGAAGTACCCGTTATTGCATGAATTGGGTCTACTTGTTCTCCTACAGGGAGCAGTTGGATCTTCAACACTTGAGCAACCCTTCATAGCGGAAGAAATCTATGAGGCGATCAAAGAACTCAATCCGGACAAGGCCCCTTGCTCGGATGGCCCTCTTTCAGGGAGGACGGGAGTTCATCAAAGAGGATATCCTCAAATTCTTTGAGGACTTCTATGAAGCAAATGCACAATTAGAAAGAATCAACTAGGCAAACATTGCACTTATACCTAAGAAGAAAGCGCTAGAGCAAATCAAGAATTACAGGCCAATCAGTATGATCAACTGTTTACTAAATATTATCATGAAAGTTCTGGCAAACAAGCTCCAAGCCACAATGAGCTCCCTGATTGATGAATCACTAAAAGCCTTTATAAAAGGGTGGTGCATCCATGATAACATCATAGCAGCTAAGGAAGTCATCCACAGAATGAGGACCGGCCTCGGATCAGAACGGGGTAGTTCTCAAGATTGATTTTGAAAGGGCCTTCGATATAGTGGACTAGGAGTTCCTGCTGGAAGTATTAGCAGCAATGGCATTTGGACAGCGATGGATAGCATAGATTAAAACAATACTATACTCCTCAAAATCGAACTCCTTATAAATGGATAATCGGTAGGATCTATCCGACATCAAAGGGGATTGAGACAGGGAGACCCGCTCTCACCGCTACTCTTTGTCATAGCAACAGATGTCTTCAGCACTATGTTGACCAAAGCGGTAGCCGCTAACATATACGGTGGCTTGCAATGTGGAAGGAGGGTGGAAGATCAAATCACATCTCTATAGTATGCTGATGATATGCTACTGATCTGCTCCGGAAAGGAGGAACATCCACGGAACCTGAAGCTAATTTTCTACCTCTATGAAGGCTTTTCAGGACTCCGCATCAACTACTATAAGAGTTGGCTTATACCAATCAAAATGGCATACACCGATGTAGAAGCAAGGGCAAATATAATGAATTGCATAGTGGAAAAGCTCCGCATCAAATACTTGATATTCCCATATCTGGCTCAAAGCCAAAGAAATAAGATTGGCTTCAGCTAATAGGAAGGGTGAAAGCAAGGATCAGTACTTGGAAGGGTCAGTTACTCTCCATGGGAGGCAGAATTACTCTTGTCAACTATGTACTCTCTACAAACCATCAAGCAATTGATATACCAAATGGGAGTGGGTTATTAAGTGATAGATAGCCCTCCATGAGACTTCTTATGGCAGGTCCGTAAATGCAAGAGAAAAAACACCACCTGGTTAACGGGAGGAGGCTGTGTAGACCCAGGGAACATGGAGGCTGGGACATCATTGACTTGAAGTGTTTTAACACAACAATGATAGACAAATGGTGGTGGAAACTACTAACGGGACAAGCGGGGGTATGTACCAAGATTATCAAACAAAATTATTTCACAGCTCATACATCAATCCCCATAAAAAAGCCCCTCATCATGCCTCCTCCTTTTGGAAAAGCATTAGCGCCCATTAGAAGACGGTAGAAATGGGCATCACAATCAACGCCGGGAAGGGAGATATGATGAATCTGTGGCACAACAAATGGCTGGAGGGGTAAGACCCAGGGAATCATCTCACAACTCTGCAACATCTGATCAAAGATCATACCATATCTCTTCAAGAAGCAAGGACACTGGTACAAAGAGAAGACCCTCTTCTCAAATAAAGCCCCCTAACTAGGACAGGAGCAGAGGAACTGGAAAGTCTAATTGCTGCCATAGTAACACCAATGTCAAATAGGGAAAATGAGCGAAGATGGGTATTAGGGACGAATGCCGCCTTCTCAACAAAATCATTGTACACTCGCATTGTGGATGGAGGGATGCGTATTGGTTTCCTGAATAGTTTATGGAAGTTGCCATGTCCTAAAAAGCAAAAGTTATTTGTAAGGTTAGCTTGGGACAACAAATTGCTTACCTTGGATAATCTTGCCAAAAGAGGATGGAACGGGAACCACACCATGTGCTACCTCTGCAACAAGACAGTAGAGCACCTCTTTACTACATAACCGCTGACAAAGCTAATATGGGAACATTTCTTCTTACTTTTCAACCTCGGAGGACAGCCTCGATCCATTAAGGATTTATGGGGCCACCACAACCTAGGGAAAGGGCTTCACAAAGACGTACGCATGGGGTGGAACTTGGCAGTAATTGCCATAACCTGGAGCACCTGGCTTGAAAGAAACCAACGATGCTTCCGCAACAAGCGTCGCGTTTGTTCAGGAATTACTCAAGGGATTAAATTTATACTGCTTTTTGGTTTGATGTAGTTAATGCCTCCAAAAAGCTGAAGCTAAGGTTGATGGAATCCATGGTCAAACAGAGCCTGATCTTGGACTGGGATGAACAAAAGGAAGTGATAAGGAAAGGGGACGACTTTGAGGACATCATCCAAGGGCACATACTAAACGAGTGACAAAGCACTCATATATGTACCAGAACACCCTGGCAACTAGTGAATAACTACCTGCTATTTACATGATGTACTTCTCCACTTTTTCTAATCAATAAAGGAATGTGGTATATCCACTTTTATCAAAATATATATATATATATATATATATATATATATATATATATATATATATTTTTTTTTTTTAATGTATAGAGAGATCATGAATGAAAGATTTTTAACAAAGATTTTATTCTCCTTTTCAATTGGCTCATACTTGTAAAGGCACATAGGTCTCATCACTTCCATGTAAACTTGATATGTTTAATGGGTTTAAACATTATCAAGAAGAAAATGCAAACTTAGTTATTAAGTAGATAAAGCATGTAAATGAAAAGATTAGTAGGTCTCTAAGAATTAGGTTCCTCTACCTTGAAGATAACATAATTTGGAATATTCACACCATGTGAAACATAATTTGGAATATTCACATGAGAGGATAAATTCATGAAGAAGAGAAATGTTATTTATTTATTTACTATTAAAGTATTCCTCAATTAGAAGTTAAATCATATCAATTTCACTATTTAAAATTAGCTCAAGGTCATCAAGCTAAGAGAGTTAATGGAAATTTTCTTAAAGTAATTCGGGATTAATGTAATAATATAATAGATTTGGTCAGAAATTACATATCAATTTCACTATTTAAAATTAGCTCAAGGTCATCAAGCTAAGAGAGTTAATGGAAACTTTCTTAAAGTAATTCGGGATTAATGTAATAATATAATAGATTTGGTCAGAAATTAATTTGTCATGTTAATTGAGGTTTGACATTATATTACAAATTAACATGACAAATAATGTAATTTATTAAATTAAAATCTTTGATATATATATATATATTGTTCATGATTATTAGATGTATGTTTGGGATTAATATAATAACACAATAAATTTTAATTTGAAAAATAACATTATTTGTCATGTTAATTTGTAGTATAATGTCAACCTCAATTATGACAAATTTCTGGCCAAATCTAGTATGTTATTACATTAATCCTAAATTACTTTAAGAAAATTTCCATGCACTTCTCTTCAATGAGCTTGTGCTAATTTTATTTTATTTTTTTGATAAAAAGTTTGTCCTAATTTTAAATTGCGAAATTGATATGATTCCCCTTGTAATTGAAGTTGACTTTAATAGTAAATAAATAAATAAATGAAGTTCCTCTTTTTCATGGATTTATCCTCTCATGTGAATATTCCAAATTATGTTTCACATGGTGTGAATAATCCAAATTATGTTATCTTCAAGTTAGAGGAATCTAATTCTTAGAGACCTACTAATCTTTTCAATTACATGCTTTATCTAATTAATAACCAAGTTTGCATTTTCTTGTTGATAATGTTTAAAACCATTAAACATATCAAGCTTACATGGAAGTGATGAGACCTATGTGCCTTTACAAGTGTGAGCTAATTGAAAAGAGAACAAAATCTTTGGAAAAAAAAATCATTCATTCATGATCTCTCTATATATGAGCACCTCATTGTAGAAAAGGAAATATAACTATAAAATCAAATTCGAAGCTTTCTTTCTTTCTTTTTATTAAATTAAAAAAAATGTTGATCACTTAGCCAAGTATGGTATCAAGAATAGTTAAAAATAATAGTAACTTTCAATACAAACATTTCATTTCCATTAGCTATGAACCATACTAAAAATTAGCATGATAAATAATATTATTTATCAAATTATTTGTCATGTTAATTTGTAGTATAACATATTATACTACAAATTAACATGTCAAATAATGTTATTTATTACACTCCCTTACTCTGGGCCTCCTCACAGTTGCTCTATGTTCTTATAGTGCGTTTGGATGGAAGGACCCCCCCTTGATGGATACCCTTAAGGGGGAATGATTCCCCCCTGTAAGGGAATGTGATTCCCTTATAAGAGAGAATAGTCATTCCCCCAACGTCGGGGGGAATGGCTATTCCCCTCTGTTGAAATTCCCATATTAACCCTTCAATTTTTTTACTCAACCTTTCCCAGTGTCATTGCGTTCTCAAGTATGAACACCTCCTCCTTGTTGAAGATTGATGAGAAAATCAGCTGGAAATCAGCTTGAAGACCTTGAAGATTGATGGAAATCAGCTGGAAATCAGCTTGATTGAAGATCTTGAAGATTGGAGATTTTCTTGATTGGAGGATTCCTTAGTTAGAGGATTTCTTTAAATTATTTGAAATATTTCCAGATTATGTAATTTTCTTTCCTTATTTTCATTGTTAGGTGAAGTTCTATAAATTGTAATGAATTGCTCCAAGTGAGTATGGAAGTCTGAAATTATGAAATGAAATAAAAGGCTTTCAACATGTAGCTGTTTCATCTTGTTTGTTAGTCGTTTCTTTGTTGCAACTTTCTGTGCAACTTAACTCCTGTTTTCTTTCTCTTGTTTGTTAGTCGTTTCATTGTTACAACTTTCTGTGCAACTTTCAACACTCCTTCCTCCTCCTTCGTTATTAAATCGGATAATGATATTCAAAGTAGTTTTTAAATAAATAAATTCATTTTTATATCAAGGGTATAAAAGTAATTTTATTACAACTCTTTCTCTTACTCTTCCATTTTCAATAAATTACCTTAATTCCTATTACCTTTCCATCCAAATAAGGTAATCATTCACATTCTCATTCCATTCCCCCCATTCCCTTTAGCCTCTCCATTCTCATAATCTCATTCCATTTCCGTCCATTTCCATTCTTCAATCCAAACACACCCTTAAATAGGTTTGCTTGGCCTTGAGGATGTCTTGTTCTTCTCTCTTGAGATACTAGCAGCAAAACAAGGCAATAGTAGCAATAATGATAAAACAAATATATATGATTAATTTGATGAAGACATAGATATTAATGTTATGTTTATACTCTTCCTCTCGTTTGGGTGAAGTAGATATATGTGAATAAAAATAAAATGTTTGACTGGAGATAACTTTTATAACTAAAATCAATTATTGTGGTCATATCTTTAGTTTACTAACAATTTCTTTTATATATATTTCTTAATCATGTGTTGATAGGATATATTTTTTTCAAATTAAAAATATATAAAAAAAACATGCAAGATGAATAGGAAATATACTTAAATTGGCATATTTAAGTTGTTAGAATACCTCTTTAGGGGTTGTAAAATTGTTAACTTTCAAGATATAGAAAACAAAGTATCAAGCATGAAGATTGAAGAAGAAAAAAGCTTCAAAGAGTAGACAGAGAAGATTGAATGTATTACAAACTACAATACTACTTATATATAAATAATCAATCTTACATTGTGGTTGTTGAATAATTGATTCACAACATGAGAAGGACAAACACAAATGGTACACTCATCAAAATTGATTTTGAAAAGGCTTTCGATATGATTGATGGAGAATCCCTAATTGATGTAATGGAAGCAAGATGCTTCAGCCATAGATGGATCAGCTGAATTCAAACAATCCTCACATCCTCAAAGTAAAATTCCTAATCAACAGGGCACCAACATGTTATATTAGACACAAGAAAGGCCTTTAGACAAAACAACCCACTATCACCTCTACTATTTGTCCTGGCCACGGACGTGTTTAACACAATGCTAACAACAACATCAAGGGAAAACATCCTTAGGAGAAATAACATGAGGAACTAACTTGTCTTTAATACACGGATGACCTAATAGTTATGCGCGGAGAAGACAAGCCACCTCAAGACCCTACAACTCATTTTCTATCTTTTTGAAGGGCTTTCCGGATTAAGGATCAACTACTACAAGAGCGCAATAATTCCAATCAGAGTACAAGTGGGCAACCCAAAAGCACTTGCAAATATCATGAACTGCAATATTGGCACCCTACCAATCAATGCAAATATCTGGAAAGAGGACTGATATATGTCGATTGGGAAAAATAAAGAAAAGAATCAGAAAATGGAAAGGGAGACTACTAGCATAAGGCGGAAGAATAACCTTCATAAACACAGTCCTCTCTACAATCCCAAATAATTATTAGCTAGTAATCTATAAATTCCCTCAATGGGTTATTGAACAAATAGACTCGCTCACTTGATTTCTTATGGAGAGGCTGTAAATGAGGGGCTATTTTGGGTAAAGCCATCTCAAACTAGTTGGGAGTTAACATAGGATTAAGTTTGATTCAAAAGTGGATAATGACTCTAATTCAAACTAGGGTTCAAATCCCAGTCTAATTAAGATTAGTGATAGGGTTGGTTGTAGAGATAGAGTTGGTTGTAGAGGTAGGGTTCAAATCCTACTCTATGTTTAAGTCTTATTCATATCAGAATAGGAGTTATCTCTAGAGGTTTACAAATAGGGCCTAGTCTATTCAATTGTAATATAGATAGAAAAGATTAGAAGAGTGAACAACAGAGAAGAAAGAAAGAGAGGGAGAGCGACGGCGGTGGCGCCGCCGCCGGGCCAAGTGTTCTCTTTCCTGAGAGAAGAGTCAAGAGAGTAGAGAACCTTGAAGTGGTGTTTTGAAGCAACAATAGAAGGGAGATTGGAGATCAACTTGAAAGCTCTAGAAACTCAGTTTGATCCTTCAAATAAGTAGAGTGTGTAGTGATTTTGTTCTTATTTTTTTCTCCTTCATGGTGTTGTACTCTTTGTGAGAGGTTATTTTCTTTTCTATTCAAGCCGTCGGAGTTACTCATTATAGTGGATTCCATGTTCCCACCCCCATGGAGACGTAGGCACATTGCCGAACTCCACGTATATCTTTGTGTTTGTGGTTTGTGAGTTTTTCCTTTATTTCTTGCCCTAGTCTTGCATGTGTTTGAAGATTGATCTTTGACAGGTTGTTAGAGCATTATTAGTTTGTTTTTTTATCTCCCTGCGCAACCTTTTATTTATTTATTTATTTTTATGGTTTTTCTAATATAATGTTAATTTCTTGTTCTCTCTTGCTATATTTGTGCCTTTGGACCTATGGCCAATGTTTTTGCGGGGCCTGAAACTGCCAAGGTTTTTTGGGAAGCAAGAGAAAGACAAATGAGATGACCATCTCTTGGGGATGCAAACACCGGAGAAGTTCAATCAAAGTAATTGGTAATAAACTAATTCATTTAAATGTGATACCACCATTTTAGTCGTCAATTCTTTATGTGACAATACATTAGCTATAGAAGAGCTGTGTTCTGTACCATTTTAATTGTCTTTCATTCATTCAAACCTTGAACTATATCATTGGATACACCAAGTCCATTTGATTTTCAAGCTGTACAAGTTGAAGTGATGGCATTGAGCTATGAGTCTAGAGACTCCATTACATCAACAGGTATAGGTAGAGATACAGAGTGAGAGAGAGAGAGACTTGGATGGATGAACATGTATATAGGCCTATTAGATTATTTATAGACAACTTTGAAGAGTTAGATCATGAATTAGGTGGGCATAATTTAGCATTGCCTTTTTTTCCCTTTTTTTTTTCATAAAAGTGGCATTGTATTGTCTTATCTTTTTTAATAAAGTGGCTGAGATTACCAATAATGAATGGAGTGGGCGTCTGATTTAGGTCAATTACAATGTCCTTGGATAGGATATATGCTAGTGTTGATCGTGTGACACCATCCATACTAATGGCGTTGAACATATAATTTGTTTTTTGCTTTTGTAGGCAATTGAGCTTGAGGCACCTGCTGTGAAAGGCATTGGTAAAGTTCATGCCAAATGGTCTCCTGTGTCCACGCCATGGTATAGGATGCTTCCTGAGGTAAGAACTATTTCTTGATACTAACATATAGCTTAGTCTGAGTTCTGCCAAGTGGTTATAACTAATATCTTTTTAACGTGATTCTCTTGGATAGGTTATATTATTAAAAGAAATAAAAGGTGCTGATGCGGAAAAGCTTGTGAAGAAGTGTCCAGTTAAGCTCCTTAGGTGTCAATGATCCTAGTTAAGCTCCTTCCATCTTTGTTTCTCTGTTTCCTAAACATTTTTTTTATTGAATTTTTTTCTTATTAAATTTTTGTAAACATTGTGTTGAAAGTTGCACAGAAAGTTGTAACAATGAAACGACTAACAAACAAGAGAAAGAAAACAGGAGTTAAGTTGCACAGAAAGTTGCAACAAAGAAACGACTAGCAAACAAGATGAAATAGCTACATGTTGAAAGACTTTTTATTTCATTTCATAATTTCAGACTTCCATACTCACTTGGAGCAATTCATTACAATTTATAGAACTTCACCTAACAATGAAAATAAGGAAAGAAAATTACATAATCTGGAAATATTTCAAATAATTTAAAGAAATCCTCTAACTAAGGAATCCTCCAATCAAGAAAATCTCCAATCTTCAAGATCTTCAATCAAGCTGATTTCCAGCTGATTTCCAATCAATCTTCAAGGTCTTCAAGCTGATTTCCAGCTGATTTCCTGTCAATCTTCAACACTCCCCCTCAAGTTGGTGCGTAGATATCACCAACTTGTCTAGCCGATTTCCAGCTAATTGGATAAGATTTGTTCAAGCCGATTTCCGGCTAATTTGTTCAAGCCGATTTCTGGCTAATTTAAGAAGATTCAATTTTGAGACAGCTGGCACCAAATTCGAATAGTACAGCTTGCCTCGTCTAATACCACGGCCAATCGTCACCGTTTTCCGTTGACGATCTTCCCGGTTGTGATTGGGCCTGTGTTGCAAAATCTGTTGTAACATCTGTTGCAACAACAGCTGCAGCTCCAGTCTTCAAATGTTGCGTAGGATTTCCCCACGAACTTGTTCAAATGTTGCATATCATCCGGATCCTTCATGACAACTTTATCACGATGATCCAATTCTCGGAACACTCCAGTTAACTCTCCATAATATTCGGAGAGAGACTTCATCCATCGCTTCACTTTTTGATTTTCAGCATACCATCTTTCATAGCCATCTTCAATTTCTGTAGGTGGCTTTGGTTTACACCGAATATAAGAGAGTTTCTCTCTTTCGGTGAGATGCATCTCCATCAAATGTCATTGGAGGAGGCCATCACGTTGGGCGTGATGATTCAGCAGCTAGGATAAGAATTAAACCTTCGGCTTTGATACCATGTTGAAAGTTGCACAGAAAGTTGTAACAATGAAACGACTAACAGACAAGAGAAAGAAAACAGGAGTTAAGTTGCACAGAAAGTTGCAACAAAGAAACGACTAACAAACAAGATGAAACAGCTACATGTTTAAAGACTTTTTATTTCATTTCATAATTTCAGACTTCCATACTCACTTGGAGCAATTCATTACAATTTATAGAACTTCACCTAACAATGAAAATAAGGAAAGAAAATTACATAATCAGGAAATATTTCAAATAATCTAAAGAAATCCTCTAACTAAGGAATCCTCCAATCAAGAAAATCTCTAATCTTCAAGATCTTCAATCAAGCTGATTTCCAACTGATTTCCAATCAATCTTCAAGGTCTTCAAGCTGATTTTCAGCTGATTTCCTGTCAATCTTCAACACATTGTTGAGAACATGTGTCGGTTTTATTTTATATGTTCTTCCTAAGTATGTATAAACAAATTTGAATTGAATGGAGTTCAATGGTATTAAAATTAAAATTTAATTTTATAATTATTTGTAAATTTTTTTTATTTTTAAATTTGAATTGAATGGAGTTCAATCGGATGGAATAATGATTTAAAATTTTATTACTGAAAAAAAAACAGGTTTATAAAAAATAAAGTAATAAATAATAAATAATTTAAACTTTTGGTTGGCATTTAGTGGCAGTTCAAACCGTCGTGAAATGCCAAAGTTAATAAAAAAAATTAAAAAAGAATTTAAAAATTAGTTGGCATTTTGTGGTTGTTCCAAATGCTAGGGTTAATTTTTAAAAAGATTTGATAGGCAACCGCCGCTAAATGCAAGGGTAAATAAAAAATAAAAAATGATTTAAAAATGTGATTGAGATTTAGCGGCGGTTTAGAACGCCGCTAAATGTTTTTGCAACGGTTTTTCCGGTGTTTTCCGAACCGTCGCAAAATGCAAAGTCACCCCACGCCCACGGCATTTTGCGTCGGTTTTGGTGGCGGTTACAAACCGCCGGGAATTACATAATGCCGATAGTGGCGGTTATACCGGCGGTTGGTCAAAACCGCCGCGAAACGCTCTCTCGACGTTGGATTTTTCTGCGGTTTTCTAACCGCCACCAAAAGCATTTCGGGACGGTTATAACCGTCGTTAAATGACTTTAAAACCACCGCAAATAGCTCTTTTTGTTGTAGTGGTGTGTGATTGTGCTTCTGTGGAAGGGTAAATTGTAGTGTTCTCTCTACCCCCAACAAAGGCCCAAACCCAATCTCGAAATCATACAAATTAGTGAACTGGGGCAACAGAGCTAAACTCCTATTAGAAGGGCGAACAACAAACTAGGAGGACAGTAGACAATGGGAACTAACCTTGGGGAAAAAATTCAGTATCAAATCACTTTTCATCTTTCCATTACTAGCATGGAACAACAAATTCAAGACCTTGGATAACCCAACAAATTGGGCCGGAGGGGGGAAGACCTTATACTTCTCTTTGAATGAGCACAAGAAACGGTTCCTCATCTCCTAACATAATACCCTTACACCAAGAGCATTTGGGAACACTACTTTGGTTTATTCACGTTAATAGTGACACCCTCCATGATACAAGATCTAAGGGGGTACAATATACTAGAAAAAAAATGTTAAAAAAGGACTACCGATAGGGTTGGAACCTGGCAGTCATGATAGTCACCTAGAGCATCTAGAGAGAAACAAACCAATGATGTTTTCATGATAAACACCGTGTTTTCATGAAAACAATGGATGACATTAATTTTCTCATGTTTTTCTGGTTTGATGCAACATATGCGCCAAAGAGGCCAAAGCTGATAGTGATGGATTCCATAGTAAGCGCAACTTGGCATTCACCCAAAAGAAGATGCAAACCCCATCGACAGACAAACTTGAAGATACCGCCTCAAAGTCGGAAAACAACAACTAATAATATGAAACCATATAATCAAAGATACTGATCCAACCACCAATATGTATTTTCTAACCAACTTATTATCTAATGAACGTGGTTTATCTACTTTTCCAAAAAAAATGAAGATAATTTATGTAATATAAATAATTTACCATGAGTATATTATTAATTTAATTATTATTATTGTTTGATATATTTTTTTAATTATGTTTTGATAAGATAAAAATTTTCAACTTAAACAACATAATAGACATGTAAGGACAACCAAGCAATGCCATTAAATTGGCAAATTTAAGTTAGAAAAACATTTTAGTGGTTTGTAAAATCAAACTCAAAATCTTCTAATCAAACCCTGTGGGGAGGATATATAGGTGCACCCAAGTACTCAATCAACGACCAAATGGTTTTACAAAACTTCTCAATTGGTCCTAAACAGGGCCCACTTCACAACTGATTGGTTTCACTCTTTTTATGCCATGTGGCACTACCTTTCCTTATTTCTTTTCCTTTTTTTTATTTCCATTTAAAATATATGGCATCCCATGCTGATTTTGTAGGGCCCTTAAATGCAATAGGTTATATTTGCTGCTTAGCCAAAAAGGAGATTCATAACCTTATCACAAACATATTAAAGAAAAAAGATGGTGCTTGGCTCTTCTCACTTTGATGTCATACATTTTATTTAATATTTTGTTCCTAAAATTTTGGGATTTTATTTTCTTACGCATATATCCTGGAAGGGTGCGTTTTGATTGTAAGACGGAAAATAGGTGAAAAAGAAAATATTTTTATGGAATAATTTTCCGTGGAAATCAAGATTGTGGTCGTTTAATTGCAATTATTTTTCGGCTAAAAAATCTAACATTTACCAAATTTTTTTATTTTACTGTTTGATTGCCCTTATTTTCTAGTGGAAAATGATCCTTCTCTATGAAAAAAAGCATATTGCATCAATTTTTCATGAAAAATCAATATTTCCATTGAAATTTTTTTTCCCCAAGTAATCAACCAATGAATTACAAGATAAGCAATGTTAAAGGATAAAAAATTCAAAACAATGACTTAAAAGTTTGTGAATATCTGATAGCTCCTATTTGAAATTCAAACAACCAAGAACATAAGCAATTTTAAAGGATAAAAATTCAAAACAATGACCTAAAAGCTTGTGTATATTTAGTAGCTCCTATTTGAAATTCAAACAATCAAGACCAATCCTTATTTTGTTTTTTTTTTCATATAACCCCCTCAATTTTTCATGGAAAAGTTTTCTTGCCTTGGGCGGCGGAATTAATTTTCACAAAATTTGGATAATTAAACAATCCAAAATGGTGGAAAATTGGTTATGGAAATATTTTCCATAGAAAAAGAAGGCATTCAAACACACTCTAAAATTTGTATTAATTTTAAATATATAAATGAGATATATTTATTTAAAATATATTGAGATATAAATGATAATTCCAATATTTGTATTAATTTTATTAAAATAATCAATAGTGATGGGTGCAAAACAAAAGCATGGAGATAAATGCAATATTTTGAAGATTAAGAGATAATTAAGGGTATCCTAAGGGGTATATATGTTGACTAAATTGTAAAACCCTTTTATGAGCTTTAGTATAACAAAGGTTTAAATATCAAAATGGTCCCTCTATTATACTGAATCTGTCCTTTTAGTCCTTATAATATAATTTAAGCCTTTTCAGTCCCTCTAGTTTACAAATTTGGGCAATCTTAATCTATCTAGTGATGTCCGTCACATTTGTCGTCTGATTAAGCTGATGTGGTATTTTTTTTATTAAAATAATCAATAAAAAATCTCAAAAAAGAAAAAAAATAGTAAAAAAATTCTAAACAAATAACATGATTACATTATAATCACAACTAAAATAATATAATTAATAAAACTAAAAGCATCATTAAATTGATTTGATTAAACCCTAACTCTAATTTTAACCCTATCTTAATCTAATTAACTAATTAATTAAATCTAAACTCTAATTAACTAAGCCTTAACTCTAACTTTAACCCTAATCCTAATCTAATTAACTAATTAATTAAATCTAAACCCTAATTAACTAAGCCCTAATCAAGTGTGGGCGGAGGGAGAGAAGGAGGGGGGCTGTCACACGCGGACGCATTTACAAGTAAAGTGGAGAGAGAGAGAGAGAGGAAGGGGCTGAGAGAGAGAAGGAGGGGGGTCAAGCACGGGGTGGTCATGGGCGTAGAGGAGGTGGGGAGAGAGGAAAAGGGGCGGAGGAAGAGAAGGAGGGGTCACACGAGGGCTGGCATGAGGCTAATGGGGATGGGAGGGAGAGAGGAAGAAGGCAAGAGGGAGAGAATGAGAGGGGTTGTCACGTGCTTCACACTCAAGCAAAAGACGGGGTGGGGGAGTGAGGATATATAGGGTTAGGGCTTATTAATTATGGTTTGGATTTAAGTAATTAATTAATTAGATTAGGATTAGGGTAAAAATTGAAGTTAGTGTTTAATGAAATTAATTTAATGATGATTTTAATTATATTAATTATATTATTTTTGTTGTGATTATAATGTAATAATGCTATTTGTTTAGATTTTTTTTTGCTATTTTTTTCTTTTTTGAGATTTTTTTATTGATTATTTTAATAATAAAAAAATGCTACATCAGCTTAATCAGACGGCAAATGTGACAAACGTCACTAGATGGACTAAGATTGCCCAAATTTGTAAACTAGAGAGATTGAAAAGGCTTAAATTATATTATAGGAATTAAAAGGGTAGATTCAGTATAATAGAGGGACCATTTTGATATTTAAACCTATAACAAAGGTACAAAAGGGTTTTCCAAGTGTAAGGTGAGACAACAGGTGAGGGATATGCATATCAACAATTACAATTTTATATAGTGGAAACATGCAAAATCACAAGGGTCTGATATATAAAAAGAATATATATATACATATCTTGTTTTTGGATTAAAGATATTTAAATAACATGAATATTAAAACAAAAAACAAAAGAGTGAACAAATAACATATAAAAATGGCATGAATTACTTAGAATATACCAGCCTAGACTAGTGTCACTATCAACCCAATGATCATAGCTGGGTCTATTTTGCTAATTGAGCTAAATATATATATTGAGATTTATCCTCTTCTGCAATTTTTAAAATTGTAAATTAAAAAAAGATATATTTAAACATTCAGTCCACTTGCCACCACCCACACAACCCTATATATACAAGTCACTCATGTAGCCAATTCTCCACAAGCTTTCTCATCTCTCTCTCTCTTTGAAGCATATATAACCCTAACCCTACTCATTATCCCCAACATTTTTGCTCCATTATTCTCCTCACTCAAGAATGGATAGAGTCATGAGATTGGCTAGCCAAAAGGCAGTAGTGATCTTTAGTGTGAGCACTTGTTGTATGTGTCACACCATGAAAAGGTTCTTTTGTGAGCTTGGAGTGAATCCTTACATCCATGAGCTTGATGAAGACACTAAGGGGAAAGAGATAGAGAGGGTCTTGGCCAAGCTCTTGGGTAGAAATCCTCCGGTTCCCGTTGTCTTCATCGGCGGAAAGCTCATCGGACCTACTGATAAAGTCATGTCTCTTCATCTCAGTGGTAATCTAGTCCCGCTTCTTCGTGATGCAGGTGCACTTTGGCTTTGATACCATATTAGATATGTAATCGAAACTAAGACTTAATTTGGTGTTCTCTTGTGTTTTTTTCTTTTGGCGAACTCAATCTATGTTTATCTCTCTTAATTGTATGGTTGCATCCCAACCTCTCTTTGAAAGAATGAAAGAATAAATAGTGAACTTATTACTAATCTTTATTCTGTTATTGCTTAGTGAGGGCCCATTTTCTTTACTTTTTGTGATTCCTTGTGATATGGAAGAATATGAAAGAATCAAAAGACGAGGCAAAAGCTCAAAGAATCCTTCATTTAGTACCAAACTTAGAAAAGTTCTCCATGGTGATTATGCTTAGAGTATCTATGAATATCATAAGATAAGCATACTTTTACTCAGATTCATTTTCTTATATAAAGTAAAGTTTTTATTTAAAAAAACTATAGATAATTATTTTATATAGCTCTCTTAAGGTCAAGATTCAAATAAAATTTTTCAATAAACAATTACTCTAGTTCATATAGCTAATCTTTGATCATAAGGGTTTGTGGGGCTTATACACATGTAATTTTTGTTTACATACAGTCATTTAAGTGGTTTATATCCATTTATCCACTTTTTTTAAAAAAAATAACTAAATACATATGCAAATTGTTTTTATCAATTTATTATTTTTTAAATATCATCATAAACTGAAGAAAATCAAAATGGGATGAAGAGTGAGTGTATACTGCTAAATATAAAAAATTAAAATTTATCAAACATGAAGAAAATATATTATCAAACATGTTAGGTATAACAATAGATTTTTAGACCAAATGTAACATAGTATTTAAATATATAATTTTAATAGGAAAATATTTACAAAAAATATTGCTCAACTCATTTAAAATACAATAAATAAATAAATAAGCATCGAGATACATTATTTGAATGCCACTAAACCTGAAACTTTCTAAATCTTTAATATAAGAAAAAGTATTTTGAAAAAATTTTGGGCAATTTAATTGATGAAATAATGGTGTGTGGGTTTGTTTTTTCATTCTAGAATTGAGGAAATAATAGCTTACCCTTTCCCTTGATTGAAGAAGTGTATAAATAGGTTACAAGCATAATCGGCAAACAATAATTTAAAATTGAAAACTAACTCTAATCTAGGGAATTTAAAATTCTTTAGCTATATAAATCTAATTACAGTTGTATAATCATCTATTTTAATATCTCTAACATGCCCCCACAAATTGGAGCTCCGATAGAGATCCAATCTTGAGCAGTAATTGATGAAAGCGTGTGTTGGGTAGAGGTTTAGTGAGAGCATCCGCCAACTGATCCGTAGAAGAGACATGCGTCACTGCAAGAACATTATTCTGAACTTGTTCACGAAAGAAATGATAGTTGAGTACAACATGTTTTATACGGGAATGAAACACCGGATTAGAACATAAATTTGTGGCTCCCACATTATTATAGTAGATGACTGGTTTCTGAGAGGAAGAGAAACGACGCTCACCAAGTAGAGATGTGATCCAATACAATTTGATAGTTGTAGCAGCAACAGATCGATATTCAGCTTCAGTCGATGATCGAGCAATCGTGCATTGTTTCTTAGAACTCCAAGAGATGGGGTTGCGAGCAAGATAAACAATATATGCGCTAGTGGAGGTGAAGTTATCTTTGTTACTAGCCCAGTCAGTGTTAGAGAAAGCATGAAGATCAAGTGTGGAGTGACAATGGAGAAGAATACCCTAGTCAATGGTTCCACAAAGATACCAAAGAAGACGTTTTGCAGCATTCCAATGATCCGTGGTTGGACAATGCATAAACTGAGAAAGTTTGTTGACCACATAAGCAATGTCCTGCGAGTCAAAGAGAGGTATTGAAGGCTTCCCTCAATGGTACGATATTCAGTAGGATCCGATAGCATAGAGTCCGAGTGAAGAACAAAAGTGGGCGTCTTAGCGAGAGGTGTGGCGAGTCTGGCGACCGGGTGGGCATCTGTCATCTTGGTAATGGTACCAAGATCGGCAATATAACGCCATTGTGATAGAATGATGCCTCGTGAGTGAGGGACAACTTCTACGCCAAGAAAGTAGGTTAACAGACAAAGATCCTTTAACGAAAATCTATTAACGAGAAGTGTAATGAATCTCTAAACTACAGTAGAATCACTCCCTGTGATAATAATATCATCAATATAGACATGAAAATAAAGAGTTACTTTGTTGTTGTTGGAGAGAAACAGGTAGGTGTCTGTGGTAAAGTTGATGAAGCCGGAGTGGAGAAGGAACTGATGAAGCTCATTATGCTAAGCACGAGGTGCTTGCTTGAGGTCATAGATAGCTTTTCTCAACTTGCAGACATGTTGGGGGTGGTTAGTATCAATGAAGCCCAGTGGTTGTGTCATGTAGACATCTTCAGTAAGAGTGCCCTGAAGAAAAGCATTGTTGACATCAAGTTAGTGGAGAGACCAGCCGCGGCTGATCGCAATAGAAAGCACCAGAAAAACAGTTGTGGGCTTGACAACAAGACTGAATTTCTCATGGTAGTCAACACCTGGATGCTGATCAAAGCCCTTGGCAACCAGATGGGCTTTGTACTTGTCAATAGAACAATCAGGCAACCGTTTAATACAAAAAATCCACTTGCAACCAACAATGTTTTGAGTCGCATTACGTGGAACTAACTCCCAAGTATCGTTGCGAACAAGGACATCAAACTCCGCAGACATGGCTTGACACCATTTGCCATCCTTGATAGCCTGAGTCACACAAGTGGGGTCTACCTCTTAGGCAAAAAAAGCAAGGAGGTTAAGTTTGGTGAATTGCTTTTGAATGTGCTTGTGGGAGTGGGTAACAATGAGAGAGGTCCAGGAGGAGGGGGCAGTGGTTGGTTTGGGGGCGGTTGGGTGTTGTAACTAGGAAAAGACAGATTTTTTGGCTTATCAGAGTTTTGCTTCTGTGAAGACGTTCAGTGGGTGTTCTTCACCAAGGCTAGAGAGTGGCGAAGGGGGAGTTGGGCTGGGATTTGAGAGATTACCTAACGAGGGTGTCCTGCTAGGTTGAGCCAAAGATGGTGTGCTAGAAGCCGGAGCAAGAAAAGGAATAGAGAGCCATGTGGAACCGGTAGAGTCATAGGAGCGAGATAAATGGGGAAGTAAAACAGATATAGGAAATTCCTTTTCAACAAAATGTACATGCCGAGAAGTATATATCTTCTTGGTGGTGGGTACATAGCACAAATAGGCACTTTGGGTCTGGGAGTAGCCGAGAAAAACACGAGGAGTGGAGAGAGACTCCAATTTATGAGGAGATTACGGATGAAGCCATGAGTAGCAAAGACAACCAAAGACTCGTAGTGTGAGATAATTTGGAGGAGAAGTAAAAGGCTTATGATAGGGAGAGATCATGTCCAAGGTGGGAGTAGGCAGACGATTGATAAGGTAGGTGGCAGTGAGGAAAGCATTGGGCTAAAAGGAGAGAGGTAAGAAAGCTCAGGATAAGAGAGTGAGACTAGTTTTAACTATATGGCGGTGGCGACGCTCAGAAAAACCATTATGTTCGGGTTGTGTGAAGGAGTTGTGAGATGAGAGGTGCCAGCTGTGGACAAGAATGATCTTTGACCCTGTGGGATCGAAAATATCCGTCTGACATCGTGTCTGTGAAGAGACACCAGGCGATACATCGCAATCACAAATATCATATTTGTTTTGATTTTGCGGGTTCTTCCATTCCTAATCGAGGCAAGCCTCTATTAAAAATTACCCCAGACAGAGTATTGGGAATCTTCGAT
The DNA here is from genome assembly GCA_026586065.1 of Dioscorea zingiberensis. Classification (NCBI taxonomy): domain Eukaryota; kingdom Viridiplantae; phylum Streptophyta; class Magnoliopsida; order Dioscoreales; family Dioscoreaceae; genus Dioscorea; species Dioscorea zingiberensis. The sequence goes on along the minus strand of CM048820.1, from coordinate 14,324,756 downwards.
TAAGGGCAAAAGAGTACAAGTAGTGGCAATTAAAAAATAATTTATTTATTGCAAAACATGACAATTTATTACATATAAAATATCATCATGGATGTATGTATACATATTTTATTTATTTATTTATTTATTTATTTATTTACTTATTTATTTATGACGCTGCCTTGTATGCCTCGCCGTCGCCGTCAAATTTGCGTCGCTATATCGCCGCCTCAAGATACGTACTGCGTTGCCGCCGTGATATTTGCACATTTTTTGGGATTTGCATTTCAGCCACCTTGATATGCGTGCTCCACCGCTGCTTTGAGATTTGCATTTTACTTTTAGAACTTGTATTTGACCCTCTTAAGATGGGTACTCCATCATCGCTCCAAGATGTGTGTTGCTTTGAAAATATTTATGTTCATCGGCCGCCTCAAAGTGAGTATATTTTATCGCCCTCTTCAAGATGTGTGCTCCATCATCATCGCATTGGGATATGTGTTATTTTGGGATTTGATGTTATCAGCTACCTCAAGGTGAGTACCACTTTGAGATTCGTGTCCCTTTGAGATTTGCAATTTTGAGCCATCTCGATATGCATCTCTCATCACTGCCTTGAGATATGTGCATATGAGTTCAAATTTCTCTTCTTGATTGCACTATAACCATAAAATGCCCATTTTAATGAATTAAATCAGTCCATAATTAAATCAATCTTTTTTTTATATAAATATGGAGCCAGACCAACCTACCTTAAATGGACCCAACTCCCTTTATTTATTTTTATTTATTTATTTATTTATTTATTTATTTTGAAAATGGGGCCCAAATCCCTTTTCCCTCTTTGCACAGCCTTCAAAAACTTTATATTGCCAGCCTTCCAAGCCAATTGGTTGAATAATATTATAACATTAGTTTGACCTTAATGTAAGTTGTTTGCTATCCAAATTAAACTTGGACCACACTGTAACCTTTTTTTTTGACTTGGAGGAAGCCATTGATGATGAAGCACTGTAATGCTTGCTATTATTCCCCTCATTAATGCATCATCTCCATTATTTTCTCCATATTCATTAAGCGTCATTATTTTCATTATTTCCATAGCATTATCAGTCAACTTTGCTACAAAGCATCACCTTCTCATCATCAGCACCATTGCTAAACACATTGTACGCATGATTGTAGCATCTTCATGTCCAGATAAACTTGGACAAGTGAATACAATATCAATTTACCCATTCTTCGCTACATTTGATGGCACCCTATTTGGTTAGATAGGACTCAACCTGCTTATAAATTTTCTAGAACCCTTAATGATGATCATGAAAAGAGTAATGAAAAAGAACATGAATTTCATTGATGGAACATCTATTAAGCATTTCATCAAACACTTAATGGGCGTTTTACATTTTCCTTTAACAAATTTACAATCATGGCATCTGTTATAACATGTAGCAAACATCTCACAACACTCACACATTTTGATTTCTAATTTCCATTGAAATTTCATCCATTTCTATTGCTTCAACTTCAACCTGGAAATTCTTCAAAGACATCAGAATTTTGCAACCAAATACTCCAATTGTTTTCTCAGTGCAGATGCCTTTGTATCTATATGAGGAACAACACCAATGAGAAGCTCATAGATAGATATTTTGGTGCCATAGCTTCTTTTATCACTTCAACAACTAAATGAACATCAACCTCAGTCAGACAGCAGCTCCTTCATCTCCTTAACTTTCTTCATAGCGACATTCTCTTTTAAGACTTTCCATTGAACAGCACTGTAAGAGATCCACAAGTATTAAAACAGAGCCATTATTCATAACCTTTAAGTGCTTGCGTTCCTCTTGGGCATTTCCTCAAACACATCATGTGTACTTTAATTCCTTACCGAATAATTTTAATTATTGAAAGTTTCTTTTCTTTGTTTTTTATACAACGATTATCACCAAACTTGATTAGGCATAAAGCATCAAATTCAATAAACGGCAGCTCTCTTAAGATTTCCTTGGGACATTTTAACAAACATGCTATATGCACACTGATTTTTCCTCATTATTGAAAGCTTTCTCACCGGCGACCCTAATGAAATTTCTTATAAAATATAAAGAAGAATCCTGAGCAGTATACCTAAGGAAATTCTCTTGACATTTGCTTCAAAGATGCAAAACAGATCCTTGAAGGAAAACTGTTTTGGCTGCAGCTTTTGCTCTTGTTGAGGCCTTTATGCATATTATCTTTCTTTCCTCTAGAGGCAACAACCTTAAGTTGAGAACAAGCATCAGAGAATTCCAATCCTTGATCTTCTATCCTCTTGATCTTAGTCTCAGTGAAGTTCTGTTATGGATTTGACTACAAGGCTTGAGTGATGACAGTGTTGAACTCCCATCAAGTTCTTCTTTGCTGTAACATCAGTAAGTTCTTCTTCCATCTTTTTTACTGACATCCATATCAACTCTTTCATTTCTTTTGCTTTCATAGCTTCTTTTTCAGCAGCTTCCTTTTCATCAAGCAGCTTATCATCCACTTTCACATCTTCAGCAAAGCCTTCCTGATTTACATGAATAGTATAGTCTGGAAAGGATGAATTGAAGCCTTGACAGTGAATGTCCAGATCTTCCCATCCTCAGCTTTGGCTGAGAGCACATCGGCGGGATCCCCCATATGGATTTCACTCCTTTCGGTGTCCATCATCATGGTAACGATGAATCCTTTCTCCTTATTTGGCCGGCGCACATCGCAGATGACGGAACAATGCCAATGCCCATCGCGGTCACCATGGTACATATTAAGGCGCACAACGTTCACCTCACTGACAACAAGGGCCTCGAGCTGCTCCGGATTGTAGGTGGCCAGTCTGATTATCGGTTTGACGGTGTAGGGAGTCGCCATCCTCATTTTTCTGTTTCTTCTACGGGGGGCGGTAAGGGTAGGAGGGAAGCAAGGAAACTATTGTATAGCCCTTTTTGCTTCTTCTCTGGTGACAGCGGGATGACGACAACGGGCATTGACGGCTGGCAGTTGGGAATGGTCATCAACAACGTGGCTGTCATCAATGATGGGGGCGGATCTGGTGACGGAGTCGCCGCCCAACAGGATGGTATCCATCTTGATAGCAGCGACGATTAACGGCCGCAAAGGCAAAAGCGGAGACAGCGGCAAAGGAGATGGCGATGACTGCGGCGACAGCAACAACGGTAGGGGTGGCGATGGCGGCGGCGGCACCCGGGTTGTGGGTCTGATAACAGAGCTGTTGCCCACCAGGGTGGTATCCACCCTGTCAACGGCGGCGGTTGAAGACAGCAGCGGCGGGTAGAGGCGAAAGGTGACCACAGTGGGAGAAAAGAGAATAGTACCTTTTAATCTCTCTACTTCTTCCTTTTTCTTTCTCTCTGATTTTTTCCTTTTCTTTCCCTGTGATTTCCTCTTTCTCTCTATTTTCTCTCTTTGTCTCTTTCTTCTTTCTTGTTTCCTTCTTCTCTCCGTGATTTTCACTTCTCTTTTAGGTACGCTTTGGTTAGCAAGAAGTAGTTTGTGAAGTAAGTCCACTTACCGGTAAATGATACTTTTTTGTGTTTGGTTTGATGTAAAATAACCACTTACTAGTAAGTCGACTTACTTCAAAGCCTCTTTTTACAGCATTTCCACTCACAACCAATTTGGCCGTGAGTGGGAATACTGTAAAATATTTGGGTTAAAATCACCCTATGGTCCCTCTTTCTCTCTCGCGTCGCTGAGTCCCCCTCTGCCCTATTTCTCTCTCGATCGCCTCCCTACTCCGACCCTCTTTCTCTCTTACGCCGCCGAGGACCCGCCTGCCCTCTTTCTCTCTCGATCGCCGCCCAAGACCCTTCCGGCCCTCTTTCTCTATTGATCGCTGTCGAGGACTACCCTGCGTTCTTTCTCTCTCGATCGTGGAAGGGGGTAAAGTACGCCCATTCCTTGGTAATTCGTGAGCTTTGATCTTGCATCCATTAGGGTTTGAACAAAGCTTCTTCTTCACATACGAATTTAAGTTTTAGTTGTTGGGTTTACTGAAAATTATTTCAGTATTTCTGGGATCACCTGTTAATGTGATGATTGAATGTCATTTAATTTCTATCACGTGTGTTTCTTTATTGATTTTAGTAGGAAATATTGAGGGTGATTTTTTATCCCACTTTGTGCTTAGGTTGAAATTTTTAATGGTTTGGAATGCCCTGTGGTTTTGCTAAATTGGCAAAGTTCAATAGTTACTAGCATGGGTTTGGTCAGTTATGAAAGGAAAGCAATGATATTCTATTGGTGGATTGTTATTCATGGTTTTGCTAATTATCTGAGTTTTTCATTGAAGTAGCTTGCAGAATATACATCTTTGTAATTTCTGTTCTCCTAAAAATTCTAAAAATTATATATCTTGATTTAGGGGTCATGGGAGTAACCATCTCAGATACAATAATTAGACATTGCACGGTGTTTGTCTTTTTTATCATGAAAAGCTTAGGTGTGTGATGTAGCCCGTAATGGATTTGTTTTAAATTTTGCTATCAAGATTTACATTAGCTTTCTCCCCCTTCTCTTTTTAAAGCCCCATCAATATCCCTATCTATATCTTAAAACCAAGAGAATATCTCTCAATCAAATCAGAACCCATGTGACTTTTTCATAGACTAGATAGGAATGAATTTGAAATTTACTTTGCCCTTTTTTTCAATCATTTTTTATTCCTGACCGGATAAGATCAAGAGGTAATTATTTATTAGTCATTGGCACTATTTGGTACTATTTTCCACCCAAAACACACACACACCCAAAATATTATTACACTAAGCCCCTACACACCCCCCAAGGACACTAACGAAAAAAGCAAACAGTGTCAGTGACCAATAGTTCATTATCTATAAGATCAATATTTATAATTTAAATTAATTAATTAATTAAATCATTAAATATTTTTTTTTATTGCTTTGAGATGTGTATTTGGAATTTTGAGGTTGCCTCGGGATGTGTGTTCCCGGGCTATTTGGGAATATGAGATCACCTCGAGATATGTGTTCGCAAGCTATCTTGAGATTTGTGTTTCTATAAGATCACTACGAGATGTTCTCAGGCTATCTTAAGATTTATATTTCTCATTAGATTACCTCGAGATCTATTCTGCTATTTGGGAATATGAGATCGAAATATGTGTTCTCAGGTTATCTTGAGTTTATGATTACCTCGAGATATGTGTTCTGGGCTATCTTGAAACTTGAGATCGCCTCGAGATATGTGTTCTCGGGCTATCTTGGAATTTGAGATCCCCTCGAGATATGTGTTCTCGGGCTATCTTAAAATTTGTGCCTTGGATCTGACTTGGGATTTGTGCTCAGGCCCGAGACACAACCAAATAATTTATTATTTATCCCATAAAAAATCCTAAATCAATTAGGATTAGGACATATTTAAATTATTTTTATTTACCTCATAAAATCCTAAATATATCATGATTAGGATATATTTAAGTTATATTTAAATTGGGATTTAAGTTTTATCGGGATTGGGACATGTATTATATATATATAAACATACCTGTGTATTCCCCACCCCCCAATTGTTAGAGTAAAGGATGACAATTGGTGTTTGAAAGAAGGTTTCAACCAATGCTTTGAAACACGGAAAGACAACTAAACATCCGATTTACTAGTGAGGGGATACAACCAGATGTAATGAGTGTAGTGATCCATAAAGATGACATAATATTTGAAATTATCAACGGAATGAAGAGGAGAAGTCCACATATCAAAGAACATGACTTGAAGTGGAGCATGTGAAATAATAATGGATTGAGAAAAGGGTAATTTATGACTTTTATTGCAAGAATGGTCTTAACAATAAAAGGGCTTAGTGACATAGGAAGAAAAGGCTAAAGAAAAGTTAGACGCAAGGTACCGAAGGATAGACTTGGACGGATGACCTAAGCGGTGGTGCCAGTCAACAGGAGAAGCTTTGACACTAGAAAAGACAAGTTTGGATTTGGTAGGAGGTGATGACGTTGGCCATTGATACACACCATTTGTAGTTTGTCCCTGTAGTAGTGTTTCCCCGTCATTAAATCCTTTGCATGAAAAGAAGTGGGTACGAATTCAACGGATGCTTGTTCTTTTTGCAAAATTGAGATATAGAAATCAAATTCTGCTTCATATTGGGCACACATAAGACAACATGTAATTTAAAGGAATGAGATTGAATTTGTAAGGAAGTAGAACCAGTGGGAGAGATGTGTAACCCAGTACCTTCACCAATGACAATGTAGTTTGGGCCGTCACATGGAGCGTGAAGCGACAAATGGTTCAAATTAGCAGTGACATGATGAGAGACACTTGATTTAAGAAGCTACGTGGAAGTGTCCGAAGCGGACACAGTAGCCATGTGTGCCTTCGGTTGCCACGGAGGAGATGCAGAGCGGCCAGATGTGGGAGCTAAAGACCGAGTTGCAAACAAGGAAGTAGTGTTGGTCGGGATCAACTGAAACAAAGGATATTGTGCGACGGTGTGGCATTGAGTACGACAACCCTGATAATTGCCGGGTACGAGTGTGGCTGACGACGCTGAGAAGACCCTTGGCCAGCCGTATGTTGGTGAGAGAAACCAGTGGATGGCGAGTTGGGCATCCATGCAAGCTGAGAGGGGGGAGGCCGTGAGCCTCCATTGTGACAGCTAGAGGCAACGCTATCAGAACGCAAAGGAGAGGGTTGAATGACTCGCTGTAGGGACAATTCCCAATTGATGAGTTTCTCATGAAGCTCATCAAAAGAGATGGGTGTGTCGCGACCCTCAATAGCATCAACTAGAGCCGTGTAGTCGTCATCAAGACCATCAATAATCTTCTCGATAAGAACTTCATGATCCATTAGTTTGCCAAGCGTGGCAAGTTTATATGAGTGGTACTTGATAAATTGCATATATGTTAAGATCAACTGAGAACCTTTAAGCGAATGCTTGATTTGGTCCTTGATTTCCTTGATGTGTCCACTAGACAGGCGAGCATAGGTGTAGGCAAGGACGATGCTTTGCGGGAGGTGGTAATACGTTGGATGAGCGGAATCAAGGGAGAGGAGATGGATCCAACAAGTGCGCCAAACAATAGTTTGTCTTGTCGAATGCATGGGAGATAATCCGGGTTGGGTGTGTCTCCGTTATTGGTGCGAACGGTAGACGGAGGACCCATCGATGTATTTGTAGAGATCGTAGCCGACGAGAATGGCTTCCGTTTGAAGCTTCCATGACAAATAGTTGGTGGATGTGTGTTTGACAATATTGTGATGAGCAATATTGATGAGTTGCAGGGTTTGGGTTGAATTGTCCGAATTGGGAAGGGCGACAATGTGGGATTTGGTGGCTAGGGGAAGCTGAGGTTGGTCACCGGCCATGGTGGGTCAAAAAATATGATGGGTTAGGGCTTTTGGTGGTCAGATTTTTCAGAGGAAGGAGGACCAATGACATGATACCATATAAGATTTTAGAATTGAGGAAATAATGGCTTAGCCTTTCCATTGATTGAAGAAGAGTATAATAGGTTACAAACAAAATCGGGAAACAATAATTTAAAATTGAAAACTAACCCTAATCTAGGAAATTTAAAATTCTTTAGCTATAGAAATCTAATTACAGTTGTACAATCATCTAAATAAAAAAAATTATATTTTAATATTTCTAATATCTCAAACATTCAGACCATGTTTTTAGTGATTGTATGTTTAAGGGGTAAATATCTTAGTAGGTGACTTAGTGATTGATCGGTAACAAGAACAAAGGACCTATTTAAAAGCTCATACCATTGTGATGAATTTAAAAAAAAAAAAAAAGCAAATCAATCATATCAAAGAATTCAGATGTACGAAGATGAAAATCCAGATGACATCTCATTGGTGTTAAAAAAGGTACGTAGTTAAGGGAAACAAAAAGAAGTTGGTGGTTACACTTTTAAGGTAGAATACCCAGATTAATCCCTCTACTTTTCTCTCTAACCTTTTGGTCCCTCTAATCAAAAAAGGCAGAATTTCGTCCCTCTACTTGTAAGATTGGGTCAATGTAGTCCAAAATCCGACGGGGACGTTAAACTCCGTTCATTTATGCTGATGTGGCTTTTCTCGGATTAAAATATTAATAAAAAATAATTAAAAAGAATAAATTAACATTTTTAACCGTTAGGGTTTGGATCCATCTACAACCATACCCGGACTTCCCTCACCCTCATCCTATCTCAGACCCAAGGAAGAGGTGGCAGAGGTTCTGCCACTTGAGCACCTCGCCGCCAAGCTTACCGTCGAGCTCATTTGTGGCTTAGATCAACCACTTCAAGAGACTTGCAGCCTACCAAAGGGAACGAGACCTCATCGGAGAGGAAGCGGGACCTCATCGGAAAGGTTGCTTCCGGCGAGATCGAGGATTCATTTTCATTCATCATTTTGTTGTGTTCTAATTTTGTTCTCTTTGAGCGCCAAAACATCATGAAAAGGATTGCTAAAATCAACAATTCCTCTATTCTCATTTTTCTCTCTTTGAATGGAGAAGCAAGAAAACTTGGAAAGAAAATGAGCAATTCCTCTCTCATTTTGCTCTCTTTGAACACCAAAATGTCATGAATTTACACATGTACAAATGTAAGTATAACAATATCTCAGATCATGAAAAGAATTGTTAAAATCAACAATTCCTCTACTCTAATTTTTCTCCAGTAAAAATTTGGAACAAAATGAGCAATCCCTCTATTCTTATTTTGCTCTCTTTGAACACTAAAATGTCATGAATTTACACATGTACAAGAGAAGTATAACAATATCTGTATCATAAAAAAATTTGTTAAAATAAGCAATTCCTCCTGCTTTTATTTTTTCTCTCTTTGAATGGAGAACCAAGAAAATTTGGAACAAAATGAGCAATTCCTTTGTTCTCATTTTGCTCTCTTTGAACACCAAAATGTCATGAATTTACACATGTACAAGAGAAGTATAACAATATCTCAGAGACAAATGTATATAATAAAGTGTATAGACAAATGTATAACAAAAGTATAACAATATCTATAGAGAAATTTACACATGTACAATAGAAGGCCAAGGCTAATATAAATCCAAACATCATTTGAACTTTAAACAATATTTGCAGAATTAGAAGTAAGTCAATTGGAGATCTGATTTAACAAAGGTTCATATCCATAAGACAACAGGTCCATAGAAGCATGACATTCATTTAACAAAAACAAAATACAAAAAACTAAGTATGAATGTCATGGCTTCTCATACATTACTTCTGAAGTTTGAACCAAAAAAAATATAAAAAACCAGCCAACAAAAAAAAGTCTCCTAGACAAGTATTTCATGAGTTCAAAGTGAAGGGTTTGCTTCATCTGCAGCTCCTGTTGTGCTATGTTGTGTTGAGAAGTCTGGGAATTGAATTGTTGTAGAAATCTCCTAACCAGCTTCTTCAGATTGTTTTGTCCTTCTAGTATGCATCCTTTTCCTTTATTCCTAATTGTCAAAACCAGTATAGACAAATGTTAATAATCTGGACAGATGTTAATAATCCGGTCAGTGTTATGCCAAACTTCTTTTTTATGAGAATAGAAAATTACAATCAATTGAGACAAACTAATGGATGAAGCACCATAGCTCATTTCCCTCCCCACAATAACACCACTAAGATGAGGACCCTGCAATACACACATAATTAATGAAGGTTAGATAAGAATTTCTGCAATGTTAGTGCTCTTTCAGAATTATTCCTTACCCTCAAAATAGTCAATTAAGCATGAATAGATGTTTTTGTGTGTCTTCTTTCCTGCCCTCTTGAGCTTGAAGTACTTGACATAAACAATCATAACAAATTAAAATGGTCTGTCAGTAGTAAATTAAAATAGCATGTGAGAACCAATAATCAATTCATCAGCAATTAACTTACATTTGCAGGCTTTTGTGGACAACGTGCTTTATTGTGTCCTTGTTTGTGGCAAATTTTACAGGTCATCACCCTGCCTTCCTTGGAAAGCTTTTTTTTCTCTTCTAATGGTTCTCTCTTTCTTTTTTTGGCAGGTCGGCCGGGCATTCTCTTCACGATTGGTGGTAGCAATGGGCTTTCTTTACTTGTAGGCCAAAATGCTCTGCCTCTAATTGGGTTGACAGTGAATTGATATGCCTTTAGGTATGTTTCCTTTGTGAACCACTCGGACAAATAGTCTAATGGATTTTCCCCTTGATATGCAACTACAGCCAATGTATGTTGGCAAGGGATGCCACTTTTGTCCCATTTCCCACAAGAGCAACTATGGCTCCCTAACATCACAACATAAGCCTCCCTCACATGGATTGCTATATTGTCCCAAAATACCTCATGTCTTGTTGCCCCATTCCATTGAACTGACCATTTTGCACTTTTTCTCCTCTCTTTCTCAATTCTTGCAACAATATTAGGCCCACAAGGTCCATCCCATTTCATAGCATACCCTCTTTTGACAACAACTCTACTCATCACATATTGCCTAATATCATCTAGCATGCTAATGATGGACTTATGCCTAGCTTCCAATATGACCCTATTAAAAGTCTTACACATATTATTGTCAATGACTTCACACTTAACTACATCACTAAAGTATGCTTGACACCAACCTTGTATAGGCCAGTTCTGTAGCAAATCCTCTGCTGCATTCTCTCCTCCCTTCAGTTTTCTCATGCTGCCCACATGCATAAGCACCTCAGCTTGACTTGTGGACCTGGCAGCAATCCAAAACTGCAGCTGAATTTCTCTTCCTGGGTGTCTTTTCCCCCATCTTGCATATATATGCCTTGCACACATTTTATGCTCAATCAATGGCAATAAGGTCCTTACTGCATGAATCATGCCCTACAACAAAAACCATGTCAGAACTAAAACAAAAATATATTCAATGTAAGGGAAAAAAAATCACATTAAATATTTTGGATACCTTTTGCATGTCACTAACTAGTGCCACCTGAGGCCTTCCCTAATGCATAGATCAGTTTGCAGTCCCTGAATAAACCATTCCCAACTTTCACTTGTCTCTTTTTCAACAACTACCCAAGCCACTGGGAACATTTGATTGTTCCCATCCCTCCCTATTGCCACAAGTAGCTGCCCCTTCATTAATCCTTTCAAAAAACAACCATCAAGTCCTAAGATTCTCCTACACCCAGGAATAAAACCATCTCTCATGCCTGATAGGCAGACATACATTCTCTGGAAGACAGGAATCTCATTATGGTGCTTTCTTTTAGACACAATTGACACACTGCTACCAGGGTTTGCTTGCTTCAGCTCTAGGGCCTAGTTGTTCACAACCATGAAATCTTCCTTGAATTGCCTTTCCAATCTTTTATATATCAATGCCTTTGCATGTCTACAGACCTTGGTGGTTACGAAGACCCCCAACTCCCTTCTATTGCCTTCAAATTTGCAGGCCTAATAGAAGGCATGCTGCCAATTATATCACCAAACCTTCTAGCAACCACAGTCCCTGTCACCCTCCTATTCTTAGAGGTCCCAACAAGGCAGGAGTGCTCTTGAACATAATGTTTCACCACATACATCCTTCTCCCATTGCACCATGAACACAATATCATCCACTTGCAACCTTTTGCAGAACAATTTGCCCTAACCCTTACCGAATCATTTTTTATGTACTTGAACTCAAACCCCTTTCTAATTGAGAAGTCAACAAGTTCAGCCTTGAACAATTTCAGATTTTCAAATCTAAGATCAAGGATAAAATCTTGAAGTGAGACATTAGGATCATAGTAAATATTTTTTGACTTGTGCCTCTTTGCATCGTCTGCAGTAGAGTCCTCACTAATACTATCATAACTCCCTGGGTCGAGGATTCAATGTATTCACTGTCATAGCCAGTGACTTTACCACTAGGTTGTCCCCCACAACTACAGTATTATGCATCACATTGTCTGCAGTATGTCCTCTAGGTTCAGTGGGTTGTCCTCCAGTGTTAGTAGGATGTCCCCTATCTCCATCTTCATCCCCTACATCTCGACCATCATCATCTTCTATTGTCTTCTTTGTCTCAACATATTTCCTACTCTTCACCCTAGCCTCTTCTCTTTCATCATCAGCTTCTGAATTGAAATCTATAAATGGGACATCTACTAACCTCTCTTCATCATCCATATTAGAATCACTACTGTTGTTGCTGTCATTGTCACGCCCCGAACCTCGGCCCGGGCACGTGGACCAACCGGCCGTACCCAAACAGGGACTGACCCCTGTTCAGGCACAAGGCCTCAGAGACCCTGTACAGTAATTATTCAGAGATAACAACAGCGGAATTTCCATAAATAAAAAGGAGTTTATACAACTCCGTACAAGTACTGAATAAAAGTACAATACCGGGTTTATACAACCCCAGACTAGGATCTAGTCCAGTCACCCCTAGAAATCCATAACAACGAAAGAAATACAAGTCTCACACACTGAATAAAGGAGGTACGCAGACCTCAAGGTACAACAAGCTCCGAGTCGACTACTCGGTGAAACCCCTGCCTAGGCTCGTCCCTACTCCTCGTCTGAACCTGAGAAACACGATCAAGTGCATGAGCCAAAGAAGAGGGCTCAATAGGACCTCATAAAGCAGTAAAAGTGGCAAACGCCATAAAGAAGGAGTAAGAGAGGCAATAAACAATTCTGCAGGTAAGACAACAATCACTAGCAAGCTGTCTGCATCTAAGATGTGGATAAATCCACGAATGTACTCAATCTCCTGGCATATGTGATACTAGGATGTCTACGACATCAACGACACCGTCAGCATCGTCTTCGGCCTGCGGATAGCGCTATAATCATGTATACATGGCCGTAAAATATCACTGACCGAAGTCTCCGTCCGATGTATCATGCCCAGACGTAAGAGATTGGATGTACCAAATACCTAATAATAGGTATACACACATATGTACATCCAAAGCAAAACCACATGAATATACATATGAAAGTAACGATCCTCGAGATCAGAGCCAAACATATTTAAGGAGTAAAGACTCAACCCAAATATGTATAAAAATATAGAAAGCAACGCATCCCTTGAGATATAAAACCGGCACATATCCGGCGTCCGCTCTCAATATATGTTGGGAACCTCTCAAGGGAAAAAGAGTGCCAATAATAAAAGCAAGGTAGAAGAAAGCAATACTTGTATAAGGAATGTAGAAAGCAATTATCCCTTGAGATATAAAACCGACACATATCCGATGTCCGTCTCGAATATGTGTTGGGAACCTCTCAAGGGAATAAGAGCGTCAATAACTGAAGCAAGGTAGGAGAAGGAAATACTCACAAAGTACGGGTACGAGATCCTACCTGTCACAAAGACAATCCTTCGATCCACGTCGCGTATCACGCACCCGAGTCCGGATCTAGTAAATGGATAACAATCTTAGTGCCTCTATATTTAACTACTCCATTTCAAAAATACAGAATACGGTTATTCTTAAGAGGTTAGTTCCCCCAAATGGTGGTCCTCTAAGTTCAAACATGCTTGAATGCCATTAATAAGCAATTAAGGTGTATGAATTCCAAATAAAATTTCGGCAGCATCTCCCCTATTTATAGAGCCCCGAAATACTACAATCATACACTCAAAAGAATCCATTACACATGGATTTCTCAAATTCATACAACAAGCATTCACTTAACCCACAATCAACATGAACATTAATTAATTCTCCCCGAATCCCCCTTCATATCATGTAATTAATCTTAATCTTAATCTTCATACAAGGTTATGAATGCTCACTATCGCGAGGACGGGAGATGGCAACGCGGCGGGTCAAGGCGCTTGTTGCATTGTAGCATGTACAAGATAGCGGTCTTTGCATAAAGCCGCTACGCCGGGCGGAGGCGCTGAAGGAGGCCGCCTGCTGCAGCCGGCAGCGTGCTTCGTGAGCGAGGTGGCTCGAGGCAGTGGTTGCTCGTGGCCGGAGGCAACCGGGCGGAGGAGCAGGCCGTGCGGAGTGGCAAAGAAGCCAGCACGCCGCGACGGGCGCAGGAGGTTCACGCCGCTGGCCGCTGCAGAGGGCGTGAGGGGCGAGTGCAGCAAGGGTGGCGCGAGGTGGCGGGCCGGGCCGCAGCGTCGTGGTGAGCTGCCGGGCGGCGCCTGCAGCCGGCCGCAGTCGGGCGGACCGCCGTTGAGGTCGAAGCTCAAGCTCACCGTCTGCTGTGGCGCCAGCAGCGCAGCGCTGCGCACGTAGGGGCTGACCGGAGGGGGCTTGGCTGGCCGGCGGCAAGGTCCGGCCGGTGGGGATGCTCGCCGGAGAGAAGGGCGTGGGTAGGCTCTGAAGAAGTTCAGATCTAGAGGGAGAGAGGAATCGAGAGAGAAATGAATTTTCTCTCTCTCCTCTTATCATTTTATAAAATCTATTTAATGTTTTTAATATTCATTAAACTAAGTTGTCACATGATTACTATGCTCTCACATGTCTACTGTAGCGTCACGCGGGTACTATTTACCCACGGGTGAATGGACTTATTTTCCGGCGGGGTCCACCACCATAATTCTCTCGTTCCTCGTGCCCGACCTAGATCCGCGAATCTCGGCCTTTAGTCAATTCCTTTAGTCACGGGTCCACTGTGGCATCACAGAGTCGTCGCTGTCCCTGACCAGATCCACTTTTCCTGGGACTATAACTTTGTGTGTTTCCTCCAATAATTAATGAACCCGAATTAATTACCGTTAATTAATTTCCATTAATTAACACTTAACGAATTCCTCGAATTTCATAACTACAAAAATCTTAAATTTTTCCCATTAAAGATTTAATAAACAAAATTCTTTATTTATTTCGGGGCAGGCGTTACAGTCATTATCCTCAAGCACAATCTTCTCAACATCATTTTTTAGCAACATCATTGTTAGCATTAGACAGTAAATAACCTAGCAAGTTCTTCCCATGAACAGTTTCTGAATTGATCACATATATATTTATTGTGTTCTCTTTTATTAATTGATTTGCCAACCCCACAAGATCATGATCATCCCTAATAGGTTTTAGTGTTCCCCACCATCCATAAATAACAAACTAACTTCCTTTTTAATATCATAACCCAACTCCTTTACATTCCCCAACAAATCCCAGTAGCATAATTTATCAGCATCAACCATGAATTCTGCTACTGTCCCCTGGTCATATCTAACATCTGGATCTCTAACCAATGTTCCTCCATGGTAATACTTAATAATGTACTGATCCTCACTAGCCATGCTATATACCAAATAAGTTCAATTAGGAATGAATTATACACTCAACAAGCATGCAAATAGCATAGCAAATGGCAAGCTAAAGTGTACAAACAATTAGAAGTAAATATCTCTAATGTGCAATGTGTCCTAAATTCAACAACAAATATCATGAAAAACAACAGATCAAACTTATGGCAAGCTAAATTAAACAGATATGTAATATACAATGTGTTCTAACAGATTTATGCAACCATCTAATTATTAATTTCTCAAATCAACTGGATGTTATAGGAAGTGTATTATTTATCATAAGAAAACCAACAAAATGGGTTAAAGTTGACCAGTAAAGGAAGGCATATTTCAAAGGAAATTGTTGGCTCAAATCCTTCATCAAGAGAAAGAGGAGCATCTCACTTTAGCCACCCTGTGCTTTCAACATCACAATCAATACAAAACTCTATAAATAAATAAGCATATATTCATCCTTATCCAAGGTGGGACCAGATATCTATTTTAGTAGACTTGAGAGACATTCAAAAATCCAGGATCATTGAAAGGGACTTGGTCTTAACATGCTCATTTATATGCTACCCATTATCAAACACTAAAAATGTCTTCTATTTTAAGTTAGCATAACATAGAATTGCATTACTAGACCCCATGTCTTCAATTGCCGAAGAGAGTTATTCGAGAGTACAACTCACAACAGATGGTTGCGTAAATGAGATGCAAAAAGGTTGCAAATCAGGTCATTACTTGTACAAAGATGGAAGCAGGAGAAGGACAAATTCACACAAAAAGTATCGGATGTTGTGAGTTAAAAAAGAACGGTATGCATACATACTCTGTAGAAAATCTTTTAATGCAGTATCAGATGTTGACAGCTGATTCTGGCTGGCACAGAAATAAAATAACATGAGTATAAAAAAAATAGATAACAACATCTATTAAAGTCATACTGATCAAACAAATAGCATTATGCATGGGCTATTATTCCCAATAAGCATATGAGAACAAATTATTCATATCTAACTAATGAAATTACAGAAATACAAAAAAAAAAAAAAAAAAGAGATAACAACAGATCATAACATATCACAACAGATGACAATTCCAGTGAGGTTATTACTTTTATATGTTTAGATTATTCTTAAAATATTAACTGAGAAATATATAATTATATTTGCATTTTCTTGAATGTTATTTACCACTTGGAATATAAGAGGTTCCTGTCGTTCTTGAATGTTGATTAGGTTTCCGTATACATTATTATGTATTGATATTGAATTATTACTAAGCAATATTAATTTTCAAACTAATAATAAAGTGATATAAAACCCTAGTTTCCACAGCTTGATAGGGTACATAAAGTATATATTATCCATCATTAAGACCTAATTTGAAAATAAGCTAATGTGTTTTCCATATATTTAGAGGGAAACCCTAATATTTATTGAGTTAGGGTAGATATTGTAAATAATACTTAGTGGTTAATCTACAGATTAGTTAGTTATGATTTCTCATAACTAACTAATCTGTAGATTAACTACTAAGTATTATTTACAATATCTACCCCTTAATAACTCTCATTAGTGAACTCATAACTAACTAATCTGTAGATTAACCACTAAGTATTATTTATAATATCTACCCCTTAATAACTCTCATTAGTGAACAACGACATATAGGAAAATTCGTGAACAACCACAAATAGGAAAATTAATCCAGAGTTATTAAAAGATAGTTTTCCATATATTTAGAGGGAAACCCTAAAACACAGAGATCAAAGAAGATGAGCGGATATATCATAGAATTAATTTCAAATTGTTATGATATGTTCTGTAAGAATAAATCTTACGAAGAGGAAAGAACAAAATTTAAGACCCTACTATCCTAATTGGGGCTGTGGAGTGGGCCATCTCAAGCTCTTCTCAAACAAAAGCAATAATTAAAAAAAAAGTAAAGCTAAGGGCTGTAATTGTGGTCCACCCATTCATACCACTAACCTGGGGTAGGACCTGGAAGATGCTGGTGTGGGACCTGGGGTAAGGCTGCTGTGTTTACTGACGGCCCAATGTGGGTTAGGGATGTGGCAGACAAGGAGGTGGTGGTGGTGTGATGCCGGGCTCTTACTCAAAATTAGGGTTAGGCCCGTTAGGGTGAGGGTGAGGATGACAACGAATGGGCATTTGGGGGTCTCTAGTTTGGGATAGGATGAGGGTGAGGGAAGTTCAGGTATGGTTGTAAATGGATCCGAACCCGTTAGGCTAAAAATGTTAATTTATTCTTTTTAATTATTTTTTATTAATATTTTAATACGATAAAAGCCACATCAGCATAAATGAATGGAGTTTAACGTCCCCGTCAGATTTTGGACTGCATTGACCCAATCTTACAAGTAAATAGACTAAATTCTGTCTTTTTTGAGTAGAGGGACCAAAAGGTTAGAGAGAGAAAAGTAGAGGGATGAATCTAGGTATTCTACCCACTTTTAACAACCAAAAACATTTAAAAAGAAACAGGTCAATATGATCAAATTAAGGTAGAACTGTGAAATCCCTAGATTTTAAGATATCATAACCCCTTCAAAGAGGCAATTTAGCGCAGCAAGGAAAAGGGAAAATAAATTCCAGCCTTATACATGCTTCTATTTTTCTTTACAAATTTTCATATACACCAAACAAGATACCACAAGCATCTTTCTTTGCATTGATACCAGGAAGTATTTTAAACTAGTGTTACAATCCACTCTGAAAAGATGACTTGTGACTATCATTAGCTATTTTAATCATAAAAGTTTTTGTTAGCCAACCTCGTTGTTGGCCAAGAACTTTCTTTTTTTTATTTTTACAAAGTTAACAAATGCCCCCAAGATAAATCAAGGACATGTGCAGATGTGATCGTTCAATCCCGGTTAGTCCACGAGATAACAACATCATGCCTAACTATAGGCGTGGCCGCTCGATCCTAGGTTAGTCCAAAGGGAACTGTAAGATTTGAAAAGAGAAAAGTCGTGTTATTAGGGCATATACCCACTTATATATACAAGGGTTACAATGTGAGTCCTATACATGAGAGTACATTATAGAGGTCTATATATGTTAACACGCCCTTTCAAACTCACGAGGGATCATACATCGAGAGTTTGCCAATCAAGAACTGAAAACGGGAAACGGGAAAGAGTGTGGGCCTTAGTGAAGAGATCCGCAATCTAGTAAGCAGAGGCAATATAGGGAAGAGAGAGAGTGCCAGCAAGATAGTGATGGCGAACAAAGTGAAGAGAGACCTCAAGTAGAGGTCAGAACGGCCGAGCTTGATCTGAGCCGAGCCCAAATTTCAATTCGCCCGAAATAGCCTAGCTCGAGCTCGAGCTCTACCAGCTTCGAAATTAAGAACTTAATTATAATTTTTAAATCTTAGATTTAGTTTGAAATTATAAACTTATTTATAAATTAATTTTTTTATATTATATATTATATGTCAATACTAAATATTAAATATTTTATTCATATATTATAATATTTATTAGTTTTTACTAATTTTATTAAATTTTTTGATTTTTTAATAATATTTACATTATATATTAATATATTAATATTAAATTTCGAAGCTGAAATTTGAGCTCGATCGAGCTCGACTTCGGCCAGAGCTCACTCGAAATTAAAGCTCGAGCTCGCCTCGAAAGCTCGAAATTTCGTTTTAACTCGAAGCTTTTACCGAAGTCGATCTCGAAATGCCACGCAACGGCTTGATCGCTTTGATGTTCTAACCTCAAGATGCTTTGTCTGCTCGTGAAATACTGGATTTCTGGCAATCTTGATGGCACTTTGGTTGTCACCATAAATAGGTATGGGAGTAGTAACAGGAACACCAAAGTCCATTAGAAGTTGACGAAGGCAAAGAACTTCCTTGGCGATAGAAGACATAGCACCATACTCAGCTTCAGCAGTAGAAAGAGCGACGGTCTGTTGTTTCTTGCTTTTCCATGAAATAAGGGAACCACCAAGGAAAACTCAGAAACCAGTGGTAGACCGCCGATCAGTAGAGTTACCCGCCCAGTTAGCATCAGAGTAGGCTCGAAGCTCCAAAGAAGAAGAAGCAGGGAAAAGCAGTGAGCGTGTGATGGTGCCACGCAGATAGCGAAGAACCCGTAAAAGTGCGGTACAATGAGGAGAGCGGGGAGCACTAACAAACTGGCTGAGGACACGAACAGCATAAGCAAGGTCTGGTCGGTTGATAGTCAAATAAACAAGAGCACCCACAATCTCTCGATATCGAGTGGGATCCGGAAGAAGCTCACTATCGGAAGGGGATAATTTGTGATGAAGCTCCATAGGAGTAGCTGTTGTACGAAGGTCAGCAAGACATGCTCAACTAAGAATATCCGAGATGTATTTCACGAGACACTAAGTAGCCCCGACAAGCATAAGCCACCTCAAGGCCTAGAAAGTAGCGAAGATGACCAAGATCTTTCATCTGAAACTCATGTTGTAGTCGCTGCTTCAGAGAAAGAATAGTGTCAGCATCATCACCATAAATGACCATATCATCCACATATAGAAGAAGAAGAGTAAGACCGCTGGAGGTTCAGTAAGTGAAGAGAGTATAATCGGATGAGCTCTCAATAAAACCAAAAGCAAAAACTATACTACTAAAAAGTCAAACCATGCGCCAGGAGCCCTGCTTTGAGACCATAAATAGCCACGGAGCCGCACAAACATCTTTGGGGGATGAGAAAGGACCAAGAGGAGGAGTCATGTAAACCTCCTCAGAGAGATCCCCATGTAAGAAGGCATTGGTCACATCCATCTGATAAAGGGGCCACTGACGAGCTGTTGCAACGGCTAAAAGAAGACGAACAGTAGTCATCTTCGCCACAGGGGCAAAAGTCTCCTCATAATCAACCCCATACTCCTGAGTAAAACCACGAGCAACAAGACGCGCCATATGGTGCTCGATACTGCCATCAGCATGGGTCTTGATCTTGTAGACCCACCGACAACCAACAGGACTAATACCAATAGGTAGTGGAACAAGATCCCAAGTATGCATCCGTGTAGAGCGCCGAGCTCCTCTGCCATAGCCTGCTGCCAGTGGCTATGCAGGAGTGCCTCACGATAGGATCTGGGCTCGAAATGAGAATGAAAAGCTACAAGAAAGGAGGCAAAGTTAGTGGAGTAGGTGTGAGTAGTGGAAAGGGCAAACCTAGCTGGAGGACGACGGAGTTGATCGGGGTTGCGACGGGGAGGGATAGCAGGAACATCATCAACAGGAGGAGGGTCCGAGGTAAGGGCAGTAGGAGCACCAGGAGCATCACCCGACTCGGAAAGAAGAGGTAGTGGCGGAGGGGGAGACTCAAAAGAGACCGTAGGAGAGTACACAGGGGGAATAGAAGAGTCCGATAGTACAACAGAAGGATATGGAGAAGACTGAGCAGGCGACGACTGAAGAAAGGAAAGATCAAGAGGGGAAGTGGAAAAGAAGGAGGTGTCCTCGAGAAAGGTGACATGATGAGAAATACGAAGACGACGAGATGCGGGATTGTAACAGCGATAGCCCTTGTACTCAGAGCTATAGCCAAGAAAAATGCACATAACAGAACACGGTGAAGTTTGGTCCGTTCAACTGAGGGCAAGAGCACAAAGCAAACACAACCTAACGTACAAAGATGACCATAAGAAGGGGCACAAGAGTAAAGACGCTCTCATAAGGAGTGACACCAGAGAGAATAGGGGAAGGCGTGCGATTGATGAGATAGACAAAGGTCATGACTGCCTCAGCCCAAAAGCACTAAGGAACATAGGAAGAGAGAAGGAGAGTACGAGCGGTTTCAAGAAGGTGACGATGCTTCCGGCCAAAGAACACCATTCCGAAAGGTGTGTGAGGACAAGATCACGAGAGAGGGTGCCATGAGAGGAAAGCAAGGCACAGAAGGAGGTAGAGAGATACTCACCAGCTCCATCAGAACGAAAAACCTTAATGCGTTTACCAAACTGAGTGTAAACCATTTGTGCGAATTGAAAATAGATGAAAAACACCTCAAAGCGGGAACGCATAAGGTAAAGCCAAGTGTAACGTGAAAAATCATCAATAACACAAATATAGTAAGAAAAGCCTCCAAGAGAGGAGGTAGGATCGGGCCCCCAAACATCAGAGTGCACAAGATCAAATGAAGCAACAGAAGTAGACTCACTAGAAGAAAATGGAAGAGCCAAGTGTTTGGCTAACCGACAACCCATACATGTAGATAAGGGACTCGAAGAAACAGAACCAAGATTGCCTGAACTGGTTAACTGTTTCAGGCAATCACGAGACACATGACCTAAGCGACAATGCCAACGATCTAATGAACACACATAAGCAGTGCAGGACGAAGGACTAATGGAAGTAGAAACTGATGCTAGTAGATGAAGATGCTCTAGATGATACAGACCGCCAACTCTACGCCCGATCCCAATCCTCCGGCCTGTAAGATGGTCCTGCACAGAGCAATTAGAAGAGGAAAAGGTAACAATCATACCATGGTCAGTGAGATGACTAACAGAAATAAGATTTAAGGTGAGGCCAGGGACATGATAAACTGTGGGAATGTCAAAGGAAGTAGAGTGAAAATGACCGCAGATCAGATGACAAGCGTAAGTACCCCATCGCTAGCGTCAATGATGGAAGAGGGTTGGATAGTAGAAAGGTCAACGAGATGGGTGAGATCCGGGGTCATATGATGAGTAGCACCGAGTCCAAGATCCATGAGGAGGAAGTCATACCGTAAGCGTACATGGTAGAGGAAGACCCGGATTGCATAGCCCGCTGCATAGCATGCATCTGCTCAGTGAGCTGAGCTATCTGAGATGTAAAGTCTGAAGTGGAGTCAGGAGTGGAAGTCTCAACAGCAGCTGCATGAGGAGAGTACGAAGCTCCAGGACACGTTTGGGAAAGTTGCTATGGAGGTCGCCGTGGACGCTTGGGATACTGAGCCTTCATATGCTCTGGCCTCTTGCAGTAATGACACGAAAACTGAGGACCAGTAGAGGCGGTCTGCAGCGGAGGGAGCAGATAATACAGGAGACCCAGAGTGACATGGAGCAACCACAGCAAGGAGAGAGAGTGCTCAGCCTAGTCTCCTCAGAAATAACACTGCGAACCACATCGTCAAAGGAAGGTAGAGGGTCCCGATTAATCAGCTGACTGCTAACTGACTCAAAATCGGGACAAAGACGCATCAAAAACTCATAGGTCCGCTGGATTTAGCGAGAACGTGTACGAATCTTACAACAAGTACAATGCTGGCAAGTGGGAGTCTCCAAAGAATCAACTGACTCCAAAGAGACCGCAGCTCAGTGACATACTCCCGGACTGTGCGCTCACGCTGCTGAATGTGACCAATATCCTGCATAATAGCGTACCCACGAGCAGAGCTGGATGGCTCAAACATGTGACGCAAGTGCTCCCACATCTCACGAGCAGTAGCAAGATGTCCAATTTCCATCAGGACATCAAGTTCACATGACTGACATATGAGGGCCATAGCGCGATAGTCAGCAGTGTAACAAGCACGGTGGTCAAAAGAAACAGAAACATCAGAGACAGATCCATCAGAAATATCAGAAGACACAAAAGGCGTCGGAGAGGTACCATCAACATGCCCAAACAGATCGAGTCCGAGAAGAATGACTTGGACGGTAGTGAACCACTCCTTGTAGTTGGTGCCATTCAACTTGACATCTATCGGGGCGAGAAAACTAGGAGGCTGAGATGGCGAAGATGTCATAATAGATGGCAAGCAACCAACAACACCAAGCACTAACCAAATTTCAAATACAAAGAAGCACCAACCAGCTCAAATACAAAGAAACAGAAGCGTCTGCATAAATGAAACTGCCAACTTAATGAGATAGATGTGATTGATGTGACAACTCTTATCACCCCAGTGAGCTTTAGTAGCTCAGATCATCGCCTCTCAGCCTACCATTTCAAAGCACACACCTTAAGCATCGAATCAACTCCTTGCAAGCAAGCACAAGCTCAAGCACACAACTCAAGCACAAAATCAGCCACCAACTCAAGCAGCTCAAGCAATCAGCCACCAGCTCAAGCAGCTCAAGCACATAGCTCAAGCACCAAATCAGACGTCTGCCTCCAAAGACACACCAAGCACACACCAAGCAACTCAAGCACACACGATTTCAAGCACCAAATCAGACGCACACAGCTCAAGCACCAGCTCAAGCACACAGCTCAAGCACCAAATCAACCGACGTCTCCGGCTACCAAACTCAAGCACACAAATTTCAAGGCACCAAATTTCAAGCAACTCAAGCACCACATTTCGAAGCACCAAATCAGACGACACAGCGGCTCAAGCACACTCAAGCACCAAATCGACGCTGCCTCCAAAACAAAAATGTAAGAGCTCTCACCAACTCAGGCAGATCCAGGATCGCCGCCTCTCTGATACCATGTAAGATTTGAAAAGAGAAAAGCCGTGTTATTAGGGCATATACCCACTTATATATACAAGGGTTATAATGTGAGTCCTATACATGAGAGTACATTTTAGAGGTCTATATATGTTAACATGAACAACACCACACATGACCCTTATCTTGTAAGAGTTGAGATTTGATCCTGGGTGATCTACTGGAGAATCCCCCATCTTAACAAGGGACCCAAATATCAATAGACCCTTGGGTCATTGGTAGGCTAAAAATTCTCATGCACATCAAAATCAAATTCTGAGTTTTAACAACCAAAATAAATGTTATGACACACTACAATCAACTTCTTTAAAAGAGGACATACTTGAACTTGCTAGCATTAGATGGAAAAATGTCATAATCTCTCATTGTAAAAGTAACAAAGCCATTTATTCAAAAATAAATAAAAATAACAAAGCCATATACACACCACCTCCAGGGTCAGGTTTCTTATATAAGTTTTAATTAATATAATTATATATTAATATTTAAAATTATTAAATAAGTTTAATTCTTAATTAAAAATATAAATTTAATTGAAACCATTTATTTTAATTAGTATTAATTAAATAAAACTTTGGTCCGTTCATTGGGGAGCTCATGAAGCAATCCGAGCGCTATACTGATGAAGGTTTCTTGATCTATTCGGGCCCTTATTTGTTCTTTGCATTTCAATTTATGCCATGCCATGCCTTGTTTTGCTTGTTTACCATTTTGGTGTCTCAACAGTGTATTCTGTATTTTGTTAGGTTTATGCATAGAAAGTTAGAATGTTTGATGGTTACTCTTCACATGGTGTACTGAAAATTATTAGGCCCATAACTTTGAATTCTTATTAGTATCTGAGATGCAATATTTATCCTGTTAACATCATTGTGTCTGCTACTTTAATTTGAAACATGAGTTATTCCTTTAAAATGTATTGTGTTCGCTGTGTGTCCTCTTGTGATGTGATACTACTGTGACAGCCTTTAGTGCTGGTTGCTTAACTTTGAAAGAATCTTATGAGATGGCTTTATTTAGGGATGCATCCACGTGTGTTGGTGGATGGTTTTGATATACGTAAGGGGGCAACACTCGAAGACGCCTGTCACTATTGGTGAGACACCTGATGCAGAGATCTTGAAAATGGTGGCAAGGACCACCCTCAGGACCAAAGTAATTTGTCATTCATTCTCTATGTCCTTTTGCCACTTCATTTTATGAGCTTCTCATCTATCGGCTGCCTACTTTTAAATGTTCTAATATTTTTTCTAGACAGCTATATGAAGCATTGGCAGATCAGTTGACTGATATAGTATTGAATGCGGTATGCTTTGTTCTTTCAAGTAAAATTTATTTTGTTTGTTTTCTTCGACTAATCTGTTTGTTTAAACCTAATACCTCTTTGGCTCGTTTATGTAACTTAAAACTAAAGCATTATTCAACCCATTTATCTTCTTTGTAGATGCTTTCATACATTTTTTCATGTGTATTCCTTGTAAATCATTCTTGGCCTGATTTTTTTCCCCATCAGTTGTTCTATCAATCTCCCAAGCCCCAATACCATCTTATAAGTTATAACAAATTCTTTTGGTTCTTTCATCATTCAATATCTTTTCACATGAATGTTTTGTTTTTCCTGTTGTTAATCCTTACAATTTTATTGTAAATGGTGTTCAACATTTATTCCCAGAATTCTCCAGGTCCCTCAACCTAGATAATTGCTCATTTTTCTATAAGCTATGCTTAGCATATCTTTAGTTCTTTGTGGTTTTGTACCAAACTTGGCCTCATATCAATTCATCTCTTGTCGGCATTATTGTAAGAGATATATTTAGCCGTATGATCTTTTAGTTCTCATCCCATAATTTCTTTAATGCTTTTGTTTCATATCCAAAATTAACAGAAGACTTGACGTCTAGCAAACATGGGATTTGTTGAGTATATTCTGAAGGAAATAGCTGCTGTGTAAACAAAAGGCAAAGTCAAAGGTGGTCTTGTTTATCAGGTTTTGGTTTTCTCGTATTAAATGATTCTAAATGAATTGGACTGCTGCTTTAAGGGCAAAACCTCTTGTAAATAATTATTTGTGGTAGTGTGCAGATAGCTGATATTTGATTTATACCTATTCATTGTGATAAAATTTATACTCTTACACTCTTGTCAATATTTTCCGCTTGTTTAAACTAAGGCTGATGATTGATTACATCTTCAAGTTCAATGTTATGGCATCTTTGTCTTCGTCTTGCTTGTTTTGTGACTAACACTTTTAATACTTGTCTTTTTATGATATGTTCTTTTCAGAGTTTACCAAGTCAATTCTTGGCCCATGTTGCATTCTTAGATTTGCAGCCAATGCTATTCCTATGCATTAAATATGTTGCTGTTGAATGTAGCCTTGGGTCATCTTTCTTACTTTTTCAATAGGTCCTCTGTGTCCGTGAGCCTGAGAGCCTATTGATCTATTTATGGTGGAAATCATGCACATGTATCATAAATTTGATGTTGATACACGTCTGGTATGCTTTCTTACTCTTGATAAATTATTCATGCTCTGATGTTCGTAGTGTTGGGATGGGCAAACAAAGCCCAAGTTTAGTGCCACATTGGAAGATAAGAGAAAAAGTGAGGGGGTTAAATATGGTTGACAACACTTCATACCATGGTTTTCGATAAAACGGAAACAAAACCACTCTGGGCCCAGTTTTACAATATCACAACTATCCAACAAGTGAAGTGGTGCAAATTTCGGGCAATACGTAGGGTGAATGAGGTACGCCTAGTAAATGAGGCAAATGTTCAATGGTATAAATGCTTTCAACATATACTTTAGTGAAACACCTCATTATGGTCTGATTTATATAGTTGCTATATCATCTACATTATTGGTAGTCAAATTTTGGATATTTAATGGAAAAAATAAACCTACTGTGGTTCAATATGGCTTTCAAGCTTGAATTGAAAGATTGTGGGTTCAGTATTTCTTTATATAGGCTTCTTTTCTCAGAACTCTTCGGTAGTTTGTTGGTTGATACCATGTCTTATGCTCACTATGCACTTAAAGAAATTTTTTTCTAGTTGCAAAAATATAAACACCTGTTCGATTTACTTTTAATTCCTAATGCTTAGTCTAATGATTTTGTTAATTGCTTATGCAAAAATAAAAATTTGGCCTTATTGGCTCAGATGAATATGGAGTTACACATCTTTGTAGATGCTTTTTTTCCCCTTAATTGGTATTTGAGGGATGCTTAATCCCTTTGTTCAGAAATTTGGGTGATTATTTTGTACATATAATTTATCAATACATCCATGTTGCCTTTAGGTTGCTCTTTGTCATTTGGTCGCACTAACTTGAATCTCCTCATTTATCTAGACTTATGCATCAGTATGTCTGATATTCATGAGAAAACTTGTTAAATGACTCTTTAATACTTTTCTGTAGATTATTTATCATTTTATGTTCTTTGGATATTTGATTATCCTAAACTATAATGATGTCTTTGTAACTTATGGAGGTATCTTCTTTTTAATATGCTTCGTCAAAATCTTCCTTTGCCTTCTTACATCGGTAGAGGGCCTTGTCCTTGATCATGGTTCTCGACATCCTGATATGAAACGGAGGGTGGAGAATTGTTATATCTTGACATGCAATGTACCTCTAGAGTATGAGAAAAGGTATGCTATTTGGTGATTTAATTGCCCTTGTTTGCTATTTGCATTATAGCATCTTATGGCATTTACAATATTATAATGTTAATAACCATCCCTCAATATAATATACGTAGTCTTTATGCTGCTAAATTGCGTTTGTTTTATAGTCAACATGGAAAACAAGAAATATCCATACTTGCAAGTAGTTTGTTTTAAAATGCATTAGAATGATGGTTCTAAGCTGATCCAAATCCTCATGCCTACCCTTTATAACTTCATTACCTTGAGTTCTAAAAGGTGTTCGCTTGATTCTACCTAATGGCTTGCCCCATGACTTGCTTGCACTGTTCCTTCTTTCAGATCATTGATTTTTATTTTTTTGGCTACTAATATGATGTTTCCTGTTAAGGATGATGCCATAGATTCAATTGATCTCTAGTGCACTTGATTTTTCCTGTCTTCCTTTCCAGATAGCATTTATTGTGTGTGAATGTCATATGGTGCCACTTTTGAAATCTCTTATAATAGAATTTATGATTACATTGGAGAATATTTTCGATTTATTTATTGAAGATAAGAATTTCTTTTGTAGTGAGATAAATTCTGGTTTCTTCTACTCCAACACTGAGCAGAGAGAAAAAAATGGTTGCTGCTGAAAGGCGTTAAGTTGATGATCGAGTTAAGAAAATCATTGAGCTAAAGAACAATGTAAATGAATTGTTAAACATTTTACATTCATGTCAGGCTTTTCTTTTATTCTGCAGTAGTCAACAACTTTTGGAATGCAGGTTTGCTCAGGCGATGACAACAACTTTGTTGTGATTAATCAAAAGGGAATTGATCCTCCTTCATTGGACCTTCTAGCTAGAGCAGAGGTTAGTTGTTCCTCTTCTCAACTGCTTATGCTCACAATTGTGTTATTTTATTTTATGTTCTTAGTTAATAAATGTTTGTGTTAAATGTCTTAGGTTCATGCAAGACCACTTATTTATGAGTTGGATGTTCAATTTGCCTAGTTGGGAGACCCATAGGTTTTAATGACATGATTTAGTATTTCTGATCATATGACTTTTCTTCCGGACATACTTTGGTGCTTTATTAGAGGTAAACTTACCTGTGGATCAATATCTCATCTGGTACCATAGTGTTTGTTCCTTCATCCTACAAGGTTTGACTCCTTGAGTCTTAAAATTTGAAGATTGATGTATGAAGTTTGGGGTGGGATGCAATTTTGCATGTTACAGAGGTTCTAATCCTTAATTCAAGCTAAAGAGGTTAATGTGATTTTACTTGGGCCGTGCCAACCTGGGCCTGTGATGGGCTGTGCCTGCCTTGCCTATTCTCCCGTGCATGATATTGATTTAATAGATTTTCTTCGAGTGTGCATGTTAGTATTAAGCGTCTGCTTTGATATATTTACTAGATTTTCTTCAAATGGTTTGCTTCCTGCTGTTATATCTTAAAATATTTAAAGACCATAACAGCAGAAAGCAAAATATTTAAAGAAAACCAAGTAAACATGTGCCTTCCTGTCTATGTAATGGTAAGTATGGTGAATTGAACTACATGATGTATCCTATTTCCTTATTTATTATTGATATTGATTGTGAATGGATGATAGCTAACTGCTCTTTCTGATTCTCAGTGACTAGAATATTAAAATACTTATTATACTTGATCTCATACAACTTAGGTTCATTTGGAATGTATGATGTTATTCATCCTAAAGAGTGTGAGCATCTATTGACTTTTTTTTTATACATAAATTATTTTATACATGTTGGATAGATGCTGATACATATAGATTAGACATGTTGAATGATCCTATTGGTAGGTATGAGCTACCTACAACTCGTGTTGGAGCATCATAATGAATGTATAGCTTTTATGTGGCATTCTTCTTTTTAGTTTGCTAATTCATTAGTGGTTTAGCGTCAATCAGCAAAAATCTCTTGGGATTTCCTATTTTCATTGCATTATGCTGTTTTAAAATTCAATTCATTATGTATACTTTATGTTTTTTTTAAAAAAAAATTTGATGATTCTTTGTCCATAATGCAGGGGGCAGGGGCGTTTGAGGTGGCTGTTAGTCAGCATTTGATAAACAATGTAAAGAAAACTGTTGTTCAAGGGGTAAGTAACATTTTAACATGCCTTGAATAAATAAATACTTTCTGCTGGTTCTTACGGGGGATTGCCATTTGAATGTTCAACAGCGAGCACAACTTGGTGTGCAAGCTTTTGCTGATGCACTCCTTGTGGTGCCAAAGACATTTGCTGAAAATTCTGGTCTTGATACACAAGATGTCATCATTGCTCTAACAGTATATATATATACACGGAGCTGATAATATAAGGCCGGCTAGATTACTGTGCAAGTAATATCGCCTTCCATTTGGCCACTTATACAGTGTTTTGAGGATTTCCAACCGTATAGATGGAAAGAACATCGAAAAATAAATTAACATGTTGGTCTTGATACACAAGATGTCATCATTGCTCTAACAGTATATATATATACACGGGGCTGATAATATAAGGTCGGCTGGATTACTGTGCAAGTAATATCGTCTTCCATTTGGCCACTTATACAGTGTTTTGAGGATTTCCAACCGTATAGATGGAAAGAACATCGAAAAATAAATTAACATGTCAATTTTCATACAATTTAGGAACTTGTAGGGTCTTAATCTTAACAGGTGAAAATTTATAAAAATCTTACCGGTTCAAAATTTCACCATTTAAGATAAGACTCTACAAGTTCCCAAAATGTATGAAAATTGACATGTTAGCTTATTTTTCGATGTTCTTTTTATCTATACGGTTGGATTTCCTCAAAACACTGTGCAAATGGGCCAAAACGAGGCGATCATATTTGCATAGTGATAAGGCCGGTCGTATAGTATCAGCCCTGTATATATATATTTGAATTCATATGTAGTTTACTGGTTTATTTGGCCGTCAATATTTTATCATGCTATTTTATTTTTATCAAAAAGAAGATGACAAGGGGTTTGTTGTTGGCCTAAATCAACACACAGGAGATCCAATAGATCCTCTCATGGAGGGTATCTTCTACAATTACTCAGTCAAACGCTGTCTGTGCAGCCTCTAATGAACTTCAAACACCTTTTACAACCTTTTTTTTGGGGTGTAATCTTAATGTTTTGATATCAAATACTTAGGCTGTGTTTGATTACAAGATGGAAAATTGGGTGGAAAAGAAAACTTTTCCATGTAAAAATTTGCTATGGAAAAGTTTTCCGTGGAAAATATGAAAATGATTGTTTGATTGGCTGTATTTTCCAACTACATTTTCCATGGAAAATTCATATTTTGTCGTTTGATTGCCCTTATTTTTCATGGAAAATCTATCATTTTCCATGGAAAATATCAAATTTGTTGTTTGATTGCATAAATTTTCCCTAGAAAAAATAATATTTTTCATGAAATTTTTTTAATTTACACCCTGGAAAAAATATATTTACCTATTTTTTATCACTACTTAACCTTAACACAAAAAATTATTATTATTATTATTATTATTATTATTATTATTATTGATCACTCCTTTTATATGTTCCGTATATATAAAATATATATTATATATTATATAACTATTTAAATAGATATAGATTCATCTGTATATTTTACATAATATATGGATTATAGATAACCCTATATATATATATATATATATATATATATATATATACAAAAATCATTGATTTCACACATAAATAAAAAAACACATAACATAAAAATAAAACACAATTTTGAAATAACCCAATAAAAAAGCATGTTCACATATTTCACCAATGAGAAAGGTTCAAATATAAAAAGTTTGAGTACCTAAGCATGTTCACAAATAAAAAGCATGTTAACATAGTTCAAAGTACACATTTCTTCCGATAAAACAAAACCATAATCCGAGACATAGATCACTTGCCGAGCTTGTGATTCAACCAACCACGCAAAAACGCTTCATCATTCATCTCAGATAAAAAACTAGCCTCTTCCTTGCTAAGCACAAACATTTGCATGAGATCTATAACATCACATTCCACAAGTCCCAATCCTCGGAGTTTCTCTAAAACTGCTTGCATATCGACACGACTTGGAGGTGCTTGCTCCTTCAACGCAATGGCTATATCTTGCGAGGATTGAGCCATAATTTTGAGGGCCGAGGCGGCATCATCCAATGGTTTCCCACGTTTACGTTTAGCTCTCGAGCCTCTCCCTTGTGCGGCTTCATTGGGGGTATTGGGCACGTTTACGGGAGTTGGGTATGTTTCCTCCAACTCATCTTCATCCACTAGACCGGCTCCCACTGGGTTGTTGATTTCAACTTCATTCATTGGTCCAAAATCATTCCCCGAGATAGCTCGATCTCCGGTTGCAATGTCATTGCCAAAAATGGTTGCCAAATCATAATAGCGAGGACATGACTTCCCCTTCATATTTTTTGCATCCGGATTTTCCTAAAAAATCATGAGACATAAAACCATAAGAAATTATTAATAAACTACTAAAGTTTGTAAAAACCAATGTAACATTATCTACACAATACAAGGCATAATGAATAAACAACTACTTTTCCATATAAAAATATACTAAACAAGTCCTATTATTGTTCAGATGCACAGGTAATGCATGAAATCGATAAAAAATGCCATCTTCTGATTCAATAACCAATAACATTAGATTTTATTTGATATAATTGATAGATGAAAACTTAAATCTTCAACATAAAAAATAAACATATAAAAAGAAAAACAAAATACATGGAATCAATTGCAACCAAACACACACACACAAATATAGAAGAACAATGTAAATAGAGATTTACACTTTTTTCCAAAAAAAATATATATATTTCAAATCTATAGTATTCAAAATGAGAGTTGAGACATGATATTCCACTTGTGGTTCAATGTACTACAATGCAAACAGTCGTTGGGAAGATGAAGCATAAAAACCAATTGAAAGTTACTATTCTTTTTAATGTGGAATGTCATGGCATCTAATAAAACTTTTAAAAAATGAACTCTAATTATTATGATTAAATGAGAGAAAAGTCATATTTACTTGAAGGTACTTCTCCCAAACAAGAGGATCCATTTGAGACTTCGGCCATTTTCATCCAAGCCAAACCCGCTTATCTTGAGCAACTCTGTGATCTCCTTGTAATCTGCTTTGAGGGCCTTCAATCTAGCCCTCACATGAGTAACTCCAATGTACCACTTGGCAACATTCCAAGACTTTGTTGACAACCTTTGTACATTCCTCGGCCTTAAATCCATTTTCGCTTCTTCTTGGCCCCATAAGCACCACCTCTAAAAGAGTATTAATCGATTAGCTTCATCCATAGCGTCGACCAAATCGAACTTGCCTTTTCTTGTTTCTACTTGGGAGGAAGTCGAGTGATTTCCTCAACACCATGTATAGAGTCGAGACCGTGGCGAGTGCCTAGGAATAAAGCAAATGAGCCTTGATTGCTAATTCGACGACTTCCCATTTTCTGTTTCACTTTAAAAATCAATAACAAAACCAAGAAAACATAGTACATATATGGCTAAAATATGCAATAAAAGCTAATAAATGTGAACCGTAAATTTATAGAAATAACATAACATAAGTTGCCGAAATTTGCAATTAAAAATACATAAATGTGTAATATAAAGATATGACATAACAAAACATAAACATAAGGTGTTGAAATTAATAACATAACATAACATAAATCATTCATCGTAGGTCGCTGGTCAAAGTCAATTGGCGCCGAAAGCATCCCACATAATGTTAGACAGTGAATCTCTTTGGTTGGTCCACGTTACTTCAGGTGTGATTCTGATGTTGGCATTAACATGTGAGTCTTCAGGCACATCGACATGTGGGGGGTCTACTTCATTGTCACTAACCTCATCATCACTACAGAGATCATCTGAGTCATCAACACGTAAAAAGTTATGCAAGGCACAACATGCAAGGACGATCTTCGCTTGTGTATCTATATCATAAAAGGGTTGATGCCTAAGATAGGCAAACCTCTTCTTCAACAAGCCAATGGTTCTCTCAATAACATTACGAAGAGATGAGTGTCGAAAGTTGAATAGCTCCTTGCGGTTTTCAGGAAGTAGACCTCAATGTCTCTAATGATGATAACGCGGTACCCGATAAGGTGTAAGAAAACCAGGGACTAAGGGGAACCCAGCGTCAGCAAGATAGTATTTACCTATATTATTAGAAGAAAGAATGAGTCTGTGAAAGTTATTATATTACCATATATCTATATATATTTTTTATTCCTTAAAAAACATAAATACAATTGCATAATAGTAAAAGGTAGAAAATAAAGATTCCAATAACATTGAGAATTATTCACTGTGTATTGCAAATTGGATCCAATAACATTGAGATCCAAATAGATATACACACAAAAGTCATAGCATTGAATGAATAGAAAGGGGCATGTCTGTAAACTACTAATGAAGCCCCTCTCATTAATTTAATAATGTTACCACACCGCCCATCAGTAAAGAAATAGGATCCACACAATGAGCATTGCCATTGGCATCTAACTAGACATTCGCATAAAAACCATAGCACAAAAAAATCAAGAATCTTCAAGCCTACAGTAAAACTTGGCACCCAACAAGATCCATGGTTGTCATGTTCACCATTGAAACATTATAGTAAAACCCAGGATTGTTGGAACTCCATGGACTTCAGATTCTCAGAATTGTTATAAGAGAAAAAAAAACAAATTTACTTTTTCACCCCACACTAAATCTTATCCTATTTTTTCTCAATTTTTGTTATTCTTATTTAATATTATTATCTGGTGCTAATAAAGGATTTATTGTGTTTTGAATCCCATCAAAAATATATATAAAGGTAAGTTGGATGATTGGTCAAAAGATCGCTATCTTCATTTATACATTTTATTTATTTATGTATTTATAAAGTATAATACAAATAATTTGTTTTTATTATTCAAGAAATTGTTTACAAATTCCTACAAGTCAATGTAATACACCTATCAATATCCCAAATGAATCAAACTTAATAATCTACCATCTTTGGTTCCATTTTACTTTACCAAAATGTATATGATGGAATTCCACATCCTCCGGACCAATCAGCCTCTAAATTTCATTTTATTCATCATTACCTACATCAGATTCAACAACCTGAGGTCTAAATTGAATCTAGTTTGTAAATTTCAGGAATAAATCAAGTAAAATAAATTTACTTACCCGGATTAAATCAAACACTACCTAAAATCCATGGATTAAATATATCTTTTTCCCAAAAAGAATAGAAAACAAAACACAAAGAGCTACAAATCCACGTGTGTGTGTGTGTGTATGTAGAGAGATATAATAGGATTACCTCTCGCCCCGGGTGGAACGGGACCTTATATGATAACTTATCAAAAAAATAGGAAACAAATTAAAAAATTCAAAAAAAAATCTACAGTAAATATATGATAACTTATCAACAAAAAATAAGTTCATTTACATGAACCATATACAAGGGAGTGAACCATATACAAGGGAGTTACAACAACATGAAGGAATTCACATTCAACCAAAACCATATACAATATGAAGGAATTCACATTCAAACAAAACCATATACAACAAAGTTACAATGCCTTGATTCCTTCTTCAGAATAACTTCTCCTTTTGTAATGAACACATCCACTAGTCTCCCTTTAACATACAAAGCAACTCACTTTCAATCAAATTGATAAAGTAACAATAGTCACCATTTTACCATTCATACTACCATGGTTAGACTTCAAGACTATTAAAGGCATTATAGCATATACATAAAAGACCAATTTTTGAAAAGAATAAAACAAGAGCACATTGGATTGAAGGAAGAGAAGGACAATACCTCAAAGGGGTCCTCACTAATCACCACTCCAATCGATCTTAGAACAACAAAGTCTGGAGAAAAATATATATACTTAATCAACAGAACAAACCAATGCAATTAACAAAGAATCCATATCATAGTAGCAGGAAAATTAACAATTGAAAATCCACATACTTTTAACACAATCAATGCAATTATTTTTACAATCAATGGTGTTATATTAAAGCCCATGAGACTCATTATCCTTTATCTTACATACATTATGTATATCATATTAATGGCATTATATTTTCACCATTTCTTTCTGATGTGATTTTTCATGAGAAATATCATGTCATTCAATCTTCTCCAACTAGTGGATGATCTTGCTTTTTTTGTTTAGGGTTGGTTGTCTATCATACAGACTGAAAAGTCAGAGTAAAACTTAAATCAAAGGTGAAGTGTGGAGGACAAGAAAAGAGAAAGAAAGTGATTCATTGTTTCTGTTAAATGAAATAGAATCTATTATTAGATTTCTATCAAATCTTTTCTCCAAATCACCAACCTTGTAGTTTGACATTATAGGTCAAACAAACATGGATGACAAAAATTATCAAGCCACATGATTGTCAAGAGTTAATAGATCAAGAAACACTGAAGAACAAGAGATCATTAACATGTCAATCGCTTAGAATTTCTGTAATATGTAATATTTCCAAACACTTTATTTAACAATAACAACATTATTGCTCCCTATCCTTGAAAAAGAAATGAAACTCTCCTATGTTTGTAGATTAAAATTGAATACTGGTGATGAATGGAGAGAAGCAATGCTGCCCAACTGGATTCTAGTTGGAGATTAATTTAACAGTCTTGTCATGGTTACTGCTGACATGGATGCAAGAATTTGTTCTATGTTCCATCTAATCTGCTGCAATGTGCTAAACTCCTCATACCTGCATTATACCTTTAATCATCCTCCAAGTTGGGTGGCAATTATTATATTTGATCAACCATATCAAGCTCTTCCTTTTGAGTGTCAATGTAAAGAAACCATACCATTGTTTTTAGTATAATCTTTGTTTTCTTTTGCAAAGATTAATTCTTTTTTGTGCATTTGTGCATCTTCTCTGATTAGCTTTTAATTATTTGTCAAGATATTGCTGCAATGTTTTACATAACTTTGGCTTATGATCTGACAACATCTAGATTACCGACCATGCCTTTGTGTTGTGTTACTGTCACAACCTCTTATCGTTGTTCACAATTGATAATTTTACTCTTTATGGGAGGACCTGGCTTCCTTTTGGAAGTAGATTTGTGTATCTTGGGCTTTGGTCTATATTCCTCCCTTTCTAAGTTCAAATTTGTGGTTTTATGTTCCAAACTTCTGATATATCACTCCTTTCTTATTGATTTTAGTAATATTATCTTAACTCATATGGCATTCCTTCTCTCTTCTTCTTCTCTTTTTCTTTTTTCTTTTTTTTTTAAAAGGCATTCCATCTCTTTCAATATCTCATTAAATAATCTCACTAGCATGACTGGATTCAAGTTCTAGGTGCTGAAAAGACATATAATCAGGAAGGAAATGCCTTTTTTGACAGCAGGCTAAACTTAAGGAAGCATTGCTAATTGAAAAGCTGAAGAAGTATGAAGTACCAAAAGATTAATGGATGAAGACCATCTTGTGTGCTTTCTAATGGATAATGGATGAAGATTAATGGAATGAAAAATAGATCTAAAACAAGAGTTTTGCACAAAATCAGAAGAGAAGAAGAAGCAAACTTCCACCAAAAAAAAAAAATTTTGTGAAGCTCGCCTGATCGGTGTGAGCAGATAGAAAGGAAGAGGGATAGAGAGAGAGAGGAACACTAACCTGAGTGATTTGAAGCTCGCCGGAGTTTCGATTGGTGGGAAGATCTCGGCGGTGGGAAAGATTGATGAGCGCCGCGGAGGGGGAGAGAAACGATTAGGGTTGGCTTCGTTTGGTGGGTGTCGTGAGTTTTTAATTTTTTGTTTTTGGTTTTTTTGCAAAAAACACCCTCTGTTTTCTCTGGGAAACTTTTCCTAGGGGGGAGGTTGGAAAAGTTTTCCATCTATTTGAGGAAAAATGGGGTCACGTGATGGGGTTTGTGGAAAAATTTTCCAGGGTGAATTTTGGCAATCAAACAGCCAAAAAAGTTGGAAAATCACGGTTGAAATATTTTCCATGGAAAATATTGTCAATCAAACACAGCCTTAATGTTTCATATTGATTTTAATAATTTCATGACATGTTAATTTTAATGTTTTGACTGGTTTCACTATTAGAAATAATAATTTCTTATAGAGTAAACAAATATATATTATGTTAGAGCTAAAATTGGATTGAGGGCCCAATTTCAGTCTAACAATTGAATTTATATTTGCTGGGTGGCTATCCTAGTGAAAAATCGAATGGACATCCAAACAAAAGAAGAGAGAAACTGGATTTATGTGGAAAAACCCCTAATCGGTGGGGAAAAAACCACGGGAGAAATGAATCTCACTATGAATAAACAAAGATACAAGAGATCTTACAATAACTCCATAAATGGAAAGCAGGAAAGAGAGAGAGAGAGAATAGATCCTGTCTCCAAATGGGCAAAGCTTCGCTGCTTGGATTTCAAATTGTCCGAATGAACCGTGATCTTTGCCTTTTATAGGCATGGGTTGCGTGCTGAGCACGCTCCTCAATTTAGTCACGTGTTCGCCAAATTGCCGGGCCCAAATTTAATCGCCACCGGTATGTCGTAAGTATCCGAAAGCCGCTCTCCGGTCAGAATCCTTCTAGAAGGCCGTACGCTTTGCGGTACCGCACTTCTTCTAGAAGGGTAAGGGCCGATACTGATAACCATTGGTTGAACACACCTTTCTTGGTTGACACGTGTTGGTTTGGTGATGTTCTTCCCGATCCCAATGAGCTTCGCAAGGGTTCCGATATATCATTCACGCATATCGGATCGACAAGTTACTCCCTATCGTGTCTTCCAGATCGGGTAAGCAATCCATATCGGAACGGTTCTCTGTGGTAATTGTTGAGGACTCTATCTTGTTACTTTGACACGTAGCTTGCTTGGATGGATGCCATGTGTTCTACTACTTTTATCCCTATCATATTACTATTTTATACTAGAGTAAATAAATATCCATACTCTGAAAATATACATGGTGTCATCTCCTAATATCATTTCAAAAAAATTTAGATTTGATTGAATCCATCCGTCCAACTTGATATCCAACTTGATATCGAACCTAAGCTTGCATTAAAGATAATAGCTCCTTATCAATTAATTAAGCATATATTTATGTAAGGAATATAAATTCGGGTTCCCATATTGCACAAATGAATGACAAGATAAAAGCAAGGGCAAAAAGGCCCTTGGCTTCCTTAAAAGATTGAGACCATTTAGACATGTGTAAATTACTCACATATATGTTATTTAATTCCAATCCCTATATCTTTTGGCTTTTTACGTTTTACTTATTATACACTTAATAAAAATTATAATGTTTAGCATATTTATTTCCAAGTAGCCTCAAAAGTGTGGGGGTATTCCGAAAATCGAACTCGAGACCTCTTGCATGTGCATGGATGTCAGCCCTCGGTAAATAACTAATTTGATTCCTCTCAAACACTACACTCTCGCTGCTGCTCACTCTATCTCTCTCCCTCTAATATTTAGATGATAATGGAGCGGTTGATTGTTGTTTTCTTCAATGTTATGGAGTTGTTTTTCAAATCTTGGCCGGGATCATCCTCATTGTAAAGAAGGATGAGATACACGGTCTAGACATTATGATGAATATCGTAGGTATCCTGATAAACACATTATTCTTGTTAATAGTGTGGTGTTTAATCTACAATAGAGCTCGAGACGAAGCTGCTCTAAAGCTACTGGAGCTGTGCAGCCGCCTTTGAATTAAAGAATCTGAAAAAGACACCCTAATTGGAATTAAAATTTTATTTATTTATGTTTCAGGTTCCCCTTGTTATACTGACGACCTACCTCCAAAAGAAATTCAAAATTTCCATGGTATGTCATCATTTGACCAATTGCTTTAGTAATTGTTTACCAACAAATATTTCTTTCCCCCTTTACTGTTGCAATCCCCATTTTGTTATTTATACTAGACAAAAACTTATGGCTACTGCATTAGGTAGAGAACATGATCTTTTGGTTCGTCTGCTGCATTATTGGACAACCAATATGCGTCCTACTCTACTACCATTATGTGTTGAACAAAACAAAAAAATTAGAGAGTAACGTAACATCTTTCAAAAGGAAGCACATCAGGCAAACGGGAGTTGCACCATAATTTTACAATCCCATGCTATGATTCATCATTAATATGATACTGTAGCCCCGAGTCCATATCTTTAGAGACGTGTACGGTATCAATTTAGTTGAAATTTTGACAATTTGATAACTGCATTCTCAGGAATTATCTGAAGAAATTATTGGATCACATTGGAAGAGCAAAGAGAAAAAATATGGAGAACAAAGTGGTATCAGAGCCCAGGTCACAAGATCACTTGGCTCTGATACCACTTTGTTGACAAAAGAAACCATTTTGTATAATATGGTTACACACCTGGGCTCTGATACCACTTTGTTGAAAATACACACCACTTTGTTGGCAAGAGAAACCACTTTACTGAAAACAGAAATATAACCACACATGTCTGGGCTCTGATATCACTTTGTTGGATATTATTTATTTATTCTCAAAACCAAACAATCCATTGAAACATGGTTCAAAACAAGAGGAGATTAAGTTCATGATAACAAATGAGCAAAAATTCTAAATAAAACATAGGAGATACCCACTCCGTGTGCTTTTTTGGATTCTTTAATTCAAAGGGCGGCAAATGAGCAAAAATTCTAAATAAAACATAGGAGATACCCACTCCGTGTGTTTTTTTGGATTCTTTAATTCAAAGGGCGGCTGCACAGCTCTAGTAGCTTCATCTCCAGCTTCAACAGCTTCATCTCCAGCTCCAACAGCTTCGTCTCCAACTCTATTGTAGATTAAACACCATAGTATAAACAAGAATAATGTGTTTATCAAGATACTTATAATATTCATCAAAATGTCCAGACTGTGTTTATTACCCTTCTTTACAACGAGGATGATCCCGGCCAAGATTTGAAAAACAACTCCCATAACATTGAAGAAAACACCAATCAATCGCTCCATTGTCATCTATATATTATAGGGCTAGAGAGAGAGCAAGCGAAAGCAGCGAGAAAGTAGTATCTAACAAGAATCAAATAAACAAGTTATTATTGTTCAAATTGTGGTGTTTAATCTACAATAGAGCTAGAGATGAAGCTGCACTAAAGCTGTTGGAGCTGTCGGAGCTGCTGGAGCCGCCTTTGAATTAAAGAATCCGACAAAGACACCCTAATTGGAATTAAGATTTTATTTATCTATGCTCCAGGTTCCTCTTATTATACTGACGACCTACCTCCAAAAGAAATTCAGAATTTCCATAGTATCATTGGTATGTCATCATTTGACCAATTGCTTTAGTAATTATTTACCAACAAATATTTCTTTTCCCTCTTTACTCATGTACTATTGCAATCCCCATTTTGTTATTTACACTGGACAAAGACTTCATTAACTACTAGCTACTGCATTAGATAGAGAACATGATCTTCTAGTTCTTCTGCTGCATTATTGGACAACCAATATGCGTGGTCCTGCACTACCGTGATGTGATGAACAAAAAAGTAAGTAGAGAGTAATGTAACAATCTTTCAAAAGGAAGCACATTAGACAAAAGGTGAGTTTTACCATAATTTTACAATCCCATGCTATGATTTATCATTAATATGATGTTGCAGCCCCGACATATCTTTAGAGACATGTACAGTATCAATTCAGTTGAAATTTTGACAATTTGGTGACTACATTCTCAGGAATCATCTGGAGGAATTATTGCATCACATTTGATGTTCAAATAGTTTCTCTTCGAAAAGCAAAGAGAAAAAAATGTGAAGAACAAAGTGGTATCAGATCCCAGGTCATAAGATCACTTGTGCTCTGATACCACCTTATTGACAAGAGAAACCATTTTGTATAATATAGTTACATATCTGGGCTTTGATACCATTTTGTTGGAAATACACACCACTTTGTTGAAAATAATAATATGACCATACACATCTGGGCTCTAATACCACTTTGTTGGATATCATTTATTCATTCTCAAAACCACACAATCCATTAAAACATGGCTCAAAATAAGAAGAGATAACAAAGTTTATGATAAGAAATGAGCAAAAATTC
This sequence comes from Dioscorea zingiberensis, assembly GCA_026586065.1. Lineage (NCBI taxonomy): Eukaryota > Viridiplantae > Streptophyta > Magnoliopsida > Dioscoreales > Dioscoreaceae > Dioscorea > Dioscorea zingiberensis. Next base: position 14,283,257 of record CM048820.1, on the reverse strand, counting down.
TGAATAAAATAGAGGAGATACCCACTCCGTGTGCTTTTTGGGATTCTTTAATTCAAAGGGGGCTGTACAGCTCCAGTAACTTCATCTCCAGCTCCAGCAGCTTCGTCTCCAACTCTTTTGTAGATTAAACACCATAGTATGAACAAGAATAACGTGTTTATCAAGATAATATTCACCACAATGTCCATAATGTGTTTATTACCTTCTTTACAACGAGGATGATCCTGGCCAAGATGTGAAAAACAACTCCCATAACATTGAAGAAAATACCAATCAACTGCTCCATTGTCATCTAAATATTAGAGGGCGAGAGAGAGAGCGAGCAAGAGCAACGAGAAAGTAGTGTCTGGGAGGAATCAAATTAGTTATGTACCGAAAAAATAAATTTAGAAAGTTTATTTTATGGCTGAAATAATCTATAATTTGCATAATTTACGGGTGTAAATCAACAAAATATAATATATTCATATATAAATTCAGTGGGCAGATGCCCTAACTGTCCCCACGGTGGATCACCCCTATACAGACGCAAAATAAAAATACATATTTACAAACATTAAACGCCTAGTTCTTATATTTAACAAATATGTTCATAAAAATAATCAAAATACATCTTTTTTTTTAAAGAAAAAACTAAATTAAATGTACAACTTCATTGATATTCTTGTATGTGTAAGGTATATGCAAAAAATAATAATGTGGTTTACTTATGCAACTATAAAAACAAAAATGGAAACAAGGACTATGTACAGCCAAATTTATCTCAGAAACCCCAACAATCGGATTTCCTCTTTACAGTCCCTCTAATTTCTAGTATTTCAGATTCTTCTTATCTATAAAATTCAAGGTCTTCCTGTAAATACTAAAGAATGGTGGAATTTTAAGGAAGAAAACTTATGTCAAGAATTGTGAAATATTTTTTTTCATAAATAAACCAAACCACTGAACACAGAACATGCAAAACATTCAATTCAACATACCCAGAGTTCGCAGCTGACAATGATGTGAAATCTATAAACAAAAGAAAATAAAGGATTGAAAAAATATACTTCATTTGTCTATCATCTTCTGATTTCTAAACCAAAACCACCACCAGTTTTACAAGATCTTATTCTCTGAAATATGGAAACAAAAGGTTTTCTGCTACCAGTCTTTTGTGCCTAACCCTAACAAGCGAAAAGGAGAGATTGCGGCAAGTAAATTGAAAGGAAACAAACTAATGAACAACAATACATTGAACCAACGGCCTTTTGGCCTATTAGTATTAGGTCCCTTGTGTAGAACTTCGTTGGTTGGGATAAACCCAGATTTGAACGCCCACGACCACAAGGTGAGGACATGTGTGCAAGGACCCGCGTTATCCGCCTCTGACTTTCGGGTGATGTTTGTCACCTTTGTCCAAAAAAAAAAAAAAGAAACAATACATTGTACAACTTAAATATATATATAATATAAGGAGTTGTGTGTGGTGTCGTTTAAACTTAATTCAAGACATACTTAAGCATGTTGTGATTCCAAATGTGATACTTTGCCCCTGATTAAAACTAATCAGGGGAAAAGCCAACTACTACAACAACAACAACAACAACTAAGCCTTAATCCCATACTAGATGGGGTCGGCTATATGGATTCTCTGTCTTCATGTCGCTCTCAAATATGAAATAAAAATAAAATGAAATAAAATGAAATAAACTGAAATAAAATGAAATAAAATTAAAAATAAAAATACATAAATAAATAATAATAACAATAAATAATTTTATGAGAGATTAGGATGTTAGAAGCAGAACAGTATCTCTACAAACAAAGCTAAGCTAATGAAGGAAAACCTTTTAGCCGACTTATCGGTAATCCTATGCTAGGTGGGGTCGGCTATATGAATTTTTTGTCTCCATGTCGCTTCCTCATAAAAAGCAAGATCCTGGCCAATATCTAAATATAATGCAGGGCGTCCTTAGACACCACCTCTCTCCACGTAATCCTAGGCCTACCTTTACCCCTCTTCTTACCTTCTACAACTAAACTATCACATTTTCGCAGTGGAGCACCTGGTGGTCTCCAGCGTACGTGTCCAAACCATCTTAAATGCCCTTCTAGTATTTTATCTTCAATTGGTGCAACATGCACCTTCTGTCGGATGTGTTCATTTCTAATCTTGTCCAATCTTGTATGACCACTCATCCATATTAACATCCTCATTTCGGCCACCTTCATCTTATGCATATGTTGAATTTTAGTTGCCCAACACTCGCTCTCGTATATCATGGCCGGTCTAACTGTCGTCCTATAAAATTTTCCCTTTTATTTTGTTAGACATCTTTTTATCACATAACACCCCCGTGGCACTTCTCCATTTCAACCATCCAGCTTTGATTCTATGGGTTACATCTTCATCTATCATCCCATCATCCCATCATCCTGAAAAATGGAACCTAAATACCTAAAATGGTTAACCTTAGGCACTACCACCCCCCTAGTTTAACTTCTCCTTCATTTCTCCTACTTAGACTAAAATTACAGTACATATATTCTGTTTTACTTCTACTTAACCTAAAGCCTTTACTTTCTAAAGTGTTTCTCCATAATTCTAGCTTTTGATTTACTCCATCTCTAGTCTCATCCACTAGGACAACATCATCTGCAAACAACATACACCATGGGATGTCATCTTGGATACAACTAGTTAATTCATCCATTACTAGGGTAAACAAGTATGGGCTTAAGGTCGATCCCTAATGTAGACCCAATCGCTATAGGAAACTCCTCCATATATCGCCTCCTCTTGTTCTCACACTTGTAACCACTCCCTCATACATATCCTTAATAATATTTATATATTTTACATGAATGTTTTTCCTCTCCAATACCGACGAAAGGACTTGTCTTGGTACCCTATCATATGCTTTCTCCAGGTCAATAAAAACCATATGAAGATCCTTCTTCATTTCTTTGTAGATCTCCATCAAGTTTCTTAATAGGAAAATAGCTTCTGTTGTGGATCTACCTGGCATAAAACCAAATTGGTTCTCTGACACCTTCGTGATATACCTGAGTCGATGCTCTATTACGCTCTCCCAGAGTTTCATCGTATGACTCATTAACTTAATACCACGGTAGTTGGTGCAATTTTGAATATCTCCCTTATTCTTATAAATAGAAACCAAAATGCTCTTTCTCCAAATATCCGCATTTTCCCCCTTTTTAGGATAGAGTTGAAGAGTTTGGTTAACCACTCTACCCCTACTTCCAAGGCACTTCCAAACTTCAATCTGGGATACCATCTAGCCACAAGCTTTTCCGCAAATTTTCATTTTTCCAAATACCTCCTTGACTTCGCTTAGGCACGACCGGCGTGTATAGCTAAAGTTCCTTTCTATCGTTGATGCATAAAAATCCGTAAAGTTATCCTCACAACTTGCATTGAACAAGTGATCGAAGTAGTTTCTCCATCTCTCCTTGATTTCCTTATCTCCCTCGCCAAGACCTGGCTGAGACTCATCCTTAATACACTTGATTTGGTTCAAGTCTTTCCCTTTTTTATCTCTTAGCCTTGCTATCTTGTATACTTCCTTTTCCCCTTCCCGTCTTCCTAACTTTTGGTATAAATCAGCTAGGGATTTACCTCGGGCCTCGCTAACCGCTTTCTTGGCCTTCTTTTTGCCTTTTTATACTTTTAAAAGACTTCTCCATCCTCAGCTGTAGGTAATTTCTTATACCAATATCTTTTCTCTTTAATAGCCTTTTGAACCTCTTCATTCCACCACCATGATTCCTGTGGTCGCCTTAGAGACCCCTAGGAGCTCACTTCCTATTTTCTCAATCCGATTCGACATCTCCTTCCATAAGGTGTTTGCATCATCTTTCACATTTGCGCCTCTTTCTTCCCATATTTTATCCGTAAATGCTAATTGGTTGGTTACTTTTAATGCCCACCATCTAATCCTACTTTGCTTAACCCTCCTTTCTGTTTTTACTATGTCTTTTTTCTTCACATCCAACACCACCAATCTATGTTGTGTGGTTAATGCTTCCCCAGGTTTAACCTTGCAATCTTTACAAATAGATTTATCCCTTCTTCTTGTAACAAGAAAGTCAATTTGGCTACAATTACCCCCATTCTTAAAGGTAATCAAGTGTGATTCCCTTTTCTTAAAACAAATGTTGGTCAACACCAAATCATGAGCCAAAGCAAAATCTAATATAGATTTTCCTTCCTCATTCCCCGCTCAGCCATATCCATAACCTCCATGCACTTGCTCGTAGCCATCACTAAATCTACCTACATGTCCATTAAGATCACCCCCAATAAAAAGCTCTTGTTTACTTGGAATCCCTAGAACTACCATATCCAAATCTTCCCAAAACTTGACCTTATCTTCTTCTCCTAAGCCTACTTGAGGGGCATACACACTATATTAATTATTTCTTTTTCCAACACTAGCTTCAAATGTATAATCCTGTCTTCTACCCTTTTCACTTCAACCACTTTGTCCTTCATTTTTTGTTCCACAATTATACCCACACCATTTCTATGTTTATCCCCTCCACAATACCATAATTTATAACCTGTGTTACCAATCTTTCTAGCCTTGTTTCCTATCCACCTAGTCTCTTGCAAACATACTATATCTATCCTCCTCCTTGTTAGAGTGTCAACTAACTCTAAAGATTTTCTTGTCAAAGATCCTATATTCCAACTGCCAATCCTAATCCTACTCTCATGGACTAACTTCTTTACCCGCACCCGTCCACTAAGATGCGAGAACCCTTGCTCATTTAACACCACATTCGGGCGCCGATGTGGCGGGACTAACTTCTTTACCCACACCCGTCCATGATGTGGGAACTCTTGCCTATACTCCATCACACCCGGGCGATGTGATGAAACCTCGCTTCATTTACTACCACTACATCCAGTGCCGATGTAGCGCGTGCCTAGGTGAGCACGTCCCAACGGTATATATTAGAGAATCCATATCATAAGAGTGACAAAGTTTTACGCTGGCTGTCAACCTACCGCAACCCTCCTCCTTTATCCGGGCTTGGGACCGGCTATGCTCGCATAGGGGAAAAGCCAACTACTATCAAACAGAATTGATTCATAGCAAATGTTCTTCCATAAGATTTTGTTATAATTGATGTAGAAACCATAAGACTGCAGAATTGCTCTCAAGTGTCATTTTTACTCATAAAATCAACCTTGTTCAATTTCAAGAGAATGTAAGTGTCACAGATATTACACAACAATAATGATCTATGTATGTACCATCACACATTTCACCAGAAAAAGGAATAATTGGAGTGAAGGTAGAGAACATAAGAAGAGAAGTATACAATTCCATATTAAAGGCCAAATTGAAAGTCATCTCCATCTCTTGTAATAGAATCAATTTGTGGTGTTACTTTAAATAAAAGAGAGCAACTTCATTGACTAACTTGATAAAAAATAAGTCACATCTAACAAGGCAAAAATACTCGTCATATCCACCTCTTTTTGTAGAGGTAAAATTTGTTGTAACTATGTATAAAGAAAAAAGAAAATTCAATGCCATACTGTGTCCTGCCATATTAACCTCCCAGAAGACTTCCAAAAAGTCCAGATGTAAGAATAAATTACCTACAAAACAAAACAGAACAACCTATGAACCTTATTTTGGTGCCTCCAAATTGAGATCTACAAGGAAAACTCAAATTCATTATACCTACGATTTAAAAACCACATCCACAATTCTGAGAATATACTGTAGAATTGAATCAATGGCGTTTGTTTTTTACCACAGTTTAAACAATGTCTACTAGCAACACCGTATCAATAAAAAGAGGGAAAAAAGGGCCCTTCTAACAGCATAAATAAAATCTAAGAACAAAACTCATGATGAAAAAATGTGGGGTAAAATGTTAAAAAAGACACAACATAAAGATAAGTAACCATGAATTCAAAGTTGATTTCATTAAAATGTCATCTAGAAAGAACTATTGATTTCAAGCGGTCTATTACAAGTGACGGCACTGAAAGAGAATATACTGTAGAATTGAATCTATGGCGTTTGTTTTTTTACCACAGTTTAAACAATGTCTATTAGCGCCCCATCTAGTATGGGATTAAGGCTTAGTAGTTGTTTTTGTTTAAACAATGTCTACTAGCAACACCATACCAATAAAAAGAGAGAGAAAAAAGGGCCCTTCTAACAGCATAAATAAAATCTGAAACAAAACTCATGATGAAAAAATGTGGAGTGAAATGTTGATAAAGACAAAACACAAAGATAAGTAACCATGAATTCACAGTTGATTACATTAAAAAGACATCTGGAAAGAACTGCTGATTTCAAGCTGTCTATTACAAGTGAGGGCACTGAAAGTTTGAATTCAAAAGCAAAAATGACAAACTCCGAAAAACATTAAAAATGATTCATGCAATAGATCAATGGTATGTCATATGGTTGCAAGATCTGAGAATAAGAATAATAGGGCACCTACAGAGCACACTGATGCTAAGAAATTCAAACCATCTTAGAGAATGACAGTATGAGTAAGTGGCCGAAGGACGAGAGATTTGATACTTTACTGGTTTTGAATTTGGGTATCTCACTCCTGAAAATGAAAGTTTACTCGAGTTTGTTTGCCAAGAGTCAAATTAAGAAACTGGATTCTAATGGACTAAAATGAACCCCACTATAGATCATAGGAAAAAGATAATGCAACCAAAACACTATGCAAAAACAATCTGAACAATCTGATTCATTTTACATGGGTACATCCAAATCAAAATGATAGGCATACGATATATACAATGCATTTTTGTGACTCAAGATTTCTGCAAGTGAGAAAAGAGAATATTATTTGGTATTTATGGCACACCTTTTTCCAATTGGGCATATATACATGTGCTTCAAATGGTTCTAGTTGCACCCACTTTTAAGCGTTTAAGACCAAGAACTAAAATTTGAAGCTTAACCAATTCCTCCACCTTTCTTCACTAGATTTTACATTTAATCAAACAAATAAACCAGCTAGGATACGAAACATACAATAGAATTCCAATCAGTCTCTTTAAAAGAAAGATACCAATTGAGCTAACTTCCCTAAAGCATCCAACTTTTATCTGCTCCATGGCATGATGGATACAAATAGGCAGAGGCCGACTGAACTGAACCTAGTATAAGTAATTCTGCACACTTGGTGACTAGCTACTTCAGCTAGTCCTTTATGAATTACCAAACTTGACATTAAATGAGAATTTAAAATATGGTATATCACCTTGATAATTTTACTACTAGTTCTGCAAACAGATAACATGTGTATCGTCCTAATGATAAGTTAGATGATATACCAGATAATCTAAGTCATGAGCTTTGGGCATCTGGAAGTTTTAGATGTCTTTCTGCAAGACCTTAACAGTCCAAGTAAACATGAGACAGTTGAGAGCCTTCAATTCCATGAAGGAACAATGATAGGCACACTAAGAAACAAAGGCATACTAAGAGGATTATACAATCCTAACCTTCAAATGATGAAGGCTTGTTAATGTGCACCAACACTTTAATATCCTGTATATCAAGTGTATAATAAAAAGTTTACAGAAAAGCCATAATAATTGTCATCATTTTCAATAAGTAATGAGAAGGTTAAGGTTGAGGTGCTCTGTACAGGAAGACCTTGCAGTCTAAATAAAAGAAATGTTTATTTGATAGTATGTTCCAACAAAGATGAGCCATGATTCCATACATCCTACATAATGAATGACAGCTACTTTTTTTGTTATCAATGCTCGACTGTTGATCAAGACCCCTTCCCTTTGTTCTGCAAATAAAGTTTTCTATCTAAAATGTTTCAATCTTACTATGGTATCCAACAAGATTTTACATTAAAATTAAGTAGAGAAAGGGTACTTCCACATGCCTTTGAAAAAACCCAATTAGTTTGTCAAAAGAGTGAAGGATCCTAAATTATACATGTTGAAGTACACCACCATTCCAGATTAATGCATCAATGACCAACTAAAAAGCACTTTTACAAACTTAGATGGAAGCATTAAAAGGATATACATTATGTCAAGAAAGAATTTTATAACCACTATGTTGATACACATTATATTTGTCATAAACCTTGGAAAATATTCATAAGTAGAAAACAAATACTTTGCAAATATAGTAAGTATTCAGTGAATTAATCAAATGCCATAAAAGGAGCCCATCCAAGTATGAATCACCTGCTTGAGAAATCACATTTCCTAGAGCACAAAGTCATTGACTCATACAAAAGGCCAGTTAGACACAGCATTGAATACCAGGAAGGCCTTCAAGTTAATTAAAACTACAGTCATGACCAAAACAAAGAACTTATGTTCAAGATCTTAGGGGAAGGATGATACAACAACAAATAACCAATAAAATTACACTAAAATAAATTCTCTGAAAGGCATTCACAATAACCAAAACAATTGAAAATAGGTAGATGGAACAAAATAAAGACAAATTATCCGAAAACACTTACAGGGACAGAAACGTTCCAGCCAATGTATTTTTTCCATGGCAATGGAACCTAAGCAGATTCTTAACTTATTAACTGCATAAAATCAGGCTTGGGAGAAAAAAAGAAACAATAATTTTAACTAATGATGCAAAACCATCACATTACAATCAACTAAAACAACAATGGATGATCACCTCAGTTATGAACGCCCAAACCTGCCTTACACTGCCTAGCAAGCTTGGTCCACTCTGTGTGGAATGATCCTGGGCGATCAATTCGCTCGTAAGTATGAGCTCCAAAGAGGTCACGTTGTGCCTGCACAAGGTTTGCCGGGAGCCTAGACCTTCTATAGGTATCAAAGTAAGACAAGCTGGCGCACATCCCCGGCGTGCTGATCCCCGCCCCAATGGCCAGCCCCACAACTCTCCGCCATGCTCCCTGCCGCTGCACCATCTCCCTTGCAAACTCTGGGTCCACAATCAGATTAGGAAGGCTCCCATTCCGCTCATAAGCCTGCTTGATCCTATCCAGAAACCTGGCCCTGATAATGCAGCCTCCCTTCCAGATCCTGGCAAGCTCCCCCAAGTTAAGGTTCCATCCCTTCTCCTGGCTCTTTGCACGGATAAGATTCATTCCCTGAGCATAACTACATATCTTTGAGGCATACAGCGCCTGTCGGACATCATCAATCAATCTTTTCTTGTCAACAGCCCCGACTGAAGCTTTTAAGAGCCTCATTGTTGATCCCAGCTTGTTCGAGGACACCACCAGAGGCAGCCTCACGCTCCTCCTTCAACCCACTGAGGTAACGGCAATCAAGGGAGGCTGCAAATGGTTGGCGCAGCCACTGAGAGCTCGGCAGCCTGCTGCACCGTCCACTTCCCAGTCCCCTTCATCCCGGTCTTATCCAGGATCTTATCCACAAGCTCTCCATCACCGTGCTCGTCCTTGACCTTGAAGATATCAGCGGTGATCTCGATCAAGAAGCTCTCCAGCTCCCCACGATTCCATTCATCAAAGATGTCAGCCAGATCTTGGTTGGAGAGGCCGCCGATGGTCCTGAGGACATCATAGGCCTCAGAAATGAGCTGCATATCGCCGTACTCGATCCCGTTGTGGACCATCTTGACGAAGTTGCCGGAGCCGCCAGGGCCGACGTAAGTGACGCAGGGACCGTCGTCGACCTGAGCCGCGACTTTGGAGAGGATGTCGGCGACGTTGTCGAAGGCCTGGCGGGAGCCGCCGGGCATGAGGGAGGGACCGCGGCGTGCGCCCTCCTCGCCGCCCGAGACGCCCATCCCGAGGTAGAGGAGGCCTTGGGAGGAGGCCTCGGAGATACGGCGCTCGGTGTGCTCGTACCACTCGTTGCCGCCGTCGATGATGGCGTCTCCGGGCTCAAGGAACCGGGAAAGGGCAGCAATGGTTTGGTCGACGGGGGGCCCGGCCTTGACAAGGATGATGATGGAGCGGGGGCGGCTGAGGGAGAGGACGAAGTCGCGCGGGGAGTGGTGCCCGGTGAGGGGGAGGCCGCCCTCTTCGGTGGCTCGGGCGACGGTTTCGTCGACCTTGGAGACGGTCCGGTTGTAGACAGAGATGGGGAAACCCTTGTCGGCAATGTTGAGGGCGAGGTTCTGGCCCATGACGGCAAGGCCAGCGAGGCCGATCCGGGAGAGCGCCGCCGACTCCATGATTAGGGTTAGGGTTAGGGTTAGGGTTAGGGTTTTGGATATGTATATAAAACGGGAGGAGGGGTCGGCGAAGAGGGCGGACTCGTCGAGGCTGCGAAAGGGCAACGGGCGGAGAGAAAGAGGACCAGGACAGGAGTGAGGAGGTGGGTCCGGCTTCCGTTAGCCGTTTACCTTTCTTAATTATCTAATTTATCTTAACTTTTCAATTTTTTTTAATTAAACTCTTCATTTTTTATATTAGTTATAATTTAAATCTTCAAGTAAGTTTGGAATCCAATGAGGAAAAAATTCTACAAATTAAAATATTTGTTGAAATTATATATATACAAGTAAACATAAACCAACACCAATTGAACTACACTAAAAACTTAAGTAATATAAAAATAATCTTTAACTCGGTCTTTATATCAATTTGTCGAAATAGTGTCATTGATATTGATCATCACATGATTTGTAGGCACTGTTCGGCAAATCGGACAACTTGGCATGGGCTTCTTGATAAACCATGCATCAATGCAACTTACATGAAAGACATGGCGACAATGTGGCAAGATGCGGACGTCATCACCCTCGACAAATTGATCAAAACAAATGGCGCAATCATCATTCAACAAACCAGAAGTGTACTTACTTTGCTTGAGATTCTTAATTAGCCTCCTTTTCATGTACCGTAGCCTTATATTTTTTGAAGAGGATCCGGGACAAAAACAAGAGCAATAACAAGAACAGGAACCCCAGAAAAACACGGATGAAAAAAGGATCAACTCTTCGTAATCTTGAAAAGAATTTTCCCATTGTTGTGTCTTGTGTGCTTGTGTGTTTTAGAGGAAGGTGGTGGAGTAGAGAGTTGTTACATATTTATAGATTTGAGATGGTGAGAATAATCCATGTTACATGAATCTAACTTGAAGTTTGAGTTGGAGTTTGTGTCTGAATTTAAGTAGGACTTCATTTTGAATGCAAGTGTGTAGATTTATATATGTATGAAAGAGTTTTTTTTTTTAATTTTTACTATTTTTTAAAATCAGGATAAAATTGGTAAATGCAAATAGGCCGAAGTTGAGTGCGATTCTTCCCCGTCAAGCATCTTTTGGAGAGCTTTTGTTGCGTAAAATTTTTTTTATGTTTATATAAAATAAGGTTGCTTATAGACGTAGCCTTGCAAATGATCTTTGCAGACTTTTTAAAAATAATAGTTATATTTTTACCAAAACAAATAATAGTTTCGAATTATCTAATTTAGCTTAACTTTTCAAGTTTTTTTATTAAACTCTTCATTTTTATAAGTTTGGAATCCATGATGAAAAAATTCTAAAAAATATAATATTTGTTGAAATTATATAGATACAAGTAAACATAAACAACCACCAATTGAACTAAACTAAAAACTTAAGTAATATAAAAATAATCTTTAACTCAGTCTTCATATCAACTTGTCATAAATAGTGACATCATCTGCGGGCACCCTTCGGCAAATCGGACAAGTTGGTATGAGCGTAGTGATAAACCATGCATCAATGCAACTTACATGAAAGACATGGCAACAATGTAGCAAGATGCGGACGTCGTCACCCTCAACAAATTGATCCTTACAAATGGCGCAGTTATCGTTCATCAAACCGGAGGTGTACTTACTCTGCTTGAGATTCCTAATTAGCCTCTTTTTAATGTACCATAGCTTCAAATATGTAATGATGCTGATGATGAGGAAGACCAGTAACACGAGCACTACCAACAAGTACATGGATACCACAAAAGTGAACCATGAACCTAAAGTGAAAATAATGAATTTTCCCATTGATGTCTTGTGTGTGTTTTAGAGGAAGGTGGAAAGAGTTGTTATATATTATTTATAGATTGGAGATAGTGAGAATAATCCATGTATGAATCTAATTAGGACTTGGAGCATGAGTTGGAGTTGGATGGGCGTTTCAGAGAGAGATAAGGGTGGTTTTGTATGTATTGGATGTGAGAATAAACCTGTGTCTCAATATAACTAGGACTTTGAGTTTGAAGCAAGTGTGTAGATTTATATATGCATGATAGAGTTTTTTCTTTCTTTTTTTTTTTTGTTTATAGAATATAAGGTTGCTTGTAGAGATAGACTAGAAAATGACCCTCACACTATTAAGATTTCTAAAAAATAATAATTACATTATATCAGATTATTTTAAAATTTTGAACTTAAAATTATTTAATAAAATTAAAAATATAATTTTAAAAGTGCATTATGTTATTAGATTAATTAATTAAAGTTTGCCGTTTTTTCTTCAACATTTTCTAATTTTTTATCCCAAGATATTGAATCAAATTTAGTTAATTCACTATTCATCCCTTGAATAGTGAAGTATTTGTCCATAGGTCCTTGGGTAAGGAGTTGTGGGGGCTTAATGTAAGTAGTGGGTTGGGTGTGTAGCGTGTAAAGTTGAAATAGTGGCAAATAGTGTGAGGGACTAATAGATAATTACCTCAAACAAATTTAAAGTTATAGAATTTTTTATTTTTATCATCTAATCGCTTTTTTAAAAGATATGAAATAATTTTTACAAAAATAAATTAAAGTTGAGAAACTATAAAATTTGTAAATAATCTATCTATAAGAGAAAAAGAGTCTAATTTAAATTTTAAAAAATCTAAAAAAAAAAGAAAATTAGAATGGGGATTTGGAATTTTCTGATAATTTTGAAATTTTTAATTATAAAAAATATTTATCTGCATTACTAAGTACGAATATATTTAATTTTAAAAGAGATCTATCTATCTAAATATTTATGAAAGTCTATCACATAATTTTAATTTTATAAATTAAATTTTAAAATAAAATTAAAAAAACTACATAATTTATTGAGATTTTGAAATTTTCTAATAATTTTGAATTTAAAATAATTTTGAATATAAATATCTCAAAATTTAGTATTTTTTAAAACTTTAAAAATTATCTATATATATTACATAGTGAAAGAGAATGAGTGGAATAATTTTAGTTTTGAAAAAATTAAAACAAATAAAGAATTAAATTGAGATTTTAAAATTTTCTATAATTTTCAATTTAAAAAAATATAAATATCTCAAATTTTTGGATTTTTTAAAAATTTTAAAAATTATCAAGATAATTAGGTTGGGTTTAGGAATTTAATATATATATATATATATATATATATATATATATATATGAATAATAAGTGCATGTGAAAAATTCAAATTTCAAAAAAAAATCAAATTTTTATAAGTGGCAATTAGATCATTATTTTACTAATTTAAATTTTTTAAAAATTTATGAAATTTCTCATAATATTGAATTTCAAATAATATCTAATTTGAAATTCACCTTGCCGGTTCTCTTGCCCTGCAGTTTACTTATTTCCTACTTTTGTTTTATGTTTTAGATGATATTTATTTAAGTTGGTTTGTTATGAGATAATAAATGGGTTGTATTTGTGAACTATGTTATTTATTTTAATACTTTTAGAAGTATAACTTTGATATAAATTGGAGTGAATTCACACACAGGTACACACTTTATTTGATTTTCAAGATTTCAAAAATGACCCATTAAAAAAAACTCAAAAATGTTGATATTTTGGTTCAAAACAACCCAAACTGACCTAGGCCGAAAATCATTCAAACCGTTCAAACTAACCAAAACCGATCCAAACCGAAAATCTTTCAAATTGTTGTTCAAATCGAACTGAACTGTAAACCGAACCAGTTTGGTTTGGTTTCATTTTTCAAATTATTCGGTTTGATTTTTTCCAAACCTAAAAATACCGGTTTGGCTTGGAAATTCGTCCAAATCTATCCAAGCCGAACCGATTTCACCCCTAAAAGAAGGTAAAGATGATGTTCTGTCATTTTTTCTTTTAGTTATCATTGTATAAAATGACTTTTGTCCTAATGGAGCATGTCATACTCACATATTGTCTATCTCTTCAATTAATTTCATACATTGGCTCTGAGCAAAAGAAAAGGTATAGATAATGTTTTTTCCTTTTATTTAAATTCTCATTTTATGGAATTTCTCAAAAATTTTGGATTTTAAAATTTTCATATTTTAATATGCTTATTCTTTTCTGTATTTTCTAGTAGTTTATAAAAAATCGTAAAAAAAATAGATAATTCATTTGAGGCATTTGGAATTTCTCAGAAATTTTTTATTTTAAAATTCTTTTGGGGCATTTGTACTTTATTAGAAATTTGGGATTTTAAAATTGTAACATTTTAATATGCTTATTCTTTCTAGTATTTTCGGGTGGTTTCTTGTATCACGTTCTTATTAGGACCGTATCTTTAGATAATGTTTTTTAAAATATTTTGCAGATAACTCCTGCACCCTTTTTTAACTTATCATTTTAAATGAAGCATGTCATTCTCACAAATTGTCACATTTTTTATTCCAATCAACAAGAGAACTACTCTCAATCTATCCTAATCTCTTAAAAACAAAAAACTTCTATAACCGTCTCTTTCAGCTTAGAAATCTCAAATACGCCAATCAAATTAGGGCAAATTTCCTATTAATCCTTGACACTATTTGACATTATTCCCCACCCAAAACACACACACCTAAAACCCTATTACACTACACCCCTACCAACCCCCCTCAAGGACCTATAGGGAATTTGGGCACTATTTAAGGGATGAATAGTTAATTATTACATCAAATTATCTCTTGAAATCTATAATTTTTTTTTCATAATGCTTTTAATACTGGAAGAACTTTTGACAATCAAACAAAAAAGTACAACTTCTTTACCTTTTATATTTCATATTTTACCATACGCCTAAATTTTGGGAAATAACTAACATCTTAAAAATTTTTAGGATTAAGGAATAAAGAACTATAACAAACTCAAATGGAGAAGATACATGCATGTATTTTTCAATTTTATTTGTTTCACATGTACATACTCACATTATTTATTTGTAAGTATATGACGATTGTGAATTTTGTTTATCTAATTTATAGTTTCTTTGAGTCAATTTTAAAAAGTTGCAATTATTTGGGTTTTATATATGTAAAAACTATATTTTTATAGTTGTATTACTTAAATGTAATTTACAGAAGATCTATACACATATATAAAAAAAAATTGTGATCCTTATATATCAATATCAAAAAATTAATATCATATTTAAAAAAATTAATAATATTAAAATAATATTATTTTAAAAAAAAACATAAGCAACGGGAGGGCCATTTGCTTGTTTTTTTCTTCTAATTTTTAAGAGTTTACTTAGGTAGCTAAAGATAATTTTATAAGGAATTTTTCTAAAAGTTAAACAATCCTCTTTGTTTGTGTTGTAAAGTAATTGGTTCGTATATGATATGTTATTCACATATATGACATATATTTTAAAATTAAAAATCTATAACGTAAATAAAACTCTACCTTATGAAGCATTATCTAAATTAAATAAATGAAACATCTCCTTCCTCCTTCCCTCATGTATTCTTTTGTCATCACATTGAAACTATGTTTCAAATAAAACAACTAATAAAATGGCGAGAGAATAAAGGAGTTGTATTAAGAAAGGAAGAGTTGTAGCATATTTTTAAAAAAAAAAACTCTTTTTCATTGTTTTTTATTATTAACTAAAATATGTTTGAGGTAAGATTAATAAAATTCATAAATAATTTATTAAACTATAAACGGACAACACAAATTTATTAAAAGAAGAGCATAACACAGGATTCTCATAACTCGAAAGGCATTATAGGTGAAGAAAGTTTTAGGTATTCTTTTCGCGATCTTGGTTAGCGTAGTGGCAGAGGCAAAGGTATGGGCCTAGGCGATTTTGAGGATGAGCTATCAAAGTAATTATTATTTTTTTTTAAAATAAAACAAATCAAAAATTTTAAGAAAATTTTAAAATCTCAATCTAATTTTTTGGTTTTTTTTGTTTTTTTAAAATTAAAATTATTTATAATCAATATACTTTCTCTTGATAATATAAATATTTTTTAAAATTAAAAAATTTAAAATTCTAACAAAATTTTAAAATCACAATCAAAATTTTTGGTTTTTCAAATTTTTTGAAAATTAAAATTAATATACTTTTTAAAATTGAAAAAAATCTTAAATTCTAGGAAAATTTTAAAATCCAGATCTAAATTTTTGGTTTTTTTTAAAAATTAAACTTAATATATTCCTGCTCGATAATAGAACTAAAAGTTTAATTATATATAGAGATATTTTTTTGACAATTCCGAACATAACCTTTATTTTTCTTTCCCAACACATTTACTTCCCTTCATTTGAGATTGTATTAGTGTTCATTTGCATGTAAGTGCTTGGGTAAAGTGGAGAAGTAAGTAGCCCACTTGGCGGTGGGCTACCATTTTAATGCGTTCTCTCATTAAAAGTAGCGATATTTTGCCTACCTCTACCCGATAAGTATGACTTCCCCATATTTATATTAGGCCCACTTTGGCCGAAAATACACTCTTATTATTATTATTAGAGTTTTTTACTTGGCACCCCCTTAAAAATAGCTAAATCACTTGCCACTCCCTCACTTTTCAATAATACCTCATAACCCCCTCCTTTATTTTTATTTTACTTGCCACCCCCTTGACTAAAGTTTAAACTTTAACCTTGGTTAAATATAAAACCTAAGGTTATAATATATGTAAATTGACAAGTTTACCCTTTTTTATATATAATATTATTTTTAATAAGTTTCTCATATTTTTTATTTTTAATAATTATGTATTTTGTTGGTGATAAAATGTATTTATAATAATAATAATTATTATTATTATCATTATTATCCTTCTATAAAATATAATTTTTTTAATAGAAATATATTTTTTTTTTTTTGAACATCTTACAAATAAATTTTTTAATGTATGTTAATTTAAAAATATATATTTTTAATAATATTTTTTTATAAATTTAATATTATTTATATTTCTCTTAATAAACTCATAATTTATTTACAACCATTTTCAGATTTTTTTAATTATTTATTAATTATGGGTAAATAATAATTATGATAAGAAGGGGTATTTTTGTCTTTTACTATGTTATTTGTATGTTTTTAAAAACTAGTCAAAACTTTTAGTGTGAATAACTAACTCAAGGGGTGACAAGTAAAATAAAATTAAAGGAGGGGGCTATGGGGTATTATTGAAAAGTGAGGGGGTGACAAGTGATTTGGCTATTTTTGAGGGGGTTGCAAGTAAAAAACTCTTATTATTATTATTATTATTATTATTATTATTATTACGTGCTCTCACACTTCGGTGGAAATGAACATCAGAAGTGTTCATTTGTACCCACTTCGGGAAACTGGAACTTCCGCCAATTTCACCCATTTCTGAACTTTCGGGCACTTTCATGCAAATGAACTATAGACAGCTTTGCGGAGGCAAAGATTTGGACAAAACTATAAAAAGAGAAACACATAATTGATATTAGTTTTTAAATACGTTCTAAACCTAACAAATAAAATTCCTATTGAATGAGTTTTTCAGTGCTCACTATATAATTTAATTAATTTATGGAAAAATATGTTATTTATTAAAAGTTATTGAGAAAAATGATTTGGTGACCATACAGCATCCATAATCCATTTAATTCGTTGCAAAATTTATTAAGAAAATTAATAAAGTTTATTTTATGTCCAAAATAATCTATAATTTACATAATTTAGAGGTGCAAATCTACATATTTTTATATATCTATAAATTTTTTTAAGAAATTCAGTGTGGGCCGATGCCCCACCGTGGATCACCCATACACACAGACAAACCTTCGTAAAAATACATATTTACAAACATTCGAAATCTATTTTTATTTCATCTCTCTCTACTTTCTCTCTCTAAAAGCGTTACGCCAAGGGTTTTTCCAAAGGGTTCATGGAGCTCCATAGAGGAGGCGATTCCGGGCGCGGCGGAGGCGATTCCTGACGCTGGTGGCTTTGAACAATCGCATGGCGTAAACGCTATCGAGCATGAAAGAGAAGCACGACATGGCAGAGGCACAACTCGACGTGATGGAGACGAGAACAGGCGAGCTAGAGAGGACTCACGGCAAGGCAGTGGCGACCACCGCCATGGTGAAGCCAAACCTAGACACGGCGAGGATGAAACCAAAAGCGACATAGACGTCCCCAAGTGTCGTGGAGATAATCTCCGACGCTGGGGAGATGCCACGGGACAAGCTGCACCGAAATGCGAAGAACCTCGACGGAGACACCCCACGCATCGCGAAGTCCGACGGGAGGATGACGATCAACGGGACAGACAGCACAAATACAAGACTTAGAGGGAGACTCCACAGGGTAGAACTCGCACTGTGCAACCGGAGAAACCTCCTCTCCCTCCCTACCCCTCCTATGTCGATGTGGTAAAGGGCCAAACCAGTGACTCCAACACCCAACCATCATCACCAGAAGCAAATAAGATAGAAGAAGGGTGGAAGGTGGCTGGCCGCAAGCGTGAAAGGCGTATGAGTGGCAGCCCACAAGTAGCAAGGAAGGAGATACCGCCACCATTGCGCCGCTCACCACCAACCCTCCGTACCCCGGCTGGCACTATCAATGTATGTGGCTAGTGCCTGAGGCAGGGACACCAATCGTAAGACCGCGTGGTCGTAGTGCTATGACTGCCACGCTATGGGGGGTGGGTCATAAGGGACTGGAGTGCAAAGCTGACCGCCGGTTCATGGTGGAAGACGTGCTCCCCAGATTGTCAGCAGGAGCACAACCCTATAATCCACAGCAACGTAAGGAGAAGACGTAGGATGGTCAAATCCGAGCCATTAATGGGGTCAACCTGCTTCTCCACGCCACTTGCATGAAATGGTCCCTGTTGTCCGTTAAATCAGCTTCAGTGCAGCCGTGTTCCAGCGCCCTTGCTTCTGCCCATACTCCATCAGCCTCGTGGCCTGGTCCACTGGTAGCGACCAATCCCATCGCAGTTTGTTGTGGATTAATGGTCAATTAAGGCATGTGCAACAAGGCACATTCTTAATTCACAAGACACAAGAAGATGGGTCAGCTGATGGTGGACAAGGTGGGCCCCATACCCTCATACATGTCACATGCGGAGACAACCACATGGTGGGTGCGGGGTCAACCAAGGGTCGGGCACAAAGCCCATTTGGGCCCACCAAAAATCAGTCCACCACACAAGCCCGGGAAAGCCCAAAGGAAATTCAGGCAACCGATGTACACCCAGCACTGATGTCGAGCCCAGAAATCTTTGAAGCACATCCTCCACTTGGAACAATCAACATTCCTTTGGTAGAGGATCAATTTGTAGCAACACCAGATCCAATCAATCCTCCTGTAATGGCCCATGCACCTTATCAGGCTAATAACTCAATGGAAAATTCCAACTACATCATGGCCCATTGTAACCCAAGTGATAAGAACATTAAAATCTTAGATCAAGGTATAATGATCGACCTAAGTCAAACCTCCCTTAAAAGAATTGGCAACACTTGGAACTTACTAACTGAAGAAGCATGGGAGACTATCAACAAAGGATACTTCCACAATATTATTCCCCCTCCCAACCTCCCCGAAACTCCAACTCCAAATGTAGAAAGAGGAGTCTCGACTCACTCATCACCAACTAGACCTCAAGAAGAACAACCTTCAATGCCAAAACAGAGGGGAAGACCAAGGAAAATCAACCTGCCAGAATCTACCATGACCCTGGAAGTGCAAAAGCCCACAGCTAGACCCCCGAGAAATACCAAAGGTAAACAAAAAACAACCGAAAAGGTAGACCTCCCCAACCTTACCACAGTCCCCCACATTCTCTCCCAATGGCCGGGCGAAGAAATTATCTCAAGGGCACTAAAGACAGGGGTCCACTTGAATCACCTAGAAGGTAATGCAGAGCAAGTGATCAAGCATCTCAGGCTTACAGAAGTCGAAAGAGTTGCTCAGGGACAGGAAGGCAAATAAGCCCCTTGCCCTCAGCAACACAAATCCGGGAATATAAGGTATCCTTATGAAAGTCATCACATGGAATGTCAGAGGACTTGGGATGCCGAAAAAATGCTTCCTAGTTAGGGACTTCATTACAACACAAAAGGCCGACGTATTCTGTCTACAAGAGACAAAACTTCAAGCCATAGACAACCGCATCTGGAACTCAATAGGGGGAAACCTCTACAAAGAAAAGGTAGTACTGCTTGCAAATAACACACGCGGAGGATGTTGCATCAGATGGAACCCAACTGTTTTCAGATTGGTAACTTCATACACAGATACCTTCTCTGCAACAACCATTTTAGAAAGCGCGGCAAACAAGAGCCAATGGATGATCACCACCGCCTATGGCCCCCTGTGAAGTTGGACCGCAAAGGTTGTTACAGGATGAGCTAAGGTCAATCGTAACTTCGATGGCGGGGACCTTGGTTGATCGGGGGAGACTTCAACTCAACTAGGGAGCAAGCTGACAGAAACCCGAGCCCCAGGGATACGCAAGACCAACAAAATTTCCAACAACTTTATCAGCCGACCCTCTGACTATCGACTCCACCACCGCTTTGGAAGGGAAATACACATGGACCAATGTAAGGCAGGTGCCCACCATGATCCGATTAGACAGCATTCTTATTATCCTCCTCGAATGGATACCCCGACACACCCTCAGATTTGGCGTGCATCGCACTACCTAGCATCCGTTTGAACCATATGCCCATCGCATTGGAATGCGGGACGACAGGAACCCAAGCAATACCCCCTTTTCGTTTTAATAGAAGCTGGGGTAATAGAGAAGGCTTTGGGACATGGTGAGAGAATGGTGGATACAAAATGACTACGACGGTGCAGAGGCTTACAAGTGGGCAAAGAAACTCACCCTGATACGGGGACGAATCCGAAGATGGCACAAGGAGGATCAACACACACAGAGTTAGAAAAATGAGGAACTTCTACAAAGCATTAACAGTTTAGACACCAGATACGAACAACAACAACTATCCACCGAAGAAGAAGAGCGACTCCGGGCATACAGAACTGAATACGACAACCTAATCAAACTTGAGGAAGACCATTGGAGACAATGCTCTAGGATCACCTGGCTCAGGGAAAGGGATAGAAACTCAAGGTTCTTTTATTCCATTGCCAACCAAAGAAGAAAAAAAAAATTGGATCCACCAACTCACAGAGGAAGGACAAACCCTGAGCAATCCATCAGACATCGCCAAAGCAGTGTCAGAACACTTCATCAGACTCTTTGGGAGCAGGAGACCAACAGATATCATACAGACTGGACCCAAATGTTTGCTGGTTCAACCCCAATGGAACTATCTAGTCTCGACAACCCATTCTCCGAACAGAAAATACGTGCAGCCATTCAGGAACTCAACCCGGAGAAAGCGCCCGGACTAGATGGATTCCCAATGAACTTCTACCAACAAGGATGGAACTTCACAAGGGATGATATCTTGCAAACCTTCCATGATCTATATGAGGGTTCCGCTGACCTAGAACGACTGAATTGGGCACACATCCTCCTACTCCCGAAAAAGAATGAGTCTTCCTCAATAGCACACTTCTGCCCGATAAGCCTGATAAATTGCTCCATCAAGATCGTAACGAAGGTCCTAGCTAACCGTC
Organism: Dioscorea zingiberensis; assembly: GCA_026586065.1. NCBI lineage: Eukaryota > Viridiplantae > Streptophyta > Magnoliopsida > Dioscoreales > Dioscoreaceae > Dioscorea > Dioscorea zingiberensis. Next base: position 14,261,511 of record CM048820.1, on the reverse strand, counting down.
TACAATCCGTCATATTTGATCTGGTCAACGAAAACTAGACCGCTTTCATCAAGGGGAGATGCATCCAGGACAGCATTGTCGCCGCAGAAGAAATCATCTACAATATGAAAAGGAAAAGGGGAGCATTGCTTAAAGTCGACTTCGAGAAAGCATTCGATTCGGTAGACTGGGACTTCCTCCTCGAAATATTACATGCAAGTGAATTCGGGCCAAGATGGATTGGTTGGATCAGGAAGATCCTCCACTCATCAAAATCCAAATTCCTTATCAATGGCACACCGATGGGATTCGTCAAACATAAAAGGGTTTTGCGACAGGGAGTTGCGACAGGGAGATCCGCTTTCCTCTCTGCTTTTCATTCTCGCGATGGATGTCCTCACCACAATGGTAACACACGCAGTACGAGTGGACATCCTTGAGGGTTATAGGATGGGGACGCAGGGGAGTGAACGAATCCCGGCCCTGCTATATGCGGATGACCTCCTAATACTTAGCTCCGAAAAGAGAAGCGATTTCCGAACCCTGAAGCTCATCTTTTACTTATTCGAGGGCCTCTCAGGACTCAAAATCAACTATAACAAGAGCTCCCTCATACCTATCAGAATACCAGAAGTGGAAGCGAGGACCCTAGCAATCACTTTGGGGTGTCGCCTAAACTCGCTTCTGGTCCACTACCTCGGCATCCCACTGGCGGGAAGCAGGCCCAGGAAGGAAGATTGGAATCAACTTATCCAAAGAGTCAGAAACAAGCTTGCCACATGAAAAGGACGAGTACTATAACTAGGCGGACGCGTCATGCTTCTAAACTCAGTCCTAACGGCGATCCCAAACCACTGGATGACCATGTTTAAACTGCCACAATGGGTGATACGCCAGATCGAGGGCATCCGGAGGGATTTCCTATGGAGAGGAACAAACCCCGACTCAAAAGCTTACCGCCTGGTGAAATGGGAGACCTTAACAAGACCCAAGGACTTGGGAGGATGGGGAATATTAAACCTGAAGGCTTTCAACGGAGCACTTCTTGGCAAATGGTGGTGGCGTCTACTAAATGGACAATTCGGGATTTGCGGAAGGATCATCACACAAGCCTACTTCTGAAACCTACCGATTAACCCATTTAAGCCAACACCTAGCAGAGCATCCTTTTTTTGGAAAGGAATCATCGACCAACGAGAACTTACCATGGTAAGGATAACAACCAAACCCAGATCAGGGGAATCAATTCGGGTATGGTTGGACAAGTGGCTCGATGGAAATAGCCTATGCAGTTTCTTCCATGAATTCCAAACCCTTTGGCTAAAGGCAGACCACACGATTCAGGAGGGTCGTCAGCTACGGAACAGAGGAAAGTCACTTCTTAGACCGGGGCCCTTGTCACAAGGGGCAATGGAAATGATGCAAGGGCTACAAGATCACCTTATACAGGGGACATCCCAACAGGTGGACGTAAGAAAATGGCAACTTACCCCAAACCAGGAATTCACGGTAAAGTCCCTTTACCTATTCAGAATGGATAGTGGTATGAGGAGTCCGATACCGGCATCTTTCTGGAAACAAGCCTTCCCCACGAAGGTCAAGTTTTTCACATGGTTGGCAATGGAAGACAAGCTTCCTACGCTACAAAACCTAGTAAAGCGAAACTGGCCAGGGGAAAGGATGACTTGTTACCTGTGTGAGGCCCAAGAGGAAAGCACCGAGCACCTATTCACCTGTTGTCTATACACAACTGAGTTGTGGTCTCACTACATCCAGCTCCTTGGCCTCGTTCCCCCCTAATACGATTAAAGACCTATGGGGGGAATCATCGATTGGCAAGGATTTGGAAAAGGAGCTTCGCAAGGGATGGAATCTTCTTGTCCTATCCCGGCACTTGGAACCTATGGTTGGAAAGGAGCGATCGGTGTTTCAAGACAAATGACACGCTTGTAAACAACTCACTGCGTCAAGTGGACTTCCTTCTCCTCTCATGGATCAGCCGGGCCCACCCACCAAGCGAGCCATACAATCCACGAGCACTCTCATCGAGACAGCGGCCTCACCCCTACTAGAGAGAAGAGCGAGTCCGTGAGATCCCCTTACTACGGATTTCGAGGATGACGACATGCCCAGAATAGCTGAGACCTTAGAAGAACCACTTGCAAACCTTGCAACACCAGCGGAGCCCCGGTAAACACCGGGTCCACCATGAAACCTATGTAAACCGGATCCCATTATCATATGTATCTCCTAATTATTAATCAATAAAGGAATGTGGTTCATCCACTTTTTCAAAAAATAAAAATCTATTTTTTAATTAACAAATATGTTCAATTTTTTTTATTTAGCAAATCTATTGTCAGTTCCAAACCTAGCCCTTATTTCTATTTCCCTGTTGGTATAATGAATGTTGTAATCAAGGTGATGTATTCAAGCCACTAGGTTTCCTGTTGGTAAATTAATTACCTTTCTTAATTATCTAATTTATCTTAACTTTTCAAGTTATTTTTTATTAAACTTTTCATTTTTTTATATTAGTTATAATTTAAATATCCAACTGTCAATTGTTGAGTTTATGTTTGGAATCCAAAATAAAATATTTGTTCAAATTATATATATATATACAAGTAAACATAAACAAGCGCCGGTTGAACTAAACTAAAAATTTAAGTAATATAAAAATAATCTTTAACTCGGTCTTTATATCAACTTGTCGATGACATTGATCATCACAAGATCTGTGGGCACCGTTCGGCAAATCGTACAAGTTGGCATTAGCACCTTGATAAACCATGCATCAATGCAACTTACATGAAAGACATGACGACAATGTGGCAAGATGCGGACGTCATCACCCTCGACAAATTGATCCTTACAAATGGCACAAACATCCTTCACCAAATCGGAGGTGTACTTACTCTGCTTGAGATTCTTCATTAGCCTCCTTTTCATGTACCACAGCCGCAAATATGTAATGCATAACCCTATGCATTGGTAGAGGCCGAAAAGAACATAACATACTTCAACTAGGAGCACCAGTGCCAGAAAGAGGCTTAAGGAAACAGTAACTACTTTTGATGAATTTGAAACTATATAAAATCTTCCCATTGCGTGTGTTGTGTGCTTGTGTGTGTTTTAGAGGAAAGTGCGGAGAGAGTTGTTATATATTTATAGATCGGAGAAAGTGAGAATAATTGTTAGAGATATTAGAGATATTAAAAGATAGTTTCTTTATTTAGATAATTTATATAGCTAAGAATTTTTTAATTCCCTAGATTAGAGTTAGTTTTCAATTTTAAATTATTGTTTTCCGATTCTGTTTGTAACCTATTTATACTCTTCTTCAAAGGCTAAACAATAAATTCCTCAATTCTAAAATCTTATATAATCCATGTATGAATCTAATTAGAACTTATATCGTGTTTGGTTGGGGGTTATCCCACTTGGGGATAGTTATAAGTTTTGAAAAATTTTGGATTTTTTTGAAGGAAATTTTTAAACCAAATGTATTAATGATAAGATAGTGATGTGTTTTTTATATATTAGTTGGTTATATTTTTAAATCTTAATTAAAAGTTTTAGTGAAAAAAATTTTTTATGGGAAATTGTGTCGGGGTTAACCCCCAACCAAATTAGAGTTTAAGTTGGAGTTGGAGGGTGTTTGGGTGAGAGATAGGGTGGTTGTCTGTATTGGATATGAGAATAAACTTGTCTTTTCTTTTTTAGGTAGGAGTAGGACTTAGTTTGGTTGCAAGTCTGCAGTTTTATATATGCATAATAGAGCTCTCTGATCAGGACATTTTAAATATAATAGTTACATCATATTAGATTTTATCAAAAGAATTAGTACTTAAAATTATTTAATTAAATTAAAATTATAAATACAACTTTATAAAGTGCATCATGAAGATTAGATTAATTAATTAAAGTTTGCCATTTTTCTTCTACATTTTTTAATTTTATATATCAAGATATTGAATCAAATTTAAAGTTATAGAATTTTTTTTCAACTAATCCCTTTTTTTAAGATATGAAATAATTTTCACAAAACTATATTAAACTTGAAAAACTATAAAATTTGTAAATAAATTTTCTAATTTTTAAGACTTTTTAATAAGGTAGCTAAAGATAATTCTAAAAGGAACTTTTATAAAATTTGAACACTCCTTTGTTTCGAAGTAATTGGTTCATAGAATACGTTATTCACATATATGACTCATATTTTAAAATTAAAAAAATCTATCAACTATGATTCAATAAAACTCTACCTTGTGATATGTTATGCAAATTAAATAAATAAAACTTTCTTTCCTCTTTCCTTTATGTATTTTTCTGTCCCCACATTAAAACTATGTTTCAAATGAAACAACTAATAAAATGGCGAGAAAGAAGAGAATAAACGGAGTTTTATTGAGAAATGAAGAGTTGTAATAGATTCAAAACAACTCTTTTTCATCATTGTGTGTTATAAACTATAATATGCTTCATGTAGAATTACAAAATTAATAAATTAATTTATTAAACTACAAAGGGACAACACAAATCAATAAAAAAAAGTATAACCCAACATTTTTATGGCTCGGAACACATTAGAGATGAAGAAAATTCCCAAGTTTACCTTAGAAGTTGAAATGAAACTCTCGGTATTCTTCCCGATCTCAATTAATGAAAGGGCAAAGGCAACTGGTATTTATGCTCCAATCCCAGTTGCCCGATCTTTCCCAATTATGTTGGCAAGCCTTTCATATATAAGAAAAAGTTTATTTCTCCATCCTTCTGTACTTCTTTTGCTCTCTCTCTCTCTCTCTCTCTCTATATATATATATATATATATATATATATGGAATCGAAAATTATTCAATGAAATAGGAGACCAGACAAATATCATAGCCGGACATATGCATTCTATGCTTCATCACTATCAACCTCCACACATTTTTTTTTTGAGTAATTACATCGATAACTAACATAGCAACAAATTGTTTTCGATCCATTTCTTCTGCAATTAACAAAAACATAGCAAGTTATTTTCGATCCATAACTAAAAGACAATACAAGGAAATGGAAATGCATCACATTAATAACAATTCAACATATTAAAAAAAAATACATTAACGAGACCATTTCGTGCAATCCAAGGATTGTATTCAGCCGTGACTTCTGCTCAAGAATAATGGTTCTCTACTCTACCTTCTTGAACTAGTATTAAATTCATTAAAATGGTTTTTTGGGCAGACCAACTTTATGGCGAAAGGTACAAAAATCCCCTCGTAGTTTGACCAAAATCTCACATAAGCCTTTACGGTGATCACCGCTCAAAACACTTTCGAAAAGGGTGCAAATTAATAGGCCCTCATGAGTAAATAACACCGCTAACTTGCCATCCATCAAGTAATCTGGCCTATATTTGCACCATTTTAAAGACCACCGTGGGATCGAAAATACCCGCATCGACGTACAGTAATACGTGAAGAGGCGTCGAGGCGATATATCGAATCACAAATGTCGTATTTTTTAGTTTTGTGGGTTCTTCCATTCACAATAGAGGTAAACCTCTATTATTAATTACCTACGAATAAGATTGCGGGGAACCTCCAGATTAAGGACATAAGTATAGTAGAGGCAATGAAAAATAATTCATTTATTGCAAAACATGACAGTTTATTACATATAAATATCATGGTGGATATATGTATATTTTATTTATTTATTTATTTATTTCTTTCTTTACAACGCTGCCTTGCATGCCTGCTTGCCGCCAGCTTTATTTGCTATATATCGTTGCCTCTGTCACCGCTATATTTATGCTTATTTTGAGATTTGTATTTTACCACCTTAATACGATGCTCCATCGCCACTTTGAGATATGCATTTTGCTTTTTAGACTTGTCTTTGACCATCTCGAAATGAGTATTTCATCACCGTCCAAATGTGTGTCGCTTTGAAATTCATGCTTATCAGAGTATATCAAAGTGAGTCTTGTTTTGAGATTCATATTTTATTGCCCGCTTCAGGATGTGTGCTCCGTCATTATCGCATCGGAATGCGTGCATTTAAATTCCTCCTTTTTTATTTGCAATTTAACTCACCAACTTTCTCCTTTCAAAATGGGCCCATTTCTCCTTCATATTATATATATATATATTAAGCTTTTCCTGTTAAATGGGCCGTTTCTCCCTTCTATTTAATTTTAATGACACTATAATATTTATTAGGTATGGGCCCACCATGAATATAGAATGGAATGTGTGGGCTTTATCATCATTATGCTTTTTCAAACAAGAATCTTTGTAATATCAAAGGAAGCCACATCACTTCTTTGTCTTGTCCCTTGAATGATAGTTGATTATTGCCCCAAAGAAATGTCAGCTACTCCTCATGCCATAATCGTTGCACTTCAAAAGCAAAGCTCACTCCTTGAAACCATGGTTTCAACTAGGTGATCCCGTGCATAACTTCCTCTCATTTTTTCTTTTATCATTTCTGTAACAGCGAGCACATTGTGAATGCTATCAACATGGCCATTTAATAGAATGTTTTATAAGGCTTTACAGCAGCTTGCGTCTATAGCACATGAACAACATTATCTATTCCATCCATCACTCATGAATATCAATAATCGTATGGACTCAATATCCCTATTCAATTTATTCAACCAGTAAATAAGAATCTTTCGAAGCATTACATCAAACAAAGTCATAAGCATGCTTCGAGTACAGCTTCAATGTTTGCCTTCACTGTAGTTTTCTTCAATGAGAACTCTTGAAGCTTCAACATTTGCAAACACAGTGACAGAACCTATCAACAACTCTTGAATTATTGATCTAATTCTGCCAACATTCTAGCACCTGAAGACTCTTTGATAAGAGAGATAATGCTTGTTTCAAAGAACTTGAGATATCAATGACATCATGGACATCTATATACACATTAAGCTTCTTTGGCACTCATCCTTCCTCCATCTGGAAAAGCATTCAAACTTGCAACTTTGAATGTTGTTGTCCTCGTTTTGAACCTCCTTCGAAGCTAAGAAATTTGCCGGACATAGTTAAGAAATCCTGAGTTATTCTTTTGATGAGAAGCTCCTCTCTCCACCTCATCATTTAATTGTACCTAAAGCAACAACTTCATAACAGTTCTGCAGCCACATTCTTCCTCTTTATGCATTTCAATGCTTCAAAATAAACATGAGCTTCAAGCCTTGCCATTTCCAAATTCTTTCAAATATTTCATTGAACAACTTGTACGCATGTGGTGTATTATAGAAACTTTGCAATGGCTTTCAAGAATAGATTCCAGCAAGTGAACTCTCAATGCAGCACTGACACTTTGCCCATCAAACATCGCTTCATCAACCAAGCATTTGACACTAATTTGGAGTGCTTTATCAACAATCATAAATGACGATATTAATTCTATCACAATCATTACCACAACATCTTTTCATCTTCATTCCCCCCTTTTTTTTTTGCAGCAAAATCGGACCTGAGCATCATTCAATACATGCAATTCCACAATCTTCCCCAGATTTTATATGTTTAAGAGCTTCCCTATAGTCTTGCTTATGCATGTATATTTCTACATCACTTAGCCACTCTTGGATGCTTAAAATCGTCCAAGTGCTTGGCGTGGTTTCAAGCATTTCTCTTGACAAACATCTTGCTCGATCAATCAAACCATGCTTGGCAAGAACACACACCATGGTAGCATGCTATAGCGAAAGAAGGGTTACAAATTTGAACCAATCTAGTTTCAATCCTAAATCTTTCATCACCTTGAACAAGCCAAAGACCTTGCTGAAATCGCCCAACTAATCACTAAATCCCACGACACCATATTTCTTTGCGGAATTTCCTCAAACACCTTGTATCCCAACTTAATTGAATCACACAAGCAAAGACCTGCGTTTCAAGGCCGAGTCTAAAGATAAGGGACTGCAGGAGCGCAAAGTGGATGAGCTCAAAGACGCAGGCTTTCCCTTGATTTCATGGCCATCAAGCAGAAGGTGGAAATTCCTAGGGCTGTAATGACCAATCATACTCATGGTTGCCAATAGGGGAAGAATATTTACCATTAGAACCAGCAACATTCTTCATTAATTTTCATTAATTTGCTATCTTCACACTGTCATCTATTGCATCCTTCTCAAAAGCATTCTTCTTCTCGGAGATGTCTTGCTCAGTTTATTCTTTGAAGGAGTAGAGCTATTTGCCACAATAAACAGGGCATGAAATTCTGATTTTCATTTCATTATGCATAAGGAGCAGAAGTTCTCTTTCTGAAAGCCCATTCCTGCTCTTCTAGCACATATAGCAAACCCCACAAAAGAGTATTGTAGGTCTCAGATTTGTGTCCGAAGTCGGAGCAGAAGGCGGCCTCGCGGAAGAATCGGTGAGCGGGCTTGTGTGCGTGCCTGGACCGATTAAGAATGCACACCACAAGGGATTTCTTGACATGGACGCTAGGTTCATCGAGAGCAGCCTGTATGTTGCTGTTGGAGGCGAAGACTCCATTGACGATCTTGCAATCGAATCATAAAAATCCCAATTCGAATCCGAAGAGATTCGATCATCGCAGGAGGACATGAGATGGAGGAGAGGCCCGCGGCAGCGTCCTTTGAACCCCTTCCATCACCATCACCATCTTTGATACGACTCCGGTAACCGGCGTTGTATCGATAACACCACTTCGAGCGGGTGAGACTCCAGAACAGGTGGTAGATTGAAGAAGGATGAGGATTTCTATTCCCAAAAGGAAAGAAGAAGATGAACAGTAGCTTAGCAAATACATTCAATGCCTTCCCAGGCAGTCACTAACCCAGTGATATACTAAGTCAAAATGTCAACCCACCCCATACTGACCCATGCTGTAATAAAGAAGCAACATAATTAGCTATTTAATAATCTCAAAATAATCCCGCCAATGTCTGGCTTCGACCCAACCGCACATCCACGCCGATCCGCCCCTCCGTCCTCGCCACGTGTCAAACTTCGTACTCCTTAAACCGGATTGGTTGCTGACGGATACGTTGAGTTCTACGGTTGTGAGTCAACCTTCTCTTTGGTTCCTTTGACTGGTCAATGCTCTGTCCTGACCCTTCCCCAGCCTTCAGCTCCGCCGCGAGATCAACGGGCGAGATCATATCAATTTCCCCACTCTGAAAAACCGCCTTGTCCTCGAGGTGGTATTGAGGAAAAGCTTTACAGAATTTCTTGAAGGGTCCCCAGGTAGCGTCCTCCGGCGGGCTCCCTTGCCATTGAACCAGTACCTGCCGTGAAGGATGACCATTTTTGAGTATCTGTCTCGTGGCGCAAATCACTGCAGGAGTCGATGTTGTCGCCCCCTCAAACCGACCCGCGACAATTCACCAACTTGAGCTACTGGCGGGGTCCTTTGTAAGGTTTCGGAAGGAGATGTGAAAAGCGGGATGGATCCAGGCTCTCCGTGGCAAGTCTAAGCGGTAAGCCCTTGCGCCCACCCGTTCTACAATCAAACGGACCATAGAAGCGTAATCCGAGCTTTTGAGATGGCGGCCCACCGTAATCTCGCACTGTATGGCTACAAAGCGCATTACCAACACTTGGTCACCCATAGACAACTTCGAGCTCCCTCCGGTGAACATTGGCCTTACTGCTCCATTCGATTGTTGAGCTTGCCTCAAATTCTCCTTTTAGTTCTCTCATCAATTCATCTCGTTCCGAAGGAGTTCCTCAGTTTGGAAGATGGGTGGCACTCGGATCATGCAATGGTAGAGATGTATGAGTACCCACCATATAGAGCTTGATAAGGGCTCATCTTAATGCTGCTGTGGAAACTTGTATTGTAACACAATTCGGCCCATCCCAATAGATGTACCCACTTCAAGGGCTGGTTGCTGGTGAAGGCGCGAAGGTATTGCTCTAAACCCCTGTTCACCACCTCCGGCCCCGTCATTTGCCCGGGGATGGTAAGCAAGATCTTGTGATGGAGAGTAGTTCCACTCAGTTCAAACATTCTTTTCGAAAAATTACTAACAAAGATCGGGTCGCGATCAGATACAATAATCTTAGGGAACCCATGCAATTTCACTATAGTTTCCACAAACACTTCAGCAGTGGATATGGCTGTGAATTGCTGACGCATTGGCACAAAATGAGCAGACTTGGTGAGTCTGTCGACCACTACCAAGATCGTGGTGAACCCCTGAGAAGAAGGCAGGCCTGTTATGAAGTCCATGGAGACCTCTTCCCACACGGCTGCAGGTATGCTCAGTGGTTGAAGGAGTCCAGCGGGTGCTTGAGTTTGTGACTTGGTCTGCTGACAAATGAGACAAGAGGCTATGAATTCCTCCACCTCTTTTCTCATGTTGGTCCAGAAGAACCTTGAAGATAACCGGACCAAGGTCCTTTTGATGCCAGCGTGACCTGCCGTAGGGGTTGCATGGAATTCCTTCAGCAGTAATGGTTTCAACTTAGAATGAACACCTATGTAGTATCTCTTTTGGTAGAATAATATGCCATCTTGCACTGTAAAGTCTGATGACAGGGTTCCAGTGGCATGCTTCTCATGCTTTTCCTTCAAATCTTCGAGTATAGCATTCTCCTGTCTGATTGTGTGTAATACCTCAGATATAGGTTGACTTGCTAAGTCTAAAGATGCCTCAATGGTTTTGCTGCACTCATTCCCCTTGGCTTCAAATTTTTCGTGACAAAGCGTCAGCAGCACTGTTAATCTTGCCTGGCTTGTACTCAATTCTAAAATGAAACCCCAATAGTTTGCGGAGGTAAGCTTGCTGATCCGGTGTTTGAATGACTTGTTGCAGCAGTTGTCTGATACTTTGATGATCTGTTCTTATTACAAAGAAGCGGCCAAGCAAGTACTGGCGCCATCGTTGAACAGCCTCCACAATGGCATATAATTCCTTCAAATAGGTTGAGGAAGTTTGCATTTTGGAGCACAACTTTTTGCTGAAATACGATATGGGATGCCCTTCCTGCATGAGAATAGCTCCAATACCTCCATTGGATACATCTGTTTCGACATGGAACTCCTTGTTGAAATCTGGCAAGTGTAACACAGGGGCTTCCACCATTGCCTTCTTCAAGGCTTCAAATGCTTCAGTCGCTCTTGTCTCCCACTTGAAGCCATCCTTGCGCAGTAGATTAGTCAATGGAGCAGCTATCATGGAGTACCCTTGTATGAACCTCTTGTAATATCCAGTGAGACCAAGAAACCCGCGAAGTTGCTTTGGAGTTGTAGGGAGAGGCCAAGTGACCATAGCTTCAACCTTGTTAGGATCCGCACACACCCCTTTTGAAGTAACAACATGCCCCAAATAATCTATGGTCTCTTTACAGAAAGAACATTTGCTCATTTTGATGAAGAAGCAGTGAGTCTTGAGACAGACTAACACTTGTTCCAAATGTTATAAATGTGCTGAAAATGTTGAACTATATATGAGGATATCATCAAAGAAAACAATTGCAAACCTTCGAAGATAAGGCCTTAGAATGCTGTTCATGGTTGCTTGGAATGTTGATGGAGCGTTTGATAGACCAAATGGCATGAATAGCCACTCGAAATGACCATCATGCGTTCGGAATGCTGTCTTGCATATATCTCGATCATGCATTCTTATCTGGTGGTACCCACTCGTGTCCAACTTGTCAAGCACATAGCCCCCAAATTTCATCCAAAGAGCTCATCAATGGTAGGAATTGGGAATTTGTCTTTGATTGTGACTACATTCAAGGCCCTGTAATCCATACAAAATCGATATGTGCCATCTTTCTTCTTTACCAAAAGAACAGGAGAGGAGAATGGACTCTGGTTGGGTCTGATCACCCCCTAGTTGAGCATTTCTTCTACCAATTTCTCAATCTCAGTCTTTTGGTAGTGGGGGTATCTGTAAGGTCTGACATTCACAGGATTGGTATTAGATTGCAAATGTATTTTATGATCTATCACCCGGCGAGGAGGAAGCTCTGTGGGTGGAGAGAATAATTCCATGTACTTCTGAAGGAGTTGCTTCACCTGGTGAGGGAGACCTTCAGGAAATTCAAGTTCTATTGTTTCACTTTCCAGGCCTTCAGTGTCTTGCAACTAATGCATTTCATACAGGTTCAAGAATTGATCTTGGTCCACCAGGGCTTGAAATTGATTATAACTGATGGGCCTAGTAGGTAATGTGTTGTCTCCCTTGAGTATTATTAACTCTTCCTTCCATTCGAACTCCATAGTAGTAGCAACGTAATCATGTGTAACTCTTCCAAGGTCCATCATCCATTGCACACCCAGCAACACATTCAGATCAATTGCAAATTGATGCCCTTGCAGCTCTATTGACACTTGTGGACAGTAGTAAGAGCACTTAAGGTAGTCTCCACTCCCTATGTACACCTTGAAGGGCTTTAGAGATTTCACTAGCAATTTTAACCTTTCAGATATAGCTGGTTTGATAAAATTATGTGTACTGCCATTGTCTATTAACACCTGGTAGGTCTTGTCTGATATCTTGCCCTTCACAAGGGGTGACCTGGGATTTCCTTGGCCATCAAAAGAATTCAGCATTGAGATGTCCCCCATGACTTCCTCTTCATCAGGATCTGGTTGATCTTCCCCTTCTTTAATTCCTCCAGGATCTTCATCATCATCATTGCTCAACAGCAATAGGTATTGGCTTCTGCACCTATGCCCAGCATGCCACTTCTGATCACATTTGAAACACAATCCTTTTGCTCTCCTCTCTGCTTGATGGAAACATGATAAAGTATCTAATGGGTAAGTGTGGTGGTGAGGTCAAAGGTGTTTGTACCCCAGCTTTTGGAGTTTGAACTGGAGTGGATGGGTAGGCCTTGAGGGGTGTTCCGGTGGAGACAGGTACCAATGGTCCCGATGCTCCCTTAGAGATGTTGGTTGCTGTGGATGGTGATGAGAATCGCATACCTCCCTTCCCCATGCTCTCACGATCCGCATCTTTGCATCTTAGCGTATGCGGCTTCATAAGCTCTAAGCGAGTTGAAAGGCTTCCATTAGTGTTGCTGGTTTGGACATCATCATCTCGCGACGGAGATGCGGTTTGAGCCCTGTGTTGAAAAAGGATATTAACAGAGGTTCCGATATACCCGTCACCTTGTTCATCAAGTCTTCAAAGGAGGTCTGGAAATCATTTCTGATGGTCGTTTGGGTTAGCTTGGACAGGGCCCCTTGAGGATCTTCAAATTGAGAAGAACCAAAACAACTCTTCAAGCTGGTTAGAAACTCTGACCAGGTCGTCAACAGATTGTTGCCCTTCATCCATTGGTACCACGCTGATGCTCGCCCTTCTAGATGGAACGACAAAATTCGGAGACGAAGTATATCAGGGGTCTCGTGGTAGTTGAAGAACTCTTCAATCCGAAAAGCCCAGCTATTTGCGTCTTCACCCTCAAACTTGGGTATTTCCATCTTCATGGGACGAACTAAATGTGTGAGATCTCCACTGGAAGGGTTTGAAGGAGTAGCCCTGTGTGGAAACGTAGTTCTCCCTGATCTGGTAGTTGGTGCTGGACCCGCAACTTGCAGGCGAAGTTCTTCTAAGCGTGCCTCCATTGTTGCCATGTTCTTTTGCATAGATTGATGGTTAAAGGCCGCTTGGTCCTCGATCTTGGACTGCATTTGATTTTGGAGTTGGGTGTTCATCTCCTTCATGGCTTCTAATAGCTCAGAGTTCGTCATTGGCAAAGGTGAGAAGCTCTCAATGAAAGCACCTTGATACGACTCCGGTAACCAGCGTTGTATCGATAACACCACTTCGAGTGGGTGAGACTCCAGAACAGGTGGTAGATTGAAGAAGGATGAGGATTTCTATTCCCAAAAGGAAAGAATAAGATGAATAGTAGCTTAGCAAATACATTCAATGCCTTCCCAGGCAGTCACTAACCCAGTGATATACTAAGTCAAAATGTCAACCCACCCCATACTGACCCATGCTGTAATAAAAAAGCAACATAATTAGCTATTTAATAATCTCAAAATAATCCCGCCAATGTCTGGCTTCGACCCAACCGCACATCCACGCCGATCCGCCCCTCCGTCCTCGCCACGTGTCAAACTTCATACTCCTTAAACCGGATTAGTTCTTGTGGATACGTTGAGTTCTACTTGCCAGGAGTCAACCTTCTCTTTGGTTCCTTTAAGCTGGTTGATATACGTCACGACCCTTCCCGATACCAGCTCATGCGCGAGATCAACGGGCGAGATTGTATCAATCTTCGTCACTAGGGACACTCGTTGGGGACTGGCGGCTTGACAATGATAGGCCAAAATTTGATGGCTGGGCAGTGATCGACCGGAGCTTTCAGTGGCTCAAAGGCAAGAAGCGGGATTGTCCGAGGCCTTGAGAACAAATGGGAAGATATTGTTGGGATTCATGGCAACCTGGTTCTTGGCGACATCGTCAATGAACTGCTCAGTGCCAGTGAAGGCAACACAGGAGAGTGTAGCGCAGTCACCCTACTCATTGGCGACGATCTCCATGTAGTCATGAAGCCACACGCCGCGCTAAGATTTCAGGGAGGCAACGAGCATGGTTGAAACCGGGTCATCTTCGGCAAAGACGAAGAGACGTGTGGCAGCATCTTTGTCCTCCATCACTATCACCGTCTTCATCACCTTCGGGCGGCGGTAGTAGGAGGTTTAGGAGTGCAGAAAACTTTGGCTTTTGATTTCTTCTTCGGCAATGGCAGCAGGGAAGCCAACCGTGCAGAGTTGTAAGGGCTTCGGGTTTGATTTCTTCTCCGGCGACGGTGGGCATGGGAGCTGTCGATGTAGAGGTGTAGAAGGCTTCGGCTTTGATTTCTTCTACGGCAACAACAGCGAGCGGAGAAGCCCGGCGAGATCAAGTTGGGGAGGCCTTTGCTTGGTGGGGAGGATCGAGCAGCAAAATGAAGGAGAGCAAGAGGCTCGGGCGGCGTGGAAGCTGTGCTTCTCTCTCAGATGGCTTAGGCTGGCGATGAAATGGCGACTTGGGCGAGTGCGCAGAGAAGAAGAATGGGTGAAAAAAGGGCTTTTCTTTTTTTTCTTTCTTTTTATTATAGTATATATTTATTAATCAATTTTTTTATCTCTCTTTTTTTTGGGGGGTAAAGCCATTTTTGGTCCCCTGAAAACGAGACCAATGTTCATTTTCATCTCAAAATTCAAAATTTGTTCAATATGGTCCCCATGTATTACATATTTTGACATTTTGGGTCCCTATATATTACATATTTTGGCATTTTTGGTCCCTATTCTTGTGTGGCCACGTATGGAATACTAATGAAATGCATATAATCTTTTATTATTATGTTTGATGGATTACTTTCTTGCGTGTGGAGTGATAAGTGGCGATGCTCTGGCTGATGTGGACCGTATTGAACAAATTTTAAATTTTTGGGATGGAAATGAACATTGGCTACGTGTTTTCGAGGACCGAAAAACGGCTTTTAACTCTCCTCAAAATCTAAAGGGTACTACGTCCCTGGATCTCCAAGATATCAAAAGTGGGGGTTCTAAGGGCTATTATTATTATTATTATTATTATTATTATTATTATTATTATTATATATATATATATATATATATATATATATATATATATATATATATATTACCTTCATTGTCTTTTTCTACAAGTGGATAATCACGGGCTTCTTCTCCTTCCAAACCAAAGGCTCCTATGGACAAATCCTTTTCACTCAAAAATTTTCTTCCTAGACCAAAGTTCTCCTTGAAAAAAAAAAATTTCTCCCTTTTTATCTTCTGTCTCACCCCTTCTTTTAAAAGGATGTCTCATCCTTATCCTCAAGCGAGCCTGCTCCGTGAGATCCAAACTCTCGTAACGAGGTGAGGTGATAAGATCAAATTTATATTTTAAAATTTAATAAAATTTTATTTTTATTTTCTCATTAATAATAATAATAATAATTGCCTCGGGATTTGTATTCGGGCATCTTGGGATTTGTGTTATTTAACTATTTAGGATCGCCTCGGGATTTGTGTTCGGGCTACCCTGAGATTTTTGTTTCTGGAAGATTGCCTTGAGATATATACTCTCAGGCCATCTTGGAATTTGAGATCGCCTCGAGATATGTATTCTCGGGCCATCTTCGAATTTGAGATTGCCTCGAGATATGTGTTCTCGGGCCATCTTGAGATCACCTCGAGATATGTGTTCTCGGGCTATCTTGAAATTTGTGCCTTAGGCACGCTTGCTTGGGATTTGTGCTTTGGCCCAAAATACAACCAACTAATTTATCAATTTAATTCATAAAGAATCCTAAATCGATTAAGATTAGGACATATTTAGATTTTATTTATTTATCTCATAAAAATTCTAAATATATCGAGATTAGGATATATTTGGATTTTATTTAAATTGGGATTTAAATCCTATTAGGATTGGGACATGTATTATATATTTTTTTATAGGCCTAAATATACTATTAGTCCCTGTACTATAGCCGAATCTTCATTTTCGTCCCTATACTTTAAAAATGTTCAATATGGTCCCTGTACTTTGCATATTTTGTTTGATTTTGTCCCTGACGCTGACGTGGCAACACAGATGAAATGTACTTTGCATATTTTGTTTGATTCTGTCCCTGACGCTGACGTGGCAACACAGATGAAATACAACATAATTTTTGATTTTTCTTATTTACACGTGGCAGTATTTTGTTGTCGTTGCATATGTTTTCTGCCACATCAACAAAATAATAATTTTTTTAAAAATAATTTTAGAATAAATTATTTTTTAAAACAAATTACTTTTTTAAAAATATTTAAACAAAATATTTTTAAAAAAAATTATAATTTTGCTGACGTGGCAGAATACATATGCCACGCCAGCAAAATATTGCTATGTGTAAATAAAAAAAATTAGAAAATTATGTTGTATTTCATATGTGCTGCCACGTCAATGTCAGGGATGGTATTGAACAAAATATGTAAAGTACAGGGACCGTATTGAATATTTTTAAAGTACAAGGACGAAAATGAACATTGGCTATAGTACAAGGATGAATAATATATTTAAGCCTTTTTTATATAAACAACCACATGGTGTTTTTTGAGCTAGTGACCCCATAGGATATACATCTCAATTTAATAAATAATGTAATTAAATAAATTACAATCAAATTAACAAACAAACCACAACTTATCCTCTCTAATAAAATCAAATAATGAAATTAACAAACAAAATAAATCTAAATCCAATCAAATTAACAAACATGCCCTAACCCTAACGCTAAAATTTCAATTTTAATTGCCCAAATGGTGACGGCAGGCCCTACAGATATTACACGGCCTCCGTCGGGGATAAACGGGTATTAACACATGTAATTTCCATGAAAAATCCGACAGCACCTCCTTTGTTTATAAGTTCCTGAAAATTATACAAACATTCACCAATACTAGCCTTATGCATTCATATAACATAATTTGGTTAATAAGTCATGATTCCAACCCCTTTTCACAGGGGCAACCCTTAATTCAATTCATAATCCCACTCACAGCCTAGCCCCAAATCCATTCATAACCCTAATCCAAAGTAAGCTCAACGATGCTCAATCCTCACCAGAGCTAGGCTCAAGCTCGCTGTTGGGGATTGTGGGGAAGGGGAGGAGATAACCTCGCCAGCGTTCAGGTTGATGGACTGTCTCACAGGGAAGAGAGAAGACAGTGGCTAACGGATCTACTCGTAGGGGGGTTGCTGCCGGAAGAGGAGCGGATCTGGCTATCACAGAGAAGGCGGAGGAATAGGCGGCTTGGAGCCCGTCGGTCATGGCCAAGCTTTCGTTAGCCGCTGGGGAGAGCTGGTGAAGCTTACTGGTGGGGGCCCGGTGGTGTGGGCAAGAGCTCAGCGCGGAGGCTGAGGCTGAGGTTGGGTGCAGTCAGTGAAGCTTCAGCGATGTATGCCTTGGCATGGGAGAGAAGGAAGAGGAGGTGAGGGAAACGGGGAAGAAGGGATAGGATAGGGTTAGGGTTTTATAATAGGGTTGGGTTTTCTAAATTAAGTTTTTTTAAACAATTAGTTATGTTTTTATTTAATTAATTATTTTTTGATTGATTGTTGTGTTAATTTGACTGTAATTAGTTTTAGTTATGTTAGTACTTAAACTATTAAGTATGTTAATATCTAAAAAAATGTTTTAAATGGAGATGTATATCCTATAGTAGTCACTGGCTCAAAAAAACACCCTGTGGTGCTCGAAAAGGGTGCAAATAGTTCCTTACTAATGGATGACAAGTTAACAATGTTACTCATAAGGGCCTATTTGCACCTTTTTCAAGCACCGTAGGGTGGTTTTGGAGTCATTGATGACCATAAGGGCTTATGTGAGATTTTGGTCAAACTACGAGGGATTTTTTTGTACCTTTTGCCCCAACTTTATCATCATTAAATTCTCAATGTCCTTTCTATTGTATAAAACAAAAATAAAAATATCCTGCCTCTTTATTATTATAAAAAGGAAATAAATTCTCAACTTTATCATCTTTTTTCCCAAATCTCAAATCCCTCCTATCACCTTACAAAAGGTTTCCATTTTTTTTTTCTAGACTAAATTGGACAAACTACGGTTATGAGCAAAGTACATCGAAGCAGTTGGCTTTATAGGAGTATTATGCAACTATATCCCGTAAATCACATTGATTAATAAGAAATTTATTAAGGGGTTAGAAGTACATGCCAAAGACCGATCCTTTCTCCCAACACCGGCATATTAAAACATCAAAAAAACCAACTTTTTGATATGAGCGGCAGTTTTATATCAACAGCTTGCAACCAAATACTCGAAATCTAAACTTTGCACCCTATCGATCCACACATTGAGTAGTTGAATCAATAAAAAAGAAAAAAAATCATTAAAAAAACATGAGAAAATTAGAAGAAAAAAGAAGATGAGACCGTAAGTTCTAGCCGCCGGATTGGATCAGAAAGCCTTCTACGAAAAAAAAGAGAAAATCATTAGATGAATGTGTGAAGGAGAGACAAAGGTGAGATTTTTTATGGAATTTTTAATCTAAGGACAAAGAGTACTGTGGTGGAGAATCGGGGAGGTATTAGATTCCAAGAAGAGAGGAGAACCGGTGGAGAGGGAGATGATGACATGGCTCACGGTCGAACACTTGAAATGGAGGCGGGGGGTCAAAAATAGGTTGATGCTTCATAACAATCCGGTATAATCCTCCAAAAATGCATAGGATAAGATTAGTGAAGAAACCCTAATTCCAAGTTTAGAAATCCCAAGATAACTCTTGCATACCGAACACCGGATAATGGATTTTGGATAGCAATATTCCAATCCAATCCTACATAATCCAGTGTCCCAAACATGCCCTAAACTGCAGGACCATCCAATCAGCAGGGTTGGCACTTCATCAATATTGATGACATTACCCAACTATTCCAAGAGCTCCATGAAGGGAGTGCAAACCTAGAATGACTAAACTGGACCCATATATTTCTCATCCCGAAAAAGGATTCCCCGGAGGAAGTAAAGGACTACAGGCCGATCAACCTCCTAAACTGCTCCATGAAGATCATCACCAAAGTACTTTCCAATCAGCTGCAGGATGTCATTGGGGACTTGGTGAATGAATGCCAAACTACGTTCATAAAAGGAAGTTGCATATATGACAATATAGTGGTAGAAGATGAGCTGATATACCGCATGAAAAGGAGCAGGGAAAATAGTGCACTAATGAAAGTAGGCTTTGAGAAAGCACTTGATACGGTGAACTATGATTTCTTATTGGATAACATGAAGGTAAAGGGCTTTGGGGACAGATTGATCGACTGTATAAGAAAATTCCTAAGGTCATCCAAATCAACTTTCCTCATAAACAGATCCCCAACATAGTGTGTCAAACACAGGAGGGGTTGAGACAAGGTGACTCCTTCTCACTATTATTGTTTGTTATGACCATTTATGTGTTTGCAACAATGCTAAAAGGGGCAACAATAGCAAATATCTTCAAGGGAATATCTTGTGGGACGAGGATGAGAGGGAAAGTTACCTCCTGGTGCTATATTTGGGCGATGCATCACACTTCAGAGCACTAAAACTTATCTTCTACCTCTTCAAAAGCCTATCAGGACTAAAGGTGAACTACAATAAGAGCCTCATCATACCCATACGAACGACTGGACATACGCCAACCACGCTTAGTGCCATTATGAACTGTAAGATCAGTAGCCTGCCCGTGGAATACTCGAGGATGTCAATATTGGGGAATAAACCTCGAAAGGCAGATTAGTGGAAACTCATCCATAGGATACGGGGAAGACTCGTAAGTTGGCAGGAAAGACTCTTATCAATAGGAGGGAAAGTGAGCCTGCTCAACCCAGTACTAAGCACCATCCCAAATTACTGGACAACCAGGCATAAGCTCCTAGAATGGGTGATAAAGTGCATAAAAGGCATATGTCGGGACTTCATATGAAGACGGGAGGACCAAAATCCTAAAGCATACCTCGATGAAATTTGGGACAAGATATGCCAGGCCAAAAAGCAAGGAGGATGGGACATTATAAATATCAAGTTTTTTAATGAAGCACTCCTTGACAAATGGTGGTGGAGGATCCTCACGGGTGAATCGAGGTTATGTAGGAAGATCTTGATGCAAAGATATTCTAGAGACAATGTTCTAAACCCTTTCGGAGAATCTCTAAGGAGAAGATCCCCGTTCTTGAGAGATATACAAGATCAAAAGGGATATTACCTTACCAAACCTCATGGTCAGGGTAGGGAAAGGAGCACACATCAACTATTGGAAAGAGTACTGGATTGAGGGCCAAGCACCCATATATGTCTTCCTAGAATTACAATACATCATCCAGAATGAATCCCTGACCCTTGAAGAAGCTCATTGGCAACTACTAAGGGGTGTTGGAATTATAAAACTGGGACCTCTTACCTAGGAGGGAACCTAACAATTGGCAACTGCATAACCACCTCATGCGAAAAGATGATTAGCAAGAGGACATCATAAGATAGAAACTCACGGCTACTGGAAAGTGCTCAATCAAATCCCTATAATCCTTTAAGGTGGACGGAGGGCTAAGATGCTTGAAAGGGGCCAAGTTCTGGAGACACCAACCTACTCTTCAACTCCTAGAAGCTTCTTTCACACTCCTCAGTCCATTCAAATTTTGTATTTTCCTCAACAATTTACTCATCGAAAGGGTTGCTATTGAGAATCCTTGCACAAGCCTCCTGTAATAACCTACCAGCCCTGAGAAACTCATGATCTCTATCACAGTGGTCGGTGCCTTCCAACCCACTATAGCCTTAACCTTCCGAGGATCCACATAAACCCCCTCTACGTACTGATATCACATGTCCCAACAATATGACTTCCTCTAACCAGAATACATACTAGCTCAGCTTAACATATAGCCTATGTTCTCTCTGCAGAGTTTGCAATATAGTCCTCAAGTGTATGATATAATCCTCCACACTCTTGGAATAAATCAATATATCATCAATGAACACCACCATAAACTGATTAAGGTAGGGTGCAAACACCATATTCATCATATCAATAAAAGTTGCTGAGGTATTAGTCAACCCAAATAGCATTACAAAGAACTCATAATGCCCATACCTCAATCCTGAAGGTAGTCTTCACCACATCTCCTTAATTTTTAAGTGCTTGTAATCTATACATAACTTCAAGGAACCATCTTTCTTCTTTACAAACAACACTAGGGTACCCCACAGTGATACACTAGGCCTTATGAAACCCTTATCCAACAATTCCTTCAATTGAACCTTCAGTTCCTTCAGTTTAGTTGGTTTCATCCTGTATGGTGCCATTGAAATAAGTGCCACTCCTAGCATCAACTCAATCATAAAATCTATATCCCGATCAGGTGGTAATCCTAGTAAATCCTCAGGGAACATATCGGGAAAATTACATACCACTAGGATATTCTGTACATCATCCCTAGGCACCCTTGTGTCTATCACATGAGCCAAGTAGGCCTTTATTTCATTTCTCATATATTTCTTTACTACCTGGGTTGAAATCATGGTAACTAGGTGAGACGACCGTCTTCCCCTAAAGATAAACCCTTCCTCTTCTCCTGGCTTCTAAAATTTAACTTCCTTCCTGAAGCAATCTATTGTGGCATAATGTCTAAATAACCAATCATCCCCAATATAGCATCAAAATCATTAATACTCAAATGAAACAGGTCTGCATCTAACTCATGATCATCAATGATCACATTACATCCCTTGTACACTTGCTTGACTGGCATGGAATCTCCTATCGGTAATGCAACTATCATAGTGTTCTCTAGTAGTGTAGTTGTCAAGCTATGTCGTGATGCACATGTTGTTGTTATATATGAATGTATGGAGCCATGGTTTATAACTACAAATGCATCGAAATTAGAAATTTGCATTATACTTATGACCACATCGGGTGTGTCGATGGCCTCCTGTTGAGTCATAGAAAAGGCCCTGGCCCAGACGCCAAACAATCCTGTCCTGCCAGGGTATGTCTACCATTGTTCGACCCCTTCCCTGCAAGCTCAAGATCCACTAGTGCCTACAATGTAGCTCCCAATCTAAGGAGCTCCCATGTCTAGTGCTAAGTGACTACCCCTGACCTGTGATCCTCAGATCTAGATGCCTCCCTGGTTCTTTGTATACGGTGCGGGCAGTCTCTCCTGATATGTCCAGGCTGGTGGTAATAGTACTCTTTTATTGTTGTTTTATTAATTCTTTAAATAGGTTGACTGTTCATACTTTTTATTTTCATTATTTATGACATGATTGCCCCTACTTAGGGCTAACTCATGATTACTACAGTATTTTTATAAAATGGATTTTTATGTAATGCTTGTATTGAGTCTGCTTGTAGATGATACCACCCTAGATGGAGGGTTGGTATGTCTAGTGAATATATAAGAAAGAAATAACCCTGAAATGAGGGCTTATTTCTAATTGGTCAAATATATATCAATAACCGTCCGCACGCAAACATACGTGTCTCCAAAGTAATAAATTGATGAGTTTAAGGGGGCGTTTGGTTGGGGATAATGTTTTCACATTCCCAGGAATGAGGCGGTAATGTGAAAATATTACCACGTTTGGCAAAGGTGGTGGTGGGAATAAGTTGGTAATCCACATTACCAACTTACTCCACATTACCACATTGGTGGTAATATGGATTACCACTAAAATAGGTGTCTATCCACATTACCAAGTTGATGGTAATGTGGATCCCCATTTTGCCCTCCATCCTTTTACCATATTATTATTATTATTATTATTATTATTATTATTATTATTATTTGATATTTGATCAAAATTTTAGATGCAAGTTTATTTCAGAAAAATGTGCCATAATTAATTTTTGGTATTAAAATTTAATTAATTTTAATTAAAACTTTATTTTAATTTAAATTTAAATTTACTCAAAATTTTATATAGAAGGGTATTTTGGGAAATTTGGAACATTACTAAGTTGATTACCTTGACCAACCAAATATGATCATATCACATTACCACAACATTCCTAGGCATATAGCATTCCCGACTCCACTCCCAGGCATATTACATTACTGTGATCATATCTCATATCTCGAACCAAACGCCCCCTAAGTATCATATTCCATAGGTAGTGCTGTGAGGACCTAGTAATTAATTACTAGCCTCCTCTAAAACCTTGATTCATTCAATCTAACAATTTGGGTTTTTTTTTTCTCTTTGTAAACTGTAAAATCCATGATTTTTATTGAATAAAAAGGGGAAGAAAAAAAATTAAAATTAAAAAAAATTTCCTCTATTTAAATTCCCATTTATTTTGCAAAAGGGCATTTTGGGAATTAGTAAAAGTCCCGAGGGCATTTTTGGTCAAATGGGCATGAGGGGGAGTTTAAAGAGAATAAATAAATTATACCATAATTTATTTAAATTAATTAGAGAGTGATTTAGTTAAATTTGGAAGTGAACAATTTAATTAAATAGGGAAACTCTCTAATATGATCATGATTGGTCTAAAAAAGGGAATGGAGAATATGAATTAAATCAAGGTTGATTTAATGTAAAATTGAGAATATCCTAAGATGGTATGATTACGGTTTAATGAAGGAAGGAGAGGGAAAATGAATTTAAATTATAAATTTAAATTATAAGGCTGCCAAGGACCTGTAAGTAAATTTATAAAGTTTTGGGACTACAAGGTAAAAGTGATTGTCTCTGGTGAGGGACCCAAATGTAAAATTAAAAGAACAAAGGACTAAAAGGGAAAAGGCGCCTCTCTCACAAAACAGGGACCCAACTATAATTTTGAGAAGTTGGGGGTCCTTTGTGCATAAGACCAGAGAAGCTGTGACTAGTGGTGGACAGACGGCCCAGATCGATCGATCTGTCTAGATCAAATCGTGAGACAAGGTAGTGGTAAAGATGGGGGCCACGTGTTGGATGGAGGGCCGCTCATCTGATCGCGAACGGATCCTGAGGCACGGGGGTGAGGGATGAAGAATGAGGCCGCACCGTGCTGGCAAACCCTGACCCACGGATCCTGATCAGGGGCTCGATCACGAGGTGGGCGATCATCTTCCTCCTCCGCCAGCGGCCGCGCGCCATTTTTGCCAAAAATTGGTTGCATGGATTAACGCCGGGAAAGGCAAGTGGGGGGAGGAGATTGGCGCACGATCTCCTCGCCAGCGCAACCCGATCGCATGGAGATCGCTCTCGCGGCCTATAAAAAGGAGGACGAGGCGGAGCTCTAGAGGCACACAGCACGGCCACCTTCTCCACCGCACTGCGAGGAAGTGAGTGACAGAGAGGGAGCCCCAGGCTTGCCTCGTCGGAGACCGAGAGAGAGAGGCCCTGCGGTGATCCCTGTCTGGCCGGGGCGTGGTGACTGTCTTCAATGAGCTCCAGTGACAAGCTAGGACTTCAACGGCAGTCTCCTCCGGTGAGTTTCTCCCTCTGTTGCTCTTAGTGTCTTCCGGTCATGCATGCACATAGAAGAGTGAGTGTAGATAGGCAGTAGGAGCATACACCTATCGTGAGGGCTCTGCTCGCAGGAAGAAGACGATGGAGAAATTTTTATTTTTGTTTTACTTTTTATTCTTTTTATTTAAAGAAGTATAGTTTTATATATATATATATATATATATATATATATATATATATATATATATATATATATATATATAACAGGTCAGGTAGATTAGTTAGTTTAATTAACATGAATAGTTTAATTAAACTAATTAATCAACTGACAAATTAATTGATTGTTAAGTTAGTTAAGATCTAATTAATTGATTAATTAATCAAAGAATGAGATATAATTTAATTAATCAATTGTTAATGATAGTTGATTGAGTTTAATCAACTAAATCAGGACCTAACGAATTAAAGGAGTAGAGTTTGGTTTAATCAGTTAATCAAGCTATTAATCGAATTAGGTTCAATCAATTAAAATGAGACCCAACAAGTAAGTGGTTAGGTTTAACCAAGTTGAGATTGGGTTGGGCCAAATTTTTGGGCTTGGATTTAGTTGGCCAATGTGGGCTAAACTTAGGGGACCAAGATAGATTGGATTTAATTTATCTTAGTGGGTCCAACCAAGTAGCCAAGTTGATTGGAATTAATTAATTAAATGATTAAGTTATTAAAGTCAGTTTAATTAATTAAAAGTATGGTTAAGTTTAATCAAGTTTGGTTGGGTTAAAACTAAGCAAAGTATTGAACCAAGATTATTTAATTAATCAAGTCGGGTTTGATCAAGCCAATTTGGGCTTGGGCTCAATTAGCTGATTGTCTAAGTCTAACTAAGTTAAAGGGATAAAAAGAATGAAAAGGGATGTAAGGGTGGGGGTTTGAACCAAGGACCCCCCAAATAGGCTTAGTGGGCCTTAACCACCAAGCCACTCTTCTTTTGTTTACAAATGGATAAAATTAGTCATTTAAGGTAAAATGATTGGGAAACACAAGGGAAGGACTCGCAAGTAGAGCTTGGGCCGTTAGAGCATGCATCGTAGATATAACGCTCATAGACGTGTATATTAATAGAATTGTCTTTATCAGATTTTGACTTGGATGCGTCGGGAGTGTCGTGGAGCACGAGACTTTGTGACTTTAGGTAAGTACTTCTGCCTTGTACCCCCAGTCATTTATTGATTGGTTTCTTGACTTTTGATTGCATGTTTGAGCATGTAAATACACTTGCCTTGTTTCCTCTCTTCGGAGATTTTATTGACATGTCTCTATTGTGACATATTGCTTTGTATTCATACATGCTTCCATGATTTGTTGAAATCTATATTTAGCATGTTTGATTGTTTTGGGATGTTGGGATCCCTACTTGTTCTGTTCTTCATCCCGGATTTAGTGGAGCAGGTGCGCTCCTTTTTGCGAACATTCAGGGACGGGACACCCTGATGTTCCGGCATTGCCATGCCAGAGGGATCGATACTCTGGTTGTCATGCCCGTCAGTGGGGATGATTCGCTGGCCGTGTCGACACGTAGAGAGGTGGCGCTACCGACATACGACCCGAGGACCGTAGCGACCGGATGGTCGTGATTTCAGCAGGTTCGCTGATGGTACTGACTGGGGGAGACATTTGTAGAGCTTCCATTGGAACTCATATCATAGCCCCAGGGCTTTTGTAGCTAGGAGTCGTTACCTTGTTTGTTTTTATGGTAGACTCCTAGGGTTTGTTTTGAGGGGCGTGCCCCGAGTTTGCTTTTGATGTTCATATTCATTGATATCATATTTCTTGAACCCCGCAGGGGTACTTACTGGGCTTTCCATTCGAAAGCTCATGCACTTGTTTTCTTCACATTTCTGCATCCCGAAGTAGGACACTAGTACGCAGGAGCCGATCGTGGGTCGGGGGATTGCAGAGGTCCGAGGACCTTATTTGTTTTCTTATTCTGAGTGAGACATTATATTTTGTAGGTCCCTTATAGGGCCTAGTATTTGTAGGGTATATGAACCCTTTTTATTATTTCCGCTGAACTCTGTTATTTTTGAATAAATTAAGTTGTTTATTTGCATTATCTGCCTTACTCACTTAGGCCTTGTATCCGAGTGGGGTCCGACTCTACTCGGCTACGGCCGGTCTGCACATGTGCCCGAGGTCCCGGGATCGGGTCAGGGCGTTACAGAAACTAAGCTAAACCTAGAAAGAATAAACAAGTAACAAAGAGTACGACAAAAGCTCAATAATAAGGTACTAAGGTTGTATGTCTTCTTGACATGATATTCGTCTATGATTCATATGTGATTTCTATGCTAGTGAACAAGGGTTATTCAGTGATATGACTAGGGAACATAAGGCATGGCATTGATTAATATTCCTGATGTCTCGCCGAATACACCTATGATCTCTAGCACCATATGTCTATAGGTAGAGTGGGACGTTCTAGAACCCTAAATGTAATACCTTGACAATGGGTGATATTAGGATAAACATCTACACCGCAAGTTTTTGGTCAAATCGGACTTCCACTTTGTGATACATGGTGTCTACTGGCTGCTTAGATGGTGTCGAGTAATTAACCGGCTGGTGCCAACTAGTTGCTTAGCTGGTGTTGAGCTGGAGCATGGCTGGATCCAGCCTGTCCAACACGTGGAGAAATACAAAACTTGCGCTTCAAGCTACCGAAGCCTATAAAGGAAGAGAGGTCATTTGAACATTCCAACTTGAAGCAGCGAAGCCATTCCACTCTGGAGACTCGAGTTCTTCTCTCTTTCAATTTTGAGATTTCTACATTTCTCCCCACCCCAATTGTTCTTAATCTTTGTAAACATGATCATGACTAGTGGATCTCTTCCCTCCCGTGGTTTTTTCCCTGATTTTGAAGGGGTTTTCCATGTAAATCTGGCCTCATTTGCTCTTTCTTTTGATTTCTGTTTGATTTTCTCCTGATCTCCCCCAAGCACAATCAAACAAATTCAACCGTTGGATTGGAATTGGGATCAAAACCATTTTCCAAACCAATATATATATATATATATATATATATATATATATATATATATAATCTTGATATAGTCAGGTCGGTCGCATCACTGTGCAAGTAAGGTCGCCTCATTTTGAGGCATTTGGAGAGTATTTTTTCCAAATCCAATCATATGGATGGAAAAAACATCGAAAAATAAGATAACATGTCGATTTTCATACAATTTGGTGAGGTGATGAGTATTCATCTTAAAAGGTGAAATGATGCATAAAATCCTCAAGTGTACGGGTCGTATCAAGTAATAATAATGGACATGGAAGTCGGGTTGTCGATCCACAGGGAGAAAGAAGTACTAATACCCACTAATTGTCTACTATCTAGTCAATCTGAGAAAGTGGTTGGCTATGCTAATTCTGAACTAATTAAATGAAAACACAAACAGGGGAATTGAATATTTCTTGGAGTTAAATGATCATGAAAAGGGGATGCCCGGACAATTGGATCCCCCCTGGACTTCTAAAATATAAATGCTCTTCTCTACCTCAATTACTTGATTAATTGTTGGCCAAGGGTTCCTATCGTGCTTTCACTCACTCCCTAATCCCGAGGTGAGCTACTAATCCTAGTGCCCTTACCGATTATGTTCTCGAACCTATGTCTTGAAAGGATTTTGGGAATAATACGTCTAAAGGGCTCGCTCTCCTTAGTACCCGGGTTCTCGGTGTACTCACAATCCTCTCTATTGGAGATGGTCTACACACGGGGAGGCATTCGCTTCTTGCCCCGTATGGACTATGAAAATACCTCCGGGCTCTCGCAACGTAGAGGGATTAACTTACATTAAAACGTCCAATAGACTCAAGCAATGTAATCAAGCAATCAAAATAGAGAAGTAACATTGATTAAAACATGTCCAAGGGTTCACCAATCATCCAAGCATCTACAAAATTAGCCCTCCATGAAAGGGGGGCAACAATCCACAACAAAGGTAAAAGAAATCAAGAAAGACATGGAAAATACAACTTGTGCAATCACCGTTGGTAGCTTCTTGATTCTCCTCCTTCGATCTCCCTTCTCTTTGCTCCGATGGCTTGAAGGAGATGATCCTCCAAGCTCTCTCCAAGGTTCCTTTCTTGCCCTCAGCAGCCCATTCCCTTGAACCCCCTCCTCATTCGCTTATATACTCGTAGGGTTTTTTTAGGGTAAGATTTACTAAGTTGCCCCCTGACTAGGTTTGCAGGTCGCCCAATTTTGACGATGTACGGGCCCGTATACGGGAGCATGTCAGCCCATATACGGGCTAGCCACCCTCATACGGGCCTGTATACGGGCCGTATACATGCCCGTATACGGGCTAATCCTCAACCGGTTAATAAATGCGCGTATGATGGCCCGTATACTCTCCACGGGCTAGTATACGACCGTATATCAGCCCGTATGCTAGCCCGTATGGGTCCTTCTAGGTGCTTTGGGATCCCGGCTTCTCCCGAAACGCTTTCTTTTCTCCGGGGTCCTCGTATTATGGCCTGTTGATGAAAATAAATCAATTTTGAGTATCGGTGGGCAACAAATCTTCATAATCTCATGCCAAGTATACAAAAATATAGTATAGAATTATGCTCAAATGAACACTTATCATGAAATTTTATAGAAATCATATCGGTTCAGAATTTCACCCTTTAAGATGAATGATCACCACCTCCCCAAATTGTAAGAAAATCAACATGTTAGCTTATTTTCGACGTTCTTTTCATCCATACGGTTGGATTTGGAAAAAAAAAATACTCTCCAAATATCTCAAAATGAGACGACCGTAAATGAATAGTGATAAGGCCGGCCAGACTGTACCATGCCTATATATATAAAAAGTGGCCATAAATTGGTAAAATACCACCCAAAAATTTTTTGTTACACAATGGGTGGTAAAGTTATAACATGAGACACCAAATAAATTACAAAATTAGTTATTTTGTTTTTAAGACCTCCAAAAAAAAAGACACCAACTATTTTGGGTGTTTATGAATAAGATACTCGTGAAAACCCAATTAAAAATTAAACTTTTTTTAATATTTATAAAGAAAATTAATTATAGGTCCCTAGTACTGTTTGCTTTTTTTCATAAAATCCCTGGGGTAGGGGTTGTAGCAAATAGTGGGGGGTCCTTGGACACTGTTTCCATGGACCTATAATTTATTTCCCCATATTTATATTAGAATTAAAATATAAATAATTGAATCAATATTTGTATGTGATAAAAAAAAATATTTATATTGAGGGCATGTATGGAACCCATCTTCACTCTTCTCTAAATTGTAATTTCACTAAATAAAAAAATTAAAGATGCAAACAATACTTAATAAAATTTATTTATTTATTTGTTAAACTGATTACAAAAGTTTAGAAAAAAAATTCCCAAAACCCAAATAATTGAAATCCCACCTCATTTGCGAACTAACATAGTTTGATGACAATTTTGTTAGGAAATAATTATATTATAAAAATACCAGATTGCCCTTTGAATGCTCTTGGGAGAGGTGGGCCCATGTGGGGTGTGCATGGGACCCACCCAAGAGTTCATTTTCTAGCCGCCCGTTTTGTCGGCTCCTTCGTCTACCCTTTACTCTCTCTCTCTCTCTCTCTCTCTCTCTCTCTCCGTCTTCGTTCCCTTTTGACTCGTCTCTTCTCCGTTCGCTATCTCTCGTGCGCCGCGGTTCGCCTCTCCTCTTCTTATCCTGCTCCACCGCGGCCTTCTCTACTTGGCCTTCTCTGTCTCTCTCTTTGGAGGCTTCTTGTTCTTCATTTTGGTGGCGTTTTTGGCTTTGTTTTTGGTTTTGAACCGGCGTTTATTTTGGGCGAGGATTTGGGCTGTGGGGAGGAGAGAGAATGAGAGGTTGGTGGCGTGGATCCCTTTGGGGAGTTCTGGAATGACAAAAGGTGGGAGCTTTCCAGGTTTTGGGTGATCTTTTGGGATTTCGTTATGGCTGGGAGCAACGAGGTTAACGCCAATGAATCCAAGGTGCTGACTTTTTATTTTACTTTGTTTATTTATTTAGTTATTTTTGCTATCTTCTTGTTGGATTCTTTAAGTTTTGGTGCGAATTTAGGGGGTTTTTTCTGGGATTTTGATTTTTTTTGTTTTTTTTTTGGGGGTGATTTTTGTTATCTTGGAATCTTTGAGGGTTTTTACACAATGGCGTGGTATGTTTTTATGGGGGACAAAGATGTTTTCTGGGGGAGAAAGATTTTGTTTTTAGATATGATGATACCTTTTCACTGTGATTTGTGTGAATTTGTTCAAATTTTAGGGTTTTAAT
Organism: Dioscorea zingiberensis; assembly: GCA_026586065.1. Classification (NCBI taxonomy): domain Eukaryota; kingdom Viridiplantae; phylum Streptophyta; class Magnoliopsida; order Dioscoreales; family Dioscoreaceae; genus Dioscorea; species Dioscorea zingiberensis. The sequence goes on along the minus strand of CM048820.1, from coordinate 14,230,276 downwards.
GTACAGTTTCAAGGCAAAACTAGGGCTTGAAGACATGCCGAATCTGATCTCCTCCGAACTTTTGATACCCTAATCCCTTGTGATTTCATGAGTTCCCAAGAAAAGTAGACACCTTTGCATCTAATTCCATTTCATCTCTCTATTTTTCCCCCACAAAATAGGGAAAGAAATCAGTAGATTTAGAAATAAAGGCCACATGGTATTTTTAGGGATTGAGGGAAAAATAGAAGAAAAGAGGAGAACATGTTTATCTCCATTTTTCTTCAATCCCACTATCCCAAACAAAGTGCAAAAGAAAAAGGTCCAATCTTTGTATTTTGTTTTGTTCTTTGTGCATTTTAGCAATGAAAGCTATAACAAATCATCTCTGTGATCTGCATTTTCTTGTTAATCTCAAACATGTGGGATCTCATTCTTAGCATTTTGTTTGATTTCATTTACAATGATGGATGCTATGTATATTTTTCCTGATCTTGAGTTGAAATAAACACAGATGGCGGTGCCTTTGAATACATGGGTGCTCATCTCTAACTTCAAACTGGCCTACAACATGCTGCGCCGCCCCGATGGAACCTTCAATCGCCACCTTGCAGAGTTCCTTGACCGCAAGGTCCAGGCTAATGCCACCCCTGTCAATGGTGTCCTCTCGTTTGACCAACTTATTGATCGGTCAACCAATCTCCTTGTCCGCATCTATCGCCCGGCCCCGGTCCCTGATTCTGAGGATCCTCAAACATCCCCTTCCTCTGCGACCTCATCCATCTTCTCCAGCCTCATCAGTCCTCCTTCACCTGACCCTTTCCCTGTTATCATATTCTTCCATGGAGGCAGTTTTGCTCACTCCTCTGCCAACACTGCTATCTATGACTCCCTCTGTCGTCGGTTTGTCTCTCTTTGCAATGCAGTTGTCGTCTCTGTCAACTACCGTCGCTCGCCTGAGTACAGATACCCTTGTGCTTATGATGATGGTTATGCTGCACTTAAGTGGGCTTCTGCTCAACCCTGGCTCCATTCCGGCAAGGATTCGAAGCTCCGGGTTTTCCTGTCAGGGGATAGCTCCGGTGGAAACATTGCACACCATGTTGCCATCAGGGCCATTGAATCTGGGCTCACCATCTCTGGCAACATCCTCCTCAATCCTATGTTTGGTGGACAAACTCGAACAGAGTCAGAGGAGAGACTGGATGGGAAATACTTTGTCACACTCCAGGACCGAGATTGGTATTGGAAGGCATTTCTTCCTGAGGGAGCAGACCGTGACCATCCAGCCTGCAATCCATTTGGCCCCAACGGTATTGATCTCAAAGGGCTTCCGTACCCAAAAAGCCTTGTTGTCATTGCTGGCCTGGATCTCATTCAGGACTGGCAGCTAGCCTTTGTCGAAGGACTGAAGAAAGCTGACCAAGATGTGAAGTTTGTCTATCGAGAGCAAGCTACTATTGGTTTCTACTTATTGCCCAACACTGACCATTTCCACGAAGTCATGGAGGAGATCAAGTGCTTTGTGAGTTCCAACTGTTAATAAAACACAGCTCCTCGTTTCATTTCCACACATTTTATATATACTACATATAGACATAGATATCAGTAGTAGTTCAACATCCTGCTGCTTTTTGCTGCTGTTGCTGCTACTACTGCTCTAGCCTGGAAACATTATGTGAAACTTCAAAACTCCATGCAATCGATTCCTCTTGCTGCACATTGTTTGTTTTCAGTCAGATTTGTTGATGAGCTGATGAACAAGTAAAATGTTGAACTGAATCCATACATGACCTGATTCGATCCAAGTAACTGAGTTTCTTCTTTCTCTCTACTGACAAGTTACTCAGGTGATTATCTGATGATCCATATTCCATGCATTTGGTGAGGTGCAGCTCTGTGGGCCTTGTTAATTGTCTGGTTGGGGATTGATTGGGTTCCTGGCTGATGTTTGTAATAGTTACTAATTACAGCAACATGGGAAACAACCATGGTGTATTTTGTTGTGAACTACATATATATCTATATATATATATATATATTGTTGTTACACTCTTGGAATTTTCAGTAATGAACATATATAAGGTTCTCTTGTGTTTCCAATTGATCATTGTTGAATGTTTGAAAGTATTCTATTCTCAGTCTATCAGCTGACATGACATGGCAGTCTTGAAGGAGGTGATGTTTCACAGTGCATGGTTAAAAGAACAAGTTAGTCTACATCAAGCAAACAATGATGAAAGAAAGAGTTCAGGATAAGAACCAAAAGGAATGCAGTTGTATGCAATAGAACCCTCCACGTTTTCCATTCATACCCTTAAATTACCTTTACATGTATATCCCTGATTTGAATTTTTTTCGGATATATAATAAATATATTGATAGCTTGCAATGAATGGGACATGAGATTCCTTCTTGTTCTTGTATTGACTTTTGAGTGCTATCTTTTAAGATAGTGGGGGTGAGAGAACATAGTTTAATAGGAGGGTGAGCACAATGGTGCCTGCATTGTGGTGTGCCTTATTATTGGTTTTATTTATCCAAGTGTTGACAATGTGAATCCAAGGATTAAGACAAAGGCTAGAGACCCTTAAATAGAACTCTTTTGAGTCCTTGTTAAAGGTATGTTTGTTAGGCCGGCTCAGCAAACACTTGGAATATATAGGGGGGCATTTTCCACCCACCCATGTTTTGAGCTTTTAATCTTTATAAGGGGTTTGTCTTGTGGTTTGATGTCTAATGAAATGATATTTTTTATATGGTTTTTTTGTGTGTGTGTGTGTGTGTGTGTGTGAATAAAGATATGTTGTAATTGTAATCATATTTGTTTTATATTAACTTGTATCATTTGGATGTAAGTCCTATTTGAGATGTTTATTACAAAATTCATAAATAAGATTGAAAAAATAGCATGCGACAATAGGGAAATAAAAAAATTGTCTATGTATAGAATTAGAATCTTTTCTGCCCTTATATATTTAGAACTTAACCCAGCTTGTCTTGTTGGTTTTATACTTCTATTGTGTCTTTTTTAAAAAAAAAAAAAAAACAAAAGTTTATAGTTTACACATCAATAAATGAATATATTATACCACTGGTCGCATGTAACACATCTTTTATGATGTGTTTGGATTGAAGAAAAAGGGAAGACAATAATTTGAAAATAATTTATCACATTTATTTTTAAAAATTTACCTTTACTCGGTTGACTTATTTTGATTTTTTTTTAAATTTAAAATTTTAATTATCAGCTATATTATATGTGTGATAATCTTTATGTGTGAAAGATGGCACAAACTCTCTCCTGAGAATTGAAATCTGAAATTCAGGTACATCACTTTAAGCCATACTTTAAAAACTGCATCTTTTTTCATTCTCTAAAGTAATAATAATAAAGAAAATGAAAATGCAACACCATCTTCCTGAATCTTAGAAACAAAGCACTAAATTGAACTAAAAATTTAGTTTTAAACATAAATAAAATTAAAATATATCAATATTTCAACTGCAGTGATTACAATAAAAAAAAAAATAGGTAGATAATTATATATATATATATATATATATATATCTGACGTCTTCTTGTCTGGTAAGCCAGGAATCTTGTTACAGTAGTCATCTCCCATTTTGACCACTGGAGCATTTGAAGGATTTTCAACCGTACGGATGGGAAGATCATCAAAAAAATAAGCTAGCTGTCAATATTCATACAATTTGGTGACTTTTTGGTCCTCCCACTTAATGGTTGAAATTCTGAATCGTTAAAATTTTCCTAAAATAAGAACCATTAAGTGGGAGGACCAAACGATCACCAAATTATATGAAAATTGACAGGCTAACTTATTTTTTGATGATCTTCCTATCTGTACGGTTGGAAATCCTTCAAACATGCTCCAGGAGTCAAAATGGGAGGCGACCGGATCAGCACAGTGATCTAGCCGGCCTGATCTTAGCATCACCGTATATATATATATATATATATATATATATATATATATATATATATCAGAAATGTTAGGATAAGATATCAGAAATGTTAGGATAAGTTGGCCGGACACTGTTCACCTTAGGTCGCCTCCCATTTCGGCCTCTGGAGCATATTTGAAGGATTTCCAATTATACGGATGGAAAGATCATAAAAACATAAGCTAACATGTCAATTTTTATACAATTTGGTTACCGTTTAGTCCTCCAACTTAACAGTTCTTATTTTAAAGAAATTTTAACGGTTAATTTCAGCGTTAAGTGGGAGGACAAGCGGTCACCAAATTATATGAAAATTGGCACGTCTTAAATTATTTTCGATGATATTCCCATCCGTATGGTTGGAAATCCTTCAAATATGCTCCAGGAAATGGGAGGCCGGCTAAAAATGAACAATGTTTCGGCCGGCCTCATACTAACACCTCTATATATATATATATATATATATATATATATATAGTCATGATACAGTATGACCCACCTTATCACTATTCATTTATGGTCGCCTCAAAAACATTTGGAGAGTATTTTTTCCAAATCCAACAATATAGATGGAAAGAACATCGGAAAAATAAGATAATATGTCAATTTTCATACAATTTGGGGGAGGTGATGATCATTCATCTTAAAGGGTGAAATTCTGAACTAATAAGATTTCTATAAATTTTCACCCTTTAAGATGAATACATCACCATATCAAATTGTATGAAAATCGACATGTTATCTTATTTTTCGATATTCTCTATACATCTGATTAGATTTAGAAAAATACTCTCCAAATACTCAAATAAGTGATCTTACTACTTGATGATGCGGTACATTTGTATCTAGATTATATATATATATATATATATATATATATATATATATATATATATATATGAAAATGTTAGTATAAGGCCGGTCGGAACACTATTCATTTAAGGTCGCCTCCCATTTGGCCACTTGCACAGTATTTTAAGGATTTCCAACCGTATGGATGGAAAGAACATCAAAAAATAAGCTAGTATGTCAATTTTCATACAATTTGAAAAGGTGTAGGGTCTTCATCTTAACGGGTGAAAATTTATAGAAATCTTACCGATTGAAAATTTTACCGTTTAAGATGAAGACCCTACACCTTCAAAAATTAACATGATAGCTTGTTTTTCGATGTTCTTTCCATCCATATGGTTGGATTTCCTTAAAACACTGTGCAAGTGGGCTAAAATGGGGAGTTCACATTTGCACAGTGTTACGACCGGGCACATAGTAACACGACTATATATATATACAGGCATGATACTATAAGGCCGGCCGGAACACTTCTGGTAAGGTCACCTCCCATTTTGGCCCTTGGAGCATGTTTTAAGAATTTCCAACCGTATGGATGAAAAGAATATCGAAAAATAAGCTAGCATATCAATTTTCATACAATTTGGGAACTTGTAGGATCTTCATCTTAACGGGTGAAAATTTATAAAAATCCTACCAATTCAGAATTTCACTCGTTAAGATGAAGACCCTACAAGTTCCCAAATTGTATAAAAATTGACATGCTAGCTTATTTTTCGTTGTTCTTTCCATCCATATGGTTGGATTTCCTCAAAACACTGTGCAAGTGGGTCAAATAGAGACGACCGCACTTGCACAGTGATAAGACCGGTCACATAGTATCATGCCATATATATATATATATGAGAGAGAAACCCCAAATTAAATTTGTCGTTAATGTAGCACTTAGAATCAATGAGATCAAGAATTTAGTAAAAACATTTTGGATGAAAATTTTTGACGAATTTGTCCTATCTTAAATGAAGAACAAGTACCAACGACCCAAGGGTCTGTTGGTATTTGGGTCCCTTGCTAAAATGGGTGATTCTCCTATAAATGACCTCAGATAAAATCCCCACTTTTACAAAGTGAGGGTCATGTGTGGTGTTGTTCCCCTATGAACTAACCCAGGGTCTAGCGGCCACACCTATAACCTCCAGATCACATGGCAACAACTTTACAGTTGCGCCAAGACTCCCGTTTACCCATGACCTCCAGGGTAATACCACTTTAAGCTTGTTGTCTTTGTCAATAAATAAATAAATAAATAAATAAATTTAACATTATCATGTACAATTTTTTATTTCCAAAACTTGACATCGTTGAAGACTATAGACTGCTTAATTGGGCATTATTTGTAAGATTTTTTTTAATATTTAGCCACTTATATTGTTTGTTAATTATTTTAGACAAATCTATTCTATATAAAATATTTTACAAGTTTGAACGAGATTCAGTGGAATGAATATTTATTTATTTTATTTTATTATTATTATTATTTAACATAGACCATAAAAACCTCCCCAAAAGATCTTTATGTCAAGAGGCGTGGGAACTGGGTAATGAGAACATTTTGGCCCCTCATCATGTGCGTATAAAGATGACTCGAACTTAAGAGCTTTTGTTGCTCACCAAATAAATTGCCCATTTTCCATTAAAGTGAGGGGATTTAAAACTTTGGAAGCTTTCTTTCACCAAGTGAATTATACAATGCACGGGACCTGAGATACTATTAGACCAATGGTTAGGGGTCAAGGCACATAAATGAAAATGAAACAAAAGGCAAACTTGAACTAGCAATGATCTCACATTAGTAATTGAGATCTTATTTTCTTTTCCTTCTCCCATTGATTTGTTGAGGTTTATGTGTATTAGAAAGCTTTGCACATTTTGAATCTTTATTCTCTTGGCTTTTTTTCACCCATACCAACCAGTGCACAAGCAGGGAATACAAACAATAGAGATCACAGGACAATTAATTGACATTGAAATAAGAAATTCATTACAATGAGACATAAATTGAAAATTAGAGAGAATATTGGAGATTCTTTATCACTAACTAAAAACTCTCTCTTTTCCTCAAGAACCATAAATTTCAAGTAGATAAGGTATTAACTAAAAGACAGTCAACTTGATGCAGAAAGAGAGAAATAGAGAGAGAGAGATGGTTGGGTAGGTAGGAGGACAAAGGTAATAATATAAGGGATAAAGACAAGATGGTTTGATTATGTAGGGATGGAGTTTGTTTTATCATCACTTTATAAATAAAAAATTAATTAATTAATTAATTAATTAAATTAAAATTTTATCAATGTATGTGATCTTTTCAATTTATATTCTCATTTTTTTCCTTAATTTTTATCTCCCAATCATGAATCAATTTTGAGATGAACAATAACTTCAACAGTGGAAAATTACTTTTTCATAAAGATAGGTACAGAATGGTTTCCAAGTCATGCATCATAGTTGAACCTTTTGGAGCATGATTTATTATTCACCACTCATCCAATCAGCTTGAATGCTCTGGTTCTTAATTAAAAAGAAAAAGTAAATGAAATTTAAAACAGACACACATGTTGACTACTAAACCAAGTAATTACCTAACAATCAAAAATTAACTTTGATTCAGGTCCTAGTTGGAGTTCACAAACACTAATTAAAGCACGGGCTTATCTGCTCTACTTATTTTAAGAACAATAAAAAGACTATTTAAGTATGAGACAAAATACAGGGAATCTTTAGACTCAAACAAAGCAGAGGAAAAGTGAAAGGAGAGGAAGATGAATAAAAAAAATGTAAAAGAAAAAACACCAATTGTCAATAGATAAATTTTTTTTAAAAAAAATTGCAAATCTAAAACCAATAATAATGGAACATAATGAACAAGAATTCAACATCTGATAAAAAGTAATGTGAGGCAGTCAACAAGAGCAAATGATAGAGCCATTCTCTAACATATTCAAAAGAAAGAACTGTTGTTGTACCTGCTGAACTCTGAAGCCATGTGGAGAGGACATGTGGTAGATTGACCAGAATGTAGAGTTGATACCTGGTGAAGAACATATCAAGTGTAGGCATTATCACCCTTCAAATAATAAGGAAAAGCAGACAAAAAGAAGAGAGTACTGCTGTTCAAAAATAAATAAATAAAGTCTAAATCAATAGCATTTGCAAAACTGTATTGGCTTTGATCCTCACCCTTCAAGGAAAAATTGTATCCGGGTGAGAAATTTAGCATACCAACAGATACAAAGTCCTGTGGAAAAGAATTAGCTTATTCAAAATTAAGGGTGGCAACTTCTCTGCGAGTGTCATCCCCAGAGGCAATGTCTGCATACACCATTAATAGAGAGATTTTGGAATTCCATAAAGTTTTAGGGCATTTACACAATATGTAACTGCCAACTGCTCTCTGTTTTCACCTACCATGTGAGACTGTCAACTTGTTGAGGATGATGGTTGATGGCTTCTGCAGAGACCTCTATGATTGGTAAAATAAATAATGGTTTATTTGTTTAGTTAGACCTCCAGGCCCTTCACATCCAATTTATCTTAAGTGTCTGCAAGACAATTCATGGTTGAAACAGTAAGTATTTTATGAATAAACTCAATACATCAGCACATTAGCTTTAAAAAAGAAAAAAATAAAGTGTTCCACAAATTTGGTAATAAAAGAAAGCACATGTAAAAAACTAGGCATTGCAGAATTATATTTTGAGGTAATTTTGCAGGAACAACTGCATACATAAGATTCAGGGCATGACTACTTGATATGACTGCGACACTAAGCAAAAGCTTTGAGTGAGGGAGTGGACGTAGTTCTATAATTGATAGAATTCTCCACTTTTTCAACCATGTTATCTAATTTTGATAGAAGTTACAAAGGGGTCCACTAAACCTTCTGATTTTATCTATACTAACACACCTGAGAACTGAATATAAAAAATATGCAGGACAACACCAATGATCTTCATTGACTCCAAGTAGATCTTCTAACCCTCCTGAGTAATGAGATCATCATAATATTTTTCCAACTTCTTGCATCTTCAAAATAGATAGTATTATCTTCTAACTATAGCTGCATCATTGAAACTCACCTAACTCTTTCTTTTCAAAAGGCTGCACTTGATCTCCAAGCCACATCACTCCTCAAACTATTACAGTAATACAGAAGGAAGTAGCTGCCCAAGCTGACGCTATCACATGCTCTGATTTCTCAATTTCTATAAAAGGTCAAACAATCAATTGGCCAAAATTGCTTTACAAACAACTTACTCCATTGTGCTTTATAATGTTTTAGTACATGTGATCAACATTTCCATCCCAAATATTTCTCATGTAACTCCATTTAGAACTTAGAAGTCTGACAAAAATATATAAAGAGCTAGTTTTCACCTCACATGGTCAGATCAATCTCACCTGATAAAAATGAGATTCCTTTTCAGTTAGAACGTTACCTGGCAGCAGTCCTACAAAGGAAATAATTTAGTACATCAAGGTGATCTTAATACCACTAGATATCATAGTCAATGCCCATAATTCTAATTCTTGTCCTTATCCTTGGCGACCTTCTCATTACCTGCTTCTGAGATTGATTCACAGTCGAAGAAACAGCTGAAGTTTTAAAGAAGTAAATCTAAACATGAAGCTGCTAGTAAAGGGAAATAGATGACGGAAGCTAAAGAATTTCTAAGGGCTGGCTATCAAGGATTTATGAATAGCTACACTCTGTAAAGCAATTGTGGGAGAAACTGATATATTTCAGAATGAGTAATACGTACAGACCTAGGGCTATTATATACATTGACTAACCCAAAAGGAAAACAGAAACTTCCTATTCTAAATCCCTAAAAATCAGGGATTGATATATTTGACTATATACAAGATCTGTTATTTACATAAAAGGCCTTAACTAAAAAATCCCTATAATCATGGACTTTCCAACACTCCCCCTCAAGCTGGTGATATTCTCCATTCCCAGCTTGTTTGTAAGTGTTTGGAACACAATACTTGCTAGTCCTTTTGTTAGGATATTTGCTAGCTGATCTTTGTAGGCACATAAGGTGTACAAATTAAGCCACTGTCTAGTTTCTCTTTGATGAAGTGTCTATTAACTTCGATGTGCTTTGTCCAGTTATGTTGAAGGCGGGTAATGCTTGCGATCTTGATAGTTGATTTATTGTCACAATAGAGCCTTATTGGTCCCTCCCATTTAATCTTTAAGTCGTCAAGAATGATCTTCAGCCATAAGAACTCGTAAACACCATGCGTCATTGCTCGGAATTCAGACTCAGCACTTGACCTTGCAACAACAGGTTGCTTCTTACTCCTCCATGTAACCAGGTTCCCACCAATGAAAGTATAGTATCCCGATGTTGATCGTCGATTTACTGATGAGCCAGCATAATCTGCGTCTGTGTATGCTTCCAGGCTAAGTTCAGTCCCTTTTTTAAAGAGAATACGAGAAGACTTCAGGTAGTGAAGGATTCAACTTACAAATATGTCTCCCTAGGATCATGCATAAATTGGCTAACTACTCCTACAAAGTAAGCAATGTCTGGCTTGGTGTGACAAAGGTAAATAAGCCTCCCAACAAGTCTTTGGTACATTCCCTTGTCCACGGTGATGTCTTCACTCACCTCTGCAATTCTATGGTTCTGCTCTATAGGTGTTTCAGCCGATTTAGAAGCAAGTTTCCCTGTCTCTTTTAATAAGTCTAGCACATATTTACGTTGAGAGATAAATATTCCTTGCTTTAGAGTAGGCCACCTCAATCCCAAGAAAGTACTTTAGTCTGCCAAGGTCTTTGATTTCAAACTCCTTTGCCAACCGACTTCTTAGAGCCTCTTTTTCTCTTAAGTCATTTCCGGTCACAATTATGTTATCCACATAGACCAACAAAGCGGTAACTTCTCCTGAAGTCGAGTACTTAATAAACAGAGCGTGATCATCATGACTTTGATTATATCCTATAGCTATCATAGCTTTAGTAAATCTGCCAAACCATGCCCTCGGGGACTGTTTAAGTCCACAAAGGGCCTTCCTTAACTTACATACCTTGTTTCCACTCATCTTACCCCAAAACCAGGTGGAATCTCCATATAAATTTCCTCGTCAAGGTCCCAGTGTAGGAACACATTTTTCACATCATATTGTTGTAATTCCCAGTCATAATTTGCAGCTAGGGATAGAAGGATTCTCATGGTATTCATCTTCGTTACTCATGCAAAAGTCTCCTAATAGACTACCCCATATATTTGAGTATAACCTCTTGTAACCAAACAAGCCTTATACCTCTCAAGTGATCCATCTTCTTTGTATTTCACAGCAAAGACCCACTTACATCCAAGGGCTTTTTTCCTCGTGGCAGATCAACTATTTCCCAGGTCTTATTTTTCTCAAGTGCATTCATTTCCGCGCGCATGGCTTATCTCCATTCTTTACTATTTAGAGCTTCAGACAAGGTGGTAGATATAGGTATGGTGTTAAGGTTCATGAGAAAACTTGTGTGAGTAGGTGACAAATTTTTGTAAGACAAAAAATGTGAGACTGGATAACGTGGGTGCTTGGTGCATTCTCTAGTACCTTTCCTAATGACAATGGGCAAGTCATCACCAAGGTTATCATGGGTCACAGGAAGTTCAAAAATGTGTTCTGGTATGGGTATTACCTCATTTCTCGGAGTTGGTTCGGAATCCTGGACTTGCAAAAGATCAAAGACACTTGCCTTCTTCCTCGAATACACCTGCAAAGGCTGTGGAGAACTTTGGGTTACTGGAATGTGACAACTGAGGTATAGATAGCGAAGACGTTAAAAAAGGGAGTTCTAACAAAAACATGTCTCGATCCTTATCTTCATTAAATGATATCTCCCTCTGAAGATAAGGGGTGGAAAAATATGGTTCATTTTCTGAAAAAGTAACATCGGCAGACACATTGAACTTCCTAGAAAGTGGATGATAACACATGTAACCTTTTTGAGTGAAAGAATATCCCACAAAGACGCATCATATGGCTCTAGGATCAAGTTTTCCCCGATTTTGAGTATGAACATCAACGAAAGAGACATAACCAAAGACTCGAGGAACAAGGTTATTGGAAATATTAAAGTTTGGATAGAATTTAGAGAAACTTCCATAGGACTTTTGAACCTTAATACACTTGATACTAGCCGGTTGATAAGATGAGTAGCTGTAAGAACGGCTTCCCCCCAATAGGATTTTGGTATATTGTTTTGAAATAGGAATGCTCGGGTTGATGCAAGTAGGTGGCCATTCTTTCGCTCATTAACTCCACTTTGTTGTGGCGTGCTGACACAAGAAGATTCATGAAAGATTCCCTCCTTTTGAAAGTAAGGGGATAAAACCTGATTGAAGTAATCACGAGCATTATCATTTCTGAATCGTTTTATTGACACATCAAACTGATTTTTCACCATGTTAAGAAAAATTGGAAACACAAAACTGACATCAGATTTTTTGTTTCAAAAAATAGAGCCAAGTAACACGAGTGCAATCATCAATAAACAAGACAAACCAACGAGCACCAGAAATATTAGGAATAGTAGAAGGGCCCCAAATATCACTATGAATCAAAGAAAAAGGGACATAGGTTCTTTTATTACTGACCGAAAAAGATACACGACGATGCTTTGCAAATTCACAAATGTCACAATGAAAACTTTTCACGTCAATCCCTTTAAACAATAATGCAAACACTACTTTTAAGATAGTAAAAGATGGATAACCTAAACGAAGATGATGTAGCCAAATTTTGGTTTTATTAGAGACACTCTCAGAAACCAATGACACAGATAAATGATTCTCTGTCCTACTTGGATTGCTTGATGCTTCGAGGTAGTACAGCCCATCCTTTTCTTCAGCAAGTCCAATCATCCTCCCTGTGCTCTAGTCCTGAAAAACACAATGAGTAGGGTAAAAAATAACACTACAATTCAGGTCCTGAGTAAGTTCATGAATTGAAACAAGATTGGTAGACAACTTTGGGCCATGTAAAACATTTTTTAAGACCAGGGAAGGACTCAATTTGATTTCTCCTTGACCTGCAATAGTAGTCAATGACCCATTTGTTGTTGCAATTTTTTTATTACTACGACGTGGGTTGTAGGTACTAAACTTGAGTGAGGAATTTGTTATGTGGTTAGTTGCCCCCGAGTTAATGACCCAAGAGTTTGGAAAATTAATATCCGAAGCACTTAACACATGAGAAATATGAGACTTACCTACGAGTGCTAATGAACAAGCACCCGAGGGTTTTTCCAAAGTATCTAGCAAGTTCCTCGGTTTCTCAATATCTTCTTTGTTGAATTTTCCAATGTCGTGGAGACTCTCTTCACAAGATTGGACAGCGGAAAAATGAACCTACCCCTGAGTACTCTACTGTCCACCTTTATTGTTTCGGTTCTTCCAAAAATTAGGTGGTTTTCCATGTAATTTCCAACAATGATCCTTCTCAGGACCTGATTTCTTGCAATAACTACACCACCGATTATCTTCGTTGGTTGCCTTAAACAACTCTGCCCTGCTATTCTTATCGCTGGAAAACTGATTAGATCTACCATTTGGAAACATAGTTGAAATTCCACTTGAGACCATAGTTGTCTACTGCTTGAGATTCAATCATCACTCTTCGCCATCATTATTTTGCTCGTATCATGGAGATGGTCTTATTCAATGATGGTAACTCATCCCTGCCTAGAACTTGACTGCGTTTCTGATCATAGTCCATGTTCAAACCAGCAAGAAATTCAAAAATCCTCTCATTTTCCACGAAACGCTTAAGCATCATTACTACACTTCATCTTAAGACATTGATAGTGATCCAGTTCTTCCCATAAACCCTTCAAAATATTGGCATATTACGTGATTGAACGATCTCCCTGTTTTGTAGCCGAGATCCTCGTTTTTATTCCAAAAATTTGGGTTGTGTCACGAACTTTAGAATATGTTTCTTTAACAGAATCCCAAATTTCTTTTGTTGTACTCAGAAATATACAAGTAGTGTTGATTTCAGGTAGCATGGAATTCCATAACCTAGACATTATCATTGAGTCATCTTTGTCCCAAATCTAGAATTTTGGGTTGCTTTATCAGGACTATCGCCAATCACATGGCTTAGCTTTCCTCTTTTCTTCAAGAACGTTTGCACAACTTGCAACAACTGCAAGTAATTTGTTTCGTTCAACCTGTACATCGCTTGAATATTCTAAAGTTCGCCTGATTCGTGAGTCACAGAGGCAACAGATACTGGAGCAGAATACATATTGGTCGATTCGGACACCTCAGACATGGTTTTCAAATACAAGCAACAGAGGAAGAAATGTCGAAGACAAGAAATCCAGAAACAATAAAATTGACAGCCTTGAAAAAAATCGCAGAGAAGTGCGATATACCCAGCTGTCAACAGACAAGGGGAAAAAACCCAAAATACTGTGCAGAAAAATCAGAAAAAAAAAAACCAGCAACCTAGGGTTCTAACACCATGTGGGAGAAACTGATATATTTCACAATGAATAATACATACAGACCTAGGGCTATTATATACATTGACTAACCCAAAAGGAAAACAGAAACTTTATATTCTAAATCCCTAAAAATGAAGGATTGATATATTTGACTGTATACAAGATCTGCTATCGTGGATTTTCCAACAGCAATCAAACTACCATGTCAACCATATAGCAACTCCATCCAAGTCAATTGAAGCTAATAAAAGTTTAAACATTAAGTAATACAATTTCTAAATTTGAAGGCACCAGTATTTCATCCTTAAAAGTGTGGAATCTTCAACATGATTATTTATATTACTAGCAATAATGCAGGACTTCGAAACATTAGCATTCAACCTCAACTAGTTCAAGGTAATGCAACAAAATGCATATGCTGATGAATATGGCAATGTTGGAGCACCTGCATTAGCATAGGAGACTGAAGCAGATGTGATTATTTCCTTCTGGCTAGATCTCTGACACACCAGCTACAAGTATCGAGGATTCTTGTACAATGTAGCAATTAATCCTTGACATCAGCAGAGAAATAATGTTCAATTAAGCTGATGTTAAGTAACCTAACCCTCTGATAACTATTTGTCGTCGTCATCATTTCCAAAGAAAGAATTCAGCATAGTCTTCTTATTATTACATTAGAAGGCTGAAGCAGAATGAGATTATTTCCTTCTAGCTATGTCACTAACCAACAGATCAGCTAAGAGTGTAGTATTTTTACATCATGTTGCAATGAATCCTTTCCATTAACGTAGGAAAACTGAAGTACGATAAAGTTCTTTCTATTTTAGCAGAATTTCTAACTCATCTACCACATAACAGCATCTAGAATTTTTTGCATATAATGTTGCACTGAATTGATGTCAGGTACAGAAAATATTATAATTGACCACAATCCTTCCACATAAAAAATAAAGAAACTTATGACTACTTGGCACTAATCCTCAGAAAATTTATTTGTAATTATCATCAATTCCAGAGAAAGAAATCTCCATGGCCTTATTGTGACCATAGTAGACAGTACCAGAATGAGATTATTTCCATCTAGCTGGATCTCTAACAATCTAACGAACATATCAGATAAGAGTGCCTTAAGTTTTTGCATAATGTTACAATGGATCCTTTCAATTAGCATAGGAGACAGAAATAGAATATGGTTCCTTCTTTTTAGCTAGATCTCAGATTCATCTACCACCTAAGAGCATATAGTAATATTTCACGCATAATGAATTGATGTCAGGTTCAGAAAATTGATAATTGAATAAAATTCTTCCACATTAAAAAGAAAGAATCTCATGACTAATTGACAATAGTTTTCAGATAACTATTTGTCACCGTCATCATTTCTAAAGAAAATATTCTTCCTTATGAGGAACAAATAGTGAAAAGTGCAACAAGCCATATGATCCATAAACGAACTCTTGAATCACATATAGAGCCACACAAGATCCACTAATGAGGATAACGGTCTAGTTCATAAATTCCTTTTAGAATTATTGGAGCAATTGTCAAACAAAAGCAGGGATTAGCTTACTGAGTTCAGACCTATATGATGAAATGTTCCATATCTAAAAGCCTTCTATTCTTTTCAAGCTTACATACCCAATAGATTTAAAACCATGAACAATAAGTTCTATTAATAACTTCATTAAAAGTGTTACCTTTGCAAATAAGGACCATAATTTGAAAATTCCGTGAATATTCCACATTAAAAATTAGGCATTGCCAGAGATAATTGGTCAATTACAAACGATCACTTGCCTCCAAAGGCATATGTAATATCAAATCTTATACAATAACCTGAGCATACTTCAACAAATTAATGTCCTCATTATCGCATTTTGGTTAGCTTTATCATAGGATCATATTAATTAAAGAATGGTAATTAAGCTTTTCAAGCAAATGATTAATAGTTTGATTGATCCAATACAATATCACTTTCTTTTTAAACACTTCCAATAATAACAACTTAAATTTTCGCCACAAAGGTACTCAACAAGGAATTCATGGATTCAAATTTGGCTTAAAATCCCAAGTTTGTTCCAGAAATTATAATTTTATTAATAGGATGTCAAATGAACAAGCAATCAAGCTGTTTGAATTTGAATTTTAAAAAAAACCACTATTTCGTAAAATAAGTCAAGCTCATGTGAGCATTGCTTAATCATGTTAGGCTCAAATGTACTGAATTGATTTTTAATATTTAATACATATGTTGAAATCAATAGGTATAGAGTCTATAGATAACCAATGGTTCTGATGGCTTGATAATTGTTATTTATATGAGTTTAAATCCAATGACAAACTAAGGCCGATTATAGGCCAAGGAGATTGAAAATACTACAACATAATATAGAGTTCAACACTCCACATAAAAAAAAACTATTAGTTGGCATGGTTTAGATTAGAGATTGTCTAGGAGTTGAGATTATGTGTTTTCTAGAATTTGAGTGATGGAGGCATTTTGCTAGATCTTGCATATAGCCTGCAATAGTGTAGGCTCTGTTTTTTAATTTACTTTTTAAAGTCTAAATTGATAAATAAAATTAAAAGTTTAAATAAGTCATAATTGTTATCTAGTCACCAAATATATATATATATATAGGGTCCCGACTCCCGATACAGTGCGGTTGGCCGGATCACTGCGCAGATCCGGCCGCCGCCCATTTCGGGCCTTGGAGCATATTTGAAGGATTTCCAACCATACGGATGGGAAGATCATCAAAAAATAAGCTAGCATGTTCATTTTCATACCATTTGGTGACCGTTTGGTCCTCCCACTTAATGGTTGAAATTCTGAACTGTTAAAATTTTCCTAAAATAAGAACCGTTAAGTGGGAGGACAAAACGCTTACCAAATTATATGAAAATGGACATGCTAGCTGATTTTCAGTGATCTTCCCATCCATACGGTTGGAAATCCTTCAAACATGCTCCAAGGGCCGAAATGGGAGGCCGGCCGGATCTGCACAGTATCCGGCCGGCCTGACCTTATCAAGCTCGTATATAATAAACGTCAAATTCCTTGGTATGAAAATTGGTGATGGAATAGTTAAGCTACAAGAGCATATCGCCAAAAAGATTTTAGATTTTTCAGCATATGAGTTAGGAGAAACAAAGAAATTACAGTCATTCTTAGGATTATTAAATTATGCAAGAAGTTTTATTAAAGATTTAAGCAAGCTTGCTGGCCCGTTATACGCAAAAACATCTTCCAAAGGCCAAAAAACTTTTAATCTAGAAGATAGAAAGTTAGTACAACAGATAAAAGATTTAGTAAAGAAACTCCCGGATCTACAGTTACCATTAGATAACGATTACATTATAATCGAAACAGATGGATCAAGCCTCGGATGGGGAGCAGTACTAAAGGTCAAACCTCATAAATACACCAGTCAGAGTGAAGAAAAATTTGTGGATATGCAAGTGGGCAATATAGAGAAAGAGGTAACATTAGCAATATAGATGCAGAAGTTTTAGCAATAATTTATGCCTTAGATACTTTTCGTATGCATATTTTAGGAAAGAAAGAATTCCTTGTTAAGACAGATTGTGAAGCTATAATAAGCTTTTATAATAAAATGCATGAAAAAAGGAGTAGTAAGCGTAGATGGTTAAATTTATTAGATAGGATTAATGATAATGGTTACAATATCAAGTTCGAGCACATTAAAGGAGTAGATAATCAGCTAGCAGATGCCCTAAGTAGGCAAATAATTGTTTCTAATACTAAACCTGTTTATGCAGATGATGCAGCAATCAGATGATAGATCAGGTACGTCAAAAAATAAAGGCAGACAGCTGCCAGCTTCTTTTCAGCCAGACTTTATTAAATTTGGTAATATTCCTTTACAAAGTTTTCCTAGGTGAAACCTCTCTTTTAAAACATTACCGCATATCTCACTCTCGGTAGAACAGTATTGTCTTTTAGATAATCTTTGGATAGCAAAAAATAAAATTAATACAGACCCAAAATATTTTCATACTTGCATAAATGCATTACCTGAGCATTTTAATATTTATAATACTAGACAAAATTTTAAATTTTATGCAGTCATAGTCGGTTTTACAACTTGAGTCTTTTTCACTTGGTCAGAAGTCTTAGGCAGTATTAAAAATTTTAAAAATCCTCTTTATAAAGGTTTTGAAAATATTTCCGATGCATTTAATTTTGCAAAGCACCATCTAGGTCAAAATTATTATATATCTCCTGCTATCACAACCACTGTGGGGGTTGACAAGCAAACAGCTAGTCCCATGCAAACGACAATTGGTAAAGACACCTCAAATCCGTTGATGGTTGGGTATTTGCCAAAAATATCATCAAAAGCTGTCAATGAAGCTACAAATCAATAGCTAGTCCTATGCAACAGGTTGCAGGTAAAGACTTATCAAATCCTATGATGGGTGTGGCTTTCCCAAAAAGCCAAAAGGATAAAAAGATAGACAGCACCAGCAATTATAATCAGTTAGTTGCAATAATCCAGAAAATAGTTGATGATACTTTAATCAGGAGAGATACCCAGAGTACTTCCTTAGGCATTGAGCTTAGCAAAAATCCAGACTTGTTAAACATGGGACAGAAGAATCTGAGTCAGGAAGCCACTAGTCTTGATCAAGACCCTATTGAACCCATCAAATCTTAAGAATTAGACTTAAAAGAAGAAAATGATAGTGGAGTAGCCACTAATAGCCATTATGTGGTTCTTTAGCTTTAGGACGAATCTTAGCCATATTCCTTAGCTTTTTAGCCAATCATTCCTAGCATCTAGCCATTTATAAAGCATGATAGCTACTAAAGAAGCAGTTATTCTTTAAGGATTGCATCGCATCTAGCCACTTTCAAATTCTTAGCCAACAACTCATTTAATGTGCTCGAACTTGATATTGTAACCATTATCATTAATCCTATCTAATAAATTTAACCATCTACGCTTACTACTCCTTTTTTCATGCATTTTATTATAAAAGCTTATAGGCTTAGCGATCACATTCTAACAAGGAATTCTTTCTTTCCTAAAATATGCATACAAAAAGTATCTAAGGCATAAATTATTGCTAAAACTTCTGTATCTATGCTGCTAATGTTACCTCTTTCTCTATATTGCCCACTTACATATCCACAAATTTTTTCTTCACTCTGACTAGTGTATGTATGAGGTTTGGCCTTTAGTACTGTTCCACATCCGAGGCTTGATCCATCTGTTTCGATTATAATGTAATCGCTATCTAATGGTAACTGTAGATCCGGGAGTTTCACTACTAAATCTTTTATCTATTGTACTAACTTTCTATCTTCTAGATTAAAAGTTTTTTGGCTTTTTAAAATGATTTTGCGTATAATAGGCCAGCAAGCTTGCTTAAATCTTTAATAAAATTTCTTGCATAATTTAATAATCATAAGAATGACTGTAACTTCTTTGTTTCTCCTAACTCATCTACTGAAAAATCTAAAATCTTTTTGGCGATATGCTCTTGTAGCTTAATTCTTCCATCACCAATTTCCATACCAAGGAATTTAACATTCTTTTTGAACAGTTTCATTTTCTTTTTACTAATGATAATACCATGCTTATTAAATTTTGCAAAGATAATTTGTAGATGACTAATGTGATCTTCATCGCTTTTACTAAACACTAGAATGTCATCTATATAAGCTAGAACAAACTTGTCATACTTGGTAAAAATTTCATCCATTTTTCGCTAAAAGATTGATGGTGCATTTTTTAAGCCAAAGGGTATAACTAACCATTCAAAATATCCTTCAGGGCAAGAAAAGGCTGTCCATTCAACACTATCTGGGTGCATCTTTACTTGCCAAAAGCCTGACTTACAATCAAATTTACTAAATATCTTAGCATTCTGAATACTGTTAATTAACTGGTTCTTATCTGGAATATCATAACTATCTTCTTTTGTATAACCATTCGGCCTTTTATAATTTATAACCATTCGAGATTTGCCGCGAATGATTTCACTGTGATTTCTTACAATAAAAGCTATTGACCCGTGCGGAGAAATGGATTTACGAATGAATTGTAATTTTAATAAATCTTCAATATGAATTTTAAAATCTTCCTTGTCTAAATTTGAAAATTCAATCTATCATGTTTTAATTAGGTAGTTTGGATAAAGAATATCTAATTTACAATAAATTTTATTATTTTCCCAATACTTAAGGGGATTTTCTCCAATTATTTCTAGGTAATCCAACTTCTTTAAAAGATCATCAATATATGTTCTATTTCTAATGGAAGTTATTTCTCTGTATATTTTATTATTGTCTAGGAAATTTACTTCAATATCTGGAGTATCATTCTAACTTCTACTTCCCACTCTTCATTATCCTCTAATTCTATCAGATCTGTTTTACAGGCTCCCTTTATAGGGCATAAGCATGGTTCTACTGTATTTGTCTTAAGGTGAGGCTTGGCTGAAGTAATAGGGAGGAAAAGAGAAGAACAACTGAGTATAACATAATCTTTCGTAAAAGTCATTTGTCCATTATCAGAAAGAATAAAGTTTAGACCTAGTATGAAATATGTTGTACTATTCAATTTTTTTCTTGTCCATATATGTGGTAAAGGAAAGTAATCCGAAAAGGAGTTACAATTTGTATAAAAACTAATCTTCACATTTCTATGTAAGTAGAATAACTGTTGTAACTACCATCCATTTGTTGTCCATAAGTAACTTTTCTAGCTGTCTTTAAATGTTGTGATGGAATGTGTTTTTCATTTTTAATGCAACGCGTACTACCAGTATCTATTAAAGCATCTAAATAAATTTCAAATCCATCTTGGAGGACTAGTTTTACTTTAACTAAAATATAGGACATTCTTGCATCATTGCACACTTGTTCACTATCAACTAGGGTATATTCACTACATAGTTGGTTGTCGTGCATAAACGGTGTTGAGGAAGAGGAGGGAGTATTGCTGGCTAAGTTCTGTTTAACAATTTTTAACTCTTCCTCTATGATATCGATTCTACTCTCTAAAATCCGAAAACGACTCTTATCGATTCGACGTTCAATATTAGCAGGAACTAGAGCTACATCAAATCTGGTTTAAATACACTTAATACATCCTTCTATATAACATAACGCGCATTTTGCTCTATTAAACTTCCTAGGGAAAAAATTGCAAATAAACCAAGGTATATTATCAAGACCTGTTCTAAGCTTCCAATCATGATCATAAATCTGTACATCCATTAATTCAGTATCAACATCATAATTTAGAAAATAATCTGAATTTAAATTCCAGGGATCATTAAGATAAGAGTAAAGAGATGACTGGAATAAACTGGGTTCTGAGACCAGAGTTTTATTATCAAAGTAACAGTATAGTTCTAATTCAGTAACTATAGGAATGTTATCTATATGTGCAATAAGAATTTGTGGGACATTGGGAATTTGCATACAAACATTTTTAATGTACTGCCTATAGATATATTCTAAGTAATAAAAATCTATTTTAATGTGCCATAAATCAGAGGTGTTGTGAAAAAGTTGCAAACAAATATTCCAAAGCTTTTCTATATTCAACTGTTTAAATAGATTTGGATCTACTTTGGGTAATGCTGGGAATTCAACTATTTCCATAAAGTTTAGATCAAAATTAAACAGATTATCTTTTTCAATCATCTCATCGACAAATGTATGTTTATTACTATCATCACTATCTAATTCATAAAGTTCTTGTCCAGACTGAATAGCAGAAACAATGCTATAAATAGATTCTGTATCTGACATAAAAGCATCAATAGCAATCAAATCTTCCTGAGTAGTTTTTAATATAGAGTTACGATCTCTACTGTTTTTTTTTTTAGGACAAGTGTTGCTTAAATGATCTTCGCTACCACATGCAAAGCAAGATAATTTATTCTGATAATTCCTATTGGGCCTGAATTTACGTACATGTTTATCTTGGACCAAGTATGGTTTTCTTTTATTTGATTTTCGCACAAAATAAGTTTTCTTGAAAGCCTTTTTGGATTTTTTTTTGTGTATGGTTTCTTTTCTTTTAGGCCATAAGCTTGACTAGTATAGATTTGACTACAGAATAAATATTCACCTTTCTTAAGTTGTCTTTGTATCTGTATGTTTGTACATTTTTCTTTGAGTACATCTAAAATAAACTGAACTCTCTGTCCAATAGTCCATTGGGGGGCATTGGGTTGATAAACTTATTCCATAGTAGTTATCTGAAATTTGTAAACCTAATCCTCCAGGTAATTTTCTCATTAACTTACTACCTAATTCTTGACTAAATGCATTGCCTGAGATACAATAAAAATAAAAGTATTCTAAGAGAAATGGTTTAATTTCTTTCCAATTTGCTAGGCTAAGCTGTTCTAAATGTATGACTGCATTTTTCTGAAGTTCCATATTTCCAGTATTTGGATCCCTTCCTATAATTAGAGTATG
Source organism: Dioscorea zingiberensis (assembly GCA_026586065.1). Taxonomy (NCBI): domain Eukaryota; kingdom Viridiplantae; phylum Streptophyta; class Magnoliopsida; order Dioscoreales; family Dioscoreaceae; genus Dioscorea; species Dioscorea zingiberensis. The sequence goes on along the minus strand of CM048820.1, from coordinate 14,207,546 downwards.
AATTTTATTGACAAAGTTATAGGGATTTCCTAAACTCATCATATATTGAAATTCTAAATGTTGTTCGCGTTTATAATTTTCCTATAAGGCTTTTACGCTTTCTCCTAAGAATGTTTCCAAATATCTGAACATTTCTTCTGTATCAGGGTCCTTAAAATTTCGTATATAATCAGAGACGACTTGACCTTTCCATACATCAATAACATTCGACCATATTTGTGGATCATGTGTTGTGATGTTTAAAATATGACATTGATTTACTCCTTAAAATTTTATCGGCTGTTCTAAGGACATTCTCTTACCTCTTGGTCTGACGTTGTCTGGAACTTGAATTCTATCTGTGTAAGGCATTTGGGGCACTTGACTGTAATTATAAATTGTAGGAAAAGGTGCTTGACCTTGGTGAACTGTGCTACTATCTCCTTCCATTAACTCTTTTAAGCTTACGGTGTCTTTGTTGGATATAGAATCATCTAAAACATCTAAAACTAATGCTTTTCTAATATTTCCAGTGTTATCATAGTATAAAGATTCTAACTCATTTATTTGTCCAATTGTAATTAAATGTTCTTCTTGTTCTAATAACTCATTAGGGGACAATAACATTTCTAGTTCTCGTGGGTAAAGAATTGGATCTTCTGGTATTTCATAGTCGTACAACTCAATGTTGACCATGCTACATTCATTTGTAAGATCTTCAGATAGCCCTTGAAGCTCTGATTCTTGCTCTTGATCATAGTTCTTTTTCTTATACTGGGTAAAACGTAATGATGTTTCTCCTTAACTATTTGTATACATGAAGTAATCTTTAGGGACTAAAATTTCTTCTCTTTTGGAAAAGAGATCTAAATTCCATTCTTCCCCTGCTAATGTTTCTGATGAAAATTTTGCTGGTTTAAGTAATTTAATGCCTTTATTTCCTATTAAGTTAACTACATCGTCTATTCGTAATTTAAAATGAGTACTACTAGTGTTAGTTACCTTACCTAAGAAACCAATACCAATACAGACAAGTAAATTTTTTCCTTTGAAGCGCTCATATCCTTTGGTTTGCATGCCTACTTTAATATTATTTGCAAATTCAGTAATATTCATTATATAATCTGGGCTACAATAAAAAATTCCACCATTATTATTCATATTGACTTCAGTAACACCTAACATCGCTTGTTCAGTGCCTGTCCAACGGGCATCATAAGCACAACATAAAACTTTAGTACCTAATCCTTTTCGTCCTAAACCTTTAATGCCGATAACTAAAAGTCCGAGATGAATTAAATTAAACTTTTTAACTAGGTCTATAAGGGAGTTAATCATCTACAAGATTTAAACTTACCATATCAGTGCTAGTACAACTTATCTGTACTTCGCGATAATGTCTGAATAAACCATTATTGACTTCGAAAAATTTTGTTTTGTAAAGGACTTTATGATTTAAAAGGTGGAGCTGATGTGTACTAAAGAGTTCTATATCTTTATCAATATCTATTAACTCATCTAATTGAACTTCATCCTCATTATTTTTATGGAGAATATTACTAAGAAAGTTTTGAGAACGACTTCCACTGAAACTAGCTCGAGGCTTATCTATTTTTTGGATGGCTCGGGAGGAACTTGGTAAAAGAGCCATGGTTTTCATTTAGCTTCCTTTTTGCCTTCGAGTTTTAACCCACCGAATTGGTTGATAAGATCGTCTAATTCAGGTGCAGGCTTAATATTTTTTATATTTTCAGAAATATTTTTTATTTCAGAAGTAAGAAAATCGTCGAAACTAACCTTTTTTAGTAAATTATCTAATCTAGTTTGTAAAATCCTTTGTGTTTCTTTGATGAAATCTAAATTACTAGAAACTTCTTCTAACTGTTGAGAAATGGTACTTACCTTATCTAATTTTTCTAAAATGGAATTCAGGATGTAAGATGAAGGGGACACAATTTTGTTAATCCGAATACCTCTTTCTCTATCTTGCCCACTTGCATATCCAAAAAATTTTTCTTCACTCTGACTGGTGTATATATATATATATATATATATATATATATATATAATCATTATAAGGTAAGGTCGGCCGGAAACACTGTTAGATTTCTTGATTGCCTCCCATTTATTACCGGAGGCGTGTTTGAAGGTTGCCGTATGGATGGAAAGAACAAAGAAAAATAAGTTAGCATGTCAATTTTCATACAATTTGGGAACTTGTAGGGTCTTCATCTTAACGGGTGAAAATTTATAGAAATCTTACCGGTTCAAAATTTCACCCGTTAAGATGAAGACCCTACAAGTTCCCAAATTGTATAAAAATTGACATACTAGCTTATTTTTCGATGTTCTTTCCATCCATACGGTTGGATTTCCTCAAAACACTGTGCAAGTGGGCCAAAAAGAGGCGACCGCACTTGCACAGTGATAAGGTCGACCACATAGTATCATGACCCTATATATATATATATATATATATAAACTCTTTTGAGTTGATTATACTGTGCATATTCATGTTGATTCTCTAATGAGTTTAATATCTAGTTTTATCCTGATTTCCATATATCTATGCAGTTTTGTAATTAGCATAACCAGCTCCGTTAGATTTTAGAAAATCATATTTATGCTAATTGTTCTTATTCAGTTTTTATCGGATTAAGGCTTAGTTGTTGTTGTTGTTGTTATTCAGTTTTGCTTAACCATGTGTGTGTATGTATACAATTTTAATTCGATGATTAAGTACCGTCTGAATTCAGTGTACTAGGGGTGGACATGAACCGGTTAACTAAAGTGGATCCGGATTTTCCAAACCAAACCAATCCTGCCGGTTTTTGGAAAATCCAAATTGAAACTAAACTGATGGAAACAGTTACAGTTAACCTTTTAATCGGTTTGGTTCTTCAGTTTTTTCAGCTTTTTTATTTTTTTATTATTTTCTAAAAATAATTTTAGTCAAACAAATTGGCTATGTATGATTCTTCTCTACCTAGTATGTTTGTTTCTTCTCTTCTACATATGTGTGCTTTGTGTATGGTCATTCACTACTTGTGGCTGTCTCTACCTGTGTATGGCTTATATTTCTAAGTATCTATAACTTGTGCATCTCTACCTATGTATATTAATATGTGTGCCTCTTCTTCTATACCTACCTGTGTTAGGATTGAGCACACGACGAACATTTAAAAAGCCATAGAACTTAACTACTAGGCCGATGTAAGTACATAGTTTTAAAATTTTATATATATATATATAATTATATACACACACACACACACACACATATATATATATACACACACACATATATATATATATATATATATATATATATATATTTGGTTAACCGACCATTAAACTTTGCTCTAAACCGAAACCAAACTAAAAAACCAAAAATTCAAAATATCAAAAACTCCAAACAAGACCAAACCAACCGGATGGGTTAATCAATTTTTTTGGTTTGGTTTTGCAGTTTTTCAGTTTTTGTTGCCCACACCTAGAGTGTATTGTGCACATTCATGTTGATTCTCTAATAAATTAATGTCCAATTTTATATTGAATTCGAATTTAAGGCACATGCCTTGTAACCTTTCCTGTTGCTTCTCACCTCGTAATTTATATTTATTCCCCTAGTGGATGTTTTTAGATATGTTCAAGGGCAGAAAGATGCTTATCCTATTGGAATTTTTTACAAAGATATATTAGTAGTTAATGTGAGAACCATCATGATACTTCAATAATATCTTATATTACTAACCCCTTCATTTGTATTCTTTAGCATGTGGCAAAAGAGGGATAACCCAAATCTAAATTAATTAATTATAGAAAGAAGTGTTAGCAATCACCAAAAAGGCCTAAATATCACATCCATATCTTATTCACTTTATAATAATTAAAATGTCTAAAGGGCAGCCTGGTGTAACAAAGCTCCCGCATGCATGCGGGGTCCGGGGAAGGATTGGACCACTTGGGTCTATTGTACGAAGCCTTACCCTGCTTTTTTGGCAAGAGGCTATCTCCACGACTCGAACCGATGACCTCTTGGTCACATGACAACAACTTTACCGTTGTGCCAAGGCTCCCTTTCAATAATTAAAATGTCTACAACAAAAAAAAAAAAAAAAAAAAAAAATCAAAGTAATAAAACATTGTATTCACATTTAAATAAATAAATATCAAATTAAAATTAAAAAAAATCAAATTCATATCATAATAAGTAAATATCGAATTAAAAAAATAAATGTCCAAATATCACACACGTACCTCATTAAAAAGGTGGCATTCCATATATTAAATTTTAAAAAAGATAAATGCCCAACTATCAGATTGATACCATAAAAGTAATTGGCATTCCCCAACTATTAGATGTCCAACATGTTCACAAAAAATATATATAAATAAATAAAAATAAAAATAAAAAATAACTAACATTAATAAATGAGTGATTAACAATATGTAGGGCATTTTTTTTTCTTTAAAAAAAAAGTCAAATACCGATAACATCATGACTGCCAACAATTACCTCAAAAGCAACACTGGCAGCTTTTGGCAATGGAATTAAAAAGGTGGAATTGGGCTTGGGTGGAAACCGAGGCAATATTTTCCCACCCATATGGTAACAAGCATCATTTGAAATAAAGCATTGTTAAAAGACTAATATAATGGATTCATTGAAAAGCCATCATCTCCACAAAAGACCAAAATAACCCTGCCTTGATATGTTGTAACTTTTTGAATGAGTGGTCACTTTATCTCTTTACCTAATTATATAATTTAATATAATTCAACTAATGTGAGGGATAATAGTCAAATATAACTAATTACATTGATTAACTCTAATTAAATATACCTAGTCAAATATAACTAATTACACTAATTAATTAATTTAATTAATATAATTAAATATTTAATTAATTAAATATAACTACTCAAATATAATTTGTCTAATATAACTAATTACACTGATTAATTAATTAAATAATTAACTTATTCAATATAATTAAATATAACTAATTACATTAATTAAATTCAATTAATTAAATATAACTAATTACACTGATTAATTAATTTAATATAATTAATTAATTAATTATAATTTATAACTAATTGAATATAATTATATCATTAACTTATTAAATATAATTAAATAATTAATTTATTAAATATAACTAATTACATTAATTAAATATAATTAATCAAATATAACTAATTACACTGATTAATTACTTTAAAATAATTAATTATAACTAATTAAATATAATTAAATAATTAGCTTATTAAATAAATTAAATATAACTAATTACATTAATTAAATATAACTAATCAAATAGAATTCATTAAATATATTTAGTTTTATTTTAATTAAATATAACTAATCAAATATAACGAATTACACTGAATCATTAATTTAATATAATGAATTAAATATACTTAATTAATTAATTCCTTAAAACTAATTAAATATATATAAATATAACTAATTACATTAATTAAATATAAATAATTAAATATTACATTAATTAAATAAAATTAATTAAATAAAACTAATCAAATATAATTAATTAAATATAACTAACTAAATATAGCTAATTAAATATAACTAATCAAATATAATTAATTAAATATAATTAATCAAATATAACTATTTTCACTAATTAAAGCTAATAAATATAACTAATTAAATGTAACTAATAACATGTCAAGCATGTAAAGTAAAAAATCTTGGGGGTATTGTAGTAATTGTGCCATCCTAGTTTTCAACAAAAAAAAATAAACCACATTATGCTTAATTAGAAGGATGAGTTAAGTTTTTCCCTCCAAATTAATTCAAAAAATTTTAAAATCAATTCCACTGAAGCCCAATTCATCTTTTTAATTCCATTGCCAAACGCTGCCATAGAGAAATGAAGGCCCCAAGTGGTTCCACTTTCCAAGAAAAGAACATATAAAGTGTCGTGATTTAGAAAACTCACTTCCCCAAAAGAAACCACCGAAATCGACTTTTATGGCCATCTCTCATGATGTTAGGAAAGTGGGTCTTCCAACATTTCGCCACTTCCCCGCCACTTTCAATGAAATGCATACACCCTTCTAAAATAAGAAATGAAGATCTTATTTTCCTGATTTCGCTCTCCTGCATTTCTATTATTCCACTATTTAAGAGCAGCCTTATGAATGAAAAGCAGGCTTGAATTTGAATCTAGCTTTAAGTATTATTAATTTGACTCTAAATTCTATCATATTATTTCTCTCTTTTCCTTCTTCATATTCATCACTTCTTCTTTTCTAGACCTATCTCATCCACCCAAACAAATCCATACACCTCAATGTTTTGACTCACGAATCGCATTCAAGAGTTCCAAACAATTTATTCTCAGGCTTGTGTCATGTATTTATCAGCCAAAATTAGCTTCCTTAGGATCATGGGAAGAGAAAGAGAATGATGGATTCAAAAAAGATAGTGACTTCTTTTAAGAGTGTTTGCTCCACAAGAGAGTGGATTCTTTGAAGATAGTATCTAAATGCTAATAGTTATACTTTCTTTGGTTTAATAGCTTCTATATCTTATTATCGTAAATTACTAACTTTGTCGACACTCAATGTGTGTTTGAGACAATATTTTAGTATTTAGTAGCACAATCTAATTACTTCAAACCAATTTTTAGTGATTTTGATCATAAATCTAATCAAGGCAATAGCTACTAGATGTCTCTAGAGGCTAGAGCTACCAACTCTACTTCATAATGGATTCAATATATTATCAGCTTCATAAATTTCTAGGGCCAACAAAGGTCTTTCAAAATTGAATTTACAAACACTACTTACTCGAGTGGATCTACATCTAAAATTAACTTAGTATGACCATCAAGTGCAGTAAACAATCAAATATATTGAAAAGTACTTGTTGGACCTGGAGATATAACAAGTTAGTTCGGCAACCACCTAGGAGATTCAGGTCAAGTATAATCAGCACAACAATTCAATTCCACAACTGTTTGAGTATTATATATTAAAGATGGGTATCTGAATTTTTGGAGTTTCTAAAAGGCATAATATAGAATATGATTGGAAAAATGTCAACATGTTATGTTAACTAAAGTTAGAAAAATCAGTTCCCATATTAACTATATTCAAACAGAGAAACTATCAACTAGCATATATACCAAAATCTAAATAAATCTATCAGTGGGCTACAATTTTCTAACAACAAACATGGTCTTTAATTTCAATTTTGCTTTTGGTTTTAATTTAAGTTGAAACTAAATTATTTTGATTTTTCAAATGGTTTCAGTTTTACTCTATTTTCTAATTTGAAATTTGAAAAGGCAATAATAAAAATCTAATGGCCATTTCTCCTTTAGGAACACCTAGATAACCAAATTCCTTAAATGGAATCCAAATGCCCCCAGTTAAAACAAGATTAGCGTATTCCATGTTAATCAGGTCAAAAGGAATAATCATTTCTACCTTCACCAGCAATACCAATAATAGCTCTTCCTTATTGTCAATCTATTCCAAGCTCCCCCTAATTCGTTTGTTCCATTACCCCTAATCCAGTGCATCAAATTTTCCTAAGCAGAAATAAGAAATAAATCAATTTCTCGAACTATAAGTTCTGAAAACTGGCTTATTATTTCTATTTATACAAAATGACACCCTTTGAGATAGACCATGCATTCTTCTAAATAGGACACACTCCAGTATGGATGGATTTTTTTCTTCTTTCATTTTTTTATATCAACAAGAGTTGAGGACAATCCCCCAACTTTCCTTGTCTTTGGAGTGCCTGGTGTTTAGAAACATACAAGTACATTAAATGGTTGAGGAAAGGCTGACAGGGTTTCAATCAAATAACCATGAAAATGATTAGATATCGGTTTGCTATTAGGCAAAATAAAAAGGTTATAAACCATTTAGTCTGACTTGAACCAAAATTTACAACCATACAAACTTTATGGTTGTACTCTTTTGGACATTTAGTGTTATTAAAGGGTGTTTTCGAGAAGCAGTTCCAAGACACTAGCTATCTAGGTGTTTGATTAATAATGAGAACAGTGATACTAGGTTGTTTATAAAAGAAGCATTAAGGGCCTTGACACTAATTGGCCAGTTTGCCTTTGCTATTCAATAAATTGATTTTTACAGGGAAAAATACAACACCAAGGCAATATAGTTCAAACGAACAATATTGCCAATGTATAGCAAGATCATAAGAAAGGTGAAATATTTAATGAAAATATAATGATAGGACACTCACATGTCACCATTTCATAGGATTGAGGAACCCATCAGAGTAATCAGTCCAGCCAATGGTAATATGCACTAATGTGAATATTTCAATCTGTAAGCTTCATGTTAATTGCAAGGAACTGACAACTTCTGCAGTGGTTACAAAGCCATGTTTCCACATCATCCCAATTACAGTCTCAGCTTCCCATCTCCTTCCAATTTCTGAATATGCCTTATACATAATCAAGTAAGTCTTTTTCGTTCGATCGAACCTAAAAAGCTCCATCTCATCCAAAACACCATGCATCTCCTCCCATCGTTTTTCCTTACCATACATAACCATCTTACAATGGTACAATGACCGGCACAGCCTCCATCCAGCATACTCTGCTCGCCTAACAAACCCAGCCAACTGATCCACTGCATTGCACTGGAAGTAGCTCGATATGATTGAGTTCATCACTCCAATTGTTGTAATAATAGTGTTCCGCTGAAAAGCCTCAAAGATGAATCTTTCCATAGCTTCCACCAATCCCTCCTGCGCATAAACCCGGATCAAAAGCACATTGAGCCATGGCCGGTAATCCTCATCAGGTATAAACTTACTCAGAGCCTCGATCTTCTTGACTCGCTCAGGATCATTGCTCTTGCAATAAGCACAAATCATCGCTCGAATCAGCTGCACATCCTTTTCAATCACATGCTCCCTCACCAGCTCATAAACCTGCTCCATCTTCTCAAGGTTCCCTGAATGTGCATATCCCCGAAGCATCAACAAGTGTGTGTGATTGTCCGGCTTCACCAGACCCTCCTCCATAGACCTATAAGTGCTCTCCATCTTGTCCCACATCCAGGCCGCAATATAACCAGCAATCACCGTATTGTATGTGCTGATATTTGGAGTGAGCTCAGACTCTTGGACGGTCCTAAGAACAGCCTCCATGGGAGCCACCATCATGGATCGGCCAAACACCGATAGAAGAATGTTGTAGGTGACGATGGATGGCTTGCAATCAGGATCAAGCTTGAGGTCCTCAAACACGGAGATGGACTTCTTGGTGAGGCCATTGTACATGTAGGCGGCCATTAGTGCGTTGTAAACCGAGGTGGAGACTGTGCGGCGTTTGCGGGCGTCGGCAAGGAGGTCGGCGGCAAGGTCGGTGTTTCGCTCGCGGCCGGCGATGGTGATCGCCTTGGCGTACTCTTCCGGGTGGATCGGGGGGCCGAGGGAGTCGGAATGCTTGCAGCGCCAGTCGAAGGCGGCGAGGGCGAGGCGGGGGCGGGAGCGGAGGAGGGAGAGGAGGTGGAGAAAGGCAAAGGGGGGGAAGAGGGGGGAGGAGGAGAGGAGCGGAGAGGGGTCAGCGCCGTCGGGGAGGGAGAGGAGGCGAGAGGCAAGATCGGAGAGTTGGGATCGGATGGCCTCGGCATCGGCGTCGAAAGACGATGGCTTCTCGGTGAGAAGGAGGATGCGGCCTCGGAGATCGGAGAGGCCATCGGAGCAGAAAAAGCGAGGAGCGACGGAGGAGGAGGATGGGGTTAGGATTTTGTGAATGGGGAGAGGATGGGGGGAAAGAAGAGGGAGAAAGATCTTGGTAATCGAGCATCGCCGGAGGAGGAGGAGATGCCTCGCCGTAGCCATTGTAAACGAGCTCGGGCGGCCGTGGCGGCGGTGGCGGTGGCGGCGGCGGCGGCACGGGGGCGGCCGCGAGCTTTTAGGACAGATGGAGCATTCTCTCGAACTACGTTTTGAGAATTGAATTGCAAAATTTGGGTTTAATTGCAGTTAGGCCCCTAAATTTTTGTTAATGAAAATTAACAAAAAATCCCTGATATAGTTTGACTTTCATGGAAATGGGGCGGGGCGGGGGCGGGGGCGGGGGCGGGGGCGGGGCAGGCCTCTACCACCACCGCCCCGCCCAAATGTGGCGGGGGTCTTGGCGGGCCCCATGAGAGAGGCGTAGGGCACCAATATACACATTCAAACCATAGAATGAAGAGAAATTTACTGATTAAACTCGAATAAAATAAACTTAACGGTAATGTAAAAGCACTTTGATATAAAAGCTTGAGAGAAGAGTGGGAAAGCAGCCGCCAAAGTCTAAAGACTCTAACCAAAGCTTCATTGTAAACCCTAAAACTATATAATCTAATATATATATATATATAAGGATATTTTTGTATTTTTTTTAGTGTGACGAATTTTAAGGGATCTTTACCATACTCTGCCTCACCCCTTATTTCTCCTCCTCATTCGGGGCGGATCGGGTTGGAAACCACGGATCGGCTCGGATATTGTCATCCCTAGTTACTAGACTTCCCTATTGTAACTTTCATGGGGCAAGGGGGATAAGGTATGAGCAAATTTTCTAAATGCCCATCTTCCTTCTGTCTTGTCCTGATAATCATCCCTTGTTTGTGATTTCACACTTGACCCGAGAGTTATTTCATTCATCTGTAACAATTATGCACTTAAGTTACAAAAGTTGGTGCATAACCTTTGTATTCTATGACCATTCATATGGTTTAAACCTTTGGTCTTCTATGACCTTTCATATGGTGTAAACCTTTGGTCTTCTATGACCTTTGATCTTCTATGACCTTTCATATGGTGGTAACAATTATGTAAGACCTTTCATATGCCAACCTTTGGTCTTCCATGACCTTTCATATGATGGTATACCAAGAGTCATTGTTGATGGAACAATGGCTATATATATGGCCTTTCTTTTGCTTGGTCCTAATACTACTCTCCATAAGGATACACCATCAAGCTTTGGAGAGCAAGGTGTGAGAAACTAGGCAAAACCACATAAAGAGTCCATAGCCGAGCACCAACCTACAATGGCCGGAGGTATGCTAGAAATCCAATTCTTGGGTTTCTTAATTCTCGATCCTATCCATTGGTTTTATTCCGCATTTAGGATCTTATTTTTGTTCTAACATCATCTTCATCTCCGTTGTGGTTGGAAGTCTTCCACACTTGATCCTAGAGCCATTCCGTTCTTCTTCTCCCTCGTGGTTGAGATTCTTCCACATTTCACATAAGACTCGTTTCATATCTCTTCTTCTCTCTCGCAATTGGGATTCTACTAGCCAAAGAAGCCATCTTGTTCACCATTCTCAGGAGGGTCAAGTTGTTGGTTATTTGCCACCAGAGTGAAGACCCTTTAAGCCCAGGTGAGGCAGTGTTTTGGTTCTATCAGCCCCCGATATGTTTCCAGTTTAGTGTTGGTGAATAATTTTAGGTATTCATTCTGAAATTTCAAATAATGGTCGGATATGTTTGGTTCTAGCCTGGAAATACTTGGACTACTTCTTTGGTTAATGTATTCAGGTTGATTTGAATTTTCAAATAAAGCTGATATTTCACTGTATTCATATTGTTGTATATATGTTGATATTTCATTGTATTCCTTTACTCCCATGTAGGTTGTGTTTCACGGTTTTCATCTGAATGTTTGTTTTGGTGGCATAATAGTTTATGATATCTGATGACTTTTTTTTTTTTACTATTGATGCTAGTATCAATACAAATCTGGGTTTATGATATCCGAATTCTATGCCTTGATTTGCAGGTGAAATCTTTTTGCATGTTATCTTTATATTATTGCCTACCAATTGGATTAGAATGGATCAAGTGAGATTTATGAAGAAATTATTCATATTTGTGTCAATGTGAGTCAAATGTATATGTGTTATCGGATCCGGGTTATACCTTAACGGATCCGGGTTGTGTGAGTTGTATATATATGTATAACTAGGGTTTGTAATTCAAGTGTGAGTTTACAATAGAAACGATAGCCGCTACAGTGTGGGGCTTTTCTTCCCATCTTCAATCTCCGGTGTCTACTCCTTGTCTTCCGATCATCATATTTAACTTGGTATCAAAGCTATCTCCGGTCGGAACTGGGTGTGACTCTTCTCCGGCGAGCTTCGAGCTACCGTGACTGGGTGTGATTCTTCTCCGGCGAGCTTTGAGGTGTTGTTGTATTTGTTGCTTATACGCCGTTGCTCCGTCTCATTGCTCATTGTCTTTGTGGTGTTGTCCGTTGTTGCTGCACCGTTGTGTCGACTTCGTCGTCCTCACAGAACGACCGCCGTTCAGCTTCGTCTCCGTCCAAGCCCGCCGGCTTCGAAGATCGCTGCTCGTCCGTCTCTAGATTTGCTCGTCTCCGACCAAGCTTCCAGTCGGTTCTCTGTCTGCGCTACCGTCACTCCGTTGCCGTTTCTCCAGTTGAAGGAGCTTCTCCGGTCCAAGCTTTCCCTTGAGTGGTAGACGAAGCAACGATCATTGAAGCGAAAAAAAAGGGGAAGAAAAACCGACTGGGCGTACTTCTCCGGCGAAGGGATTCTCCGGTTGGACGAGCACAAAGCTCTCCTCCGTGATCGCGGGATCGGTACGTGTTTTGTTTTTCAAAAAATTTTTCTCAGTGTGTTGTCAAATCACAATTAAAAGGCTTTAGTGCTTTGTCAGAGTGAAACTTTCAAACAAATCTTGTCAGAGGGAAAGTGATCTTGTCAGAGTGAAACTTTCAAACAACAATTAAAAGGTTTAGTGCTTTGTCCAGCAAACCAAAGCTAAGTCCTATTTTCTTGGTGGCCTTCGCGTTATCAGCACGATCAGGGGGGTTAAGTCCTTTTTCTAATTAACACTATTTGTCAAGCTACAAAATTTGTTATAATGGGTGAAAATTCCAGATTGTTCGATGCTTCGAAATTTGAGATTTCCGTAAGAGATGGTGGATCTATTGGAGGTACCAAACTCAATGGAGAAAATTATCGAACATGGAAAAATGTTATATCGGCTACTCTTCGTGGAATGCATTTGCTGGGGCATGTAACAGGAACCACCAAGGCTCCTAGTGTTAAAGAAGTAGAAGCCTGTGCTAAATGGGAAGATAGTGATGGACTTGTAATGGGCATATTGTTTCGAAAGTAAATGATCGATGATGTGTTGCGTACCGTGGAAAATTAACGCATCACTGAGGCAATATGGAAGACACTAGAAGATCTTTATGCAAATGAGTCAGATTTTATACAGGTTGATGAGTTGTTGTGCAAAGCCGCAGACAGTGTCCGTGTTCTACACCAAACTGAAAAATATATGGGCTGAGATTGACCAAAGCGTCCGTGCATGATCGAGGATCAAAAGGCACGCACATGGTACCAAAAAGAGAAGGAGCTTGAGAGGGTCCATGTATTCTTGAGGGGGCTTGATGCAAAGCATAATAGTGCTAAAGGTGAGTTGCTTCGCATGCCCATACCTCCTAGCTTGACCACAGCTTTTACCTATATTCGTAAGGATAAGTCACAGCAAGACAGTCTTAATCAAGCACAAATTGAAGTTTCATGTTTGGCAATTGAAGCCAAGACACCAGCACCTTTCCTTCAACAACAGTCAGGTACATTGCCTCCCCATCAGCAAGGATCTTCACCCGGTGTTCCTCGACGTCCCCGTCCTCAGTGTTCTCACTGTCATGATGTTGGGCATAATAAAGAGACCTGTTGGACATTGTACCCACATCTCCGACCCAAGAAGCAGGGGTATCGTCATAAGGCAAAAGCAGCAGCAGTTCAACTAGTTCAGGACCCAGATTTTTTCGGCATCACTGCACAAGATCACTCTACACCAGAAGGGGCTACCCCTATAGCCTCTATTGCTGGTCGTGGTCGAATTGGTATGGCTTTAAAAGTTTCACATTTTATTGGTTCTGACAGTTGGATCATTGATTCAGGTGCATCTGATCATATGACTTATGATAAAACTTACTTTACTAAACTATCTCCTCCTTTATATGTACATTTACAAATGCCAATGGTGAGGCTTTTCCCGTGCTAGGAATAGGGTCTATTCGTATTACACCGTCCTTGGACCTCCATAATGTGCTATATGTACCTGACTTGTCTCACCACTTGATATCGGTCCCACAACTGAATACTGAGTCTAAGTGTTCTGTAACTTTTTTCCCTGTGTATGTAATTTTTCAGGATCTTCTCACCAGGGAGATAATTGGTCGGGGGTATCTGAGGAGCAGACTCTTCCATCTGGATCTGACATACGCAGGCGAGAAACCAGGAGCGCCGTCCCGAACCGCTTTGACTTCGAGTTCTGATCAGCTAAGTGATGTTTGGTTGTGGCGCATGGCGTTTAGGGCATCCATCTTTTAGTCTTATGAAAAAGTCCATGCCTACCTTGTTCATTGGTGTGGATGAGTCTACTTTGCATTGTGAAACTTGTATTTTGGCCAAAAGCCATGCGTGCTACTTATTCTCCCGATCTTTCTAATCAAGTAGTATTCCTTTTGAACTTATTCACTCGATGTTTGGGGTCCCTCTCGAGAGTCCACCGTCTGCGGGTATCACGATATTTTGTTTTGTTCATTGATGATTGTACAAGATTATCATGGGTAGCCCTTCTTAAAACTAAAGATGAAGCTTTACCCGCTTTTCAAGCATTCCATAATCTTGTCCAAAGACAGTCTAATAGCCCTATTAGTGTTTTGCGCTCGGCTTTGATGGGGAATATATGTAAGTCATGCGTTTCATGAGTTTTTCACAACACATGGGATCATTCATCAAACTACATGTCCACAAACACCCGAACAAAATGGTGTATCCGAAAGGAAAAATCGTCATCTACTTGATATGGCTCGCTCCCTTCTCTTTAGTGCTCATATGCCCAAGTATCTTTGGGGTGATCTTTGTAGAAGCCTCTTCGCTCATCTTATCAATGCGTCTCCCATCCAAATGGTCCTTCACGGCAAAATTCCCTTTGAGGTTCTTGCATCTCATGTTTCTATTAGTCCTTTCATAATCTTCCTGCTCGTGTTTTCGGTTGTGTTGCTTTTGTTCATGTTCCCAAGAACCAAAGGACTAAGTTGGATGCCCGGGCCATTAAGTGTGTGTTTGTTGGTTATGGAGGATCACAGAAAGGCTACAAGTGTTTCCATCCCCCTACTCGGAAATACTATATTACTATGGATGTTACCTTCTTTGAAGATATGAGCTATTTTACCTCCCCAGATACCGCTCTTCAGGGGGAGCACTCTTATTTTGAAGATCTGTATCAGGGTGAGGAACTCAGAGCTGAGATTCTCAGTCCTCCCACTTCACCACGTCCAGTTGGAGAACCTGAAGCTATAGTTGGTGAGGATGCAGTTGAAAGAGCTGAAGACACATCTGCTCCTCCCTCAACTATAACTCCTACCCCTGACTCACAACTCCAGTGCATCAAGAAGATCACTCATCCGAGGTATGTCCACCTACTAGTACTAGTAGTAATGAGTGATATATGTTGCCAAATAGGTCTACTCATGGTGTCACCCCAAAAGGTATGAACCAACCGCTTGTGCAAAGTCAAAGTACCCAGTAGCCAATTATGTGTCCACTAGGAGATTATCTAAGTCATATGTATCTTTTGTGAATCAAATATCTATCAGACAAGTACCTAACAAAGTCTGGGATGCATTGGGAGATCCAAAGTGGAGAAGAGCAATGAAGGAAGAAATGGGGCTTTGGAAAGAATGATACACAGCAAGCGGTACCTTTACCTCATGGCAAGAAACACAGAGTTCTTATTTGGGTATTCTGATCAAATATAATGTTGACGGCTCGGTGAGTCGATATAAGGCACGGCTTGTTGCAAAAGGTTTCACCCAGACCTATGGCATTGATTATGACGAGACTTTTGCACCTGTGGCTAAGATGAACACCATTCGAGTACTGCTCTCATTTGCCACAAGTCTAAACTGGCCACTCCGACAGTTTGATGTCAAGAATGCATTCCTTCATGGAGAGTTAGCTGAGGAGGTGTATATGAGTCTTCCACTTTGGGTATGTAGTCAAGCTTCCCATGGTGAACTAGTATGCAAAGCGAGGAAATCTTTATATGGTCTCAAAGCGATGCGCCACGCGTGCATGGTTTGGGAGGTTCTCACAGCTCATGCACCGGATTGGTTAATTCTGAGCAACTCGAGATCATACCTTATTCCTCCGGCATCAACAAGGAAAGGTAATTGACTCTAATCATCTATGTAGATGATATGGTGATCATTGGAAATGATAATATTGAGATAGAGAGAGACCGCGAAAGACAACTAGCCTCCGAGTTTGAGATGAAGGACTTGGGTGAACTCAAGTACTTTCTAGGAATTGAGGTAGCCGGGGGAGAGAAGGGATCTACGTATCAAAGAAAGTATATTCTTGACTTCTTGTAGAGACGGTATGTTAGATTGCAAACCTATTGATACTCCTATTGAGCAAAACCATTGTTTGGTGATTATCGAGATCAAGTGCCTCTTGATCGAGCTCGCTATCAGCGGTTAGTTGGGCGCTTGATTTATTTGGCTCATACTAGACCAGATGTTGCATATGCAGTAAGTGTAGTAAGTCAATTTGTGCATAATCCAAGTCAGAGTCACATGGATCTTTGTTATGCAATTTTAAGATACTTGAAGTCAGCTCCAGGCAGAGGAATATTGTTTTCTAAACACAACAACATCTTTGAAGTTTATGGCTTCACAGATGCAGATTGGGCTGGCAGTATTACTGACAGGAGGTCGACGTCAGGTTACTTTACTTTTGTAGGAGGTAACTTGGTTACCTGGAAGAGCAAGAAACAGAAGGTTGTTGCACGATCCAGTGCTGAGGCTGAGTATAGAGGTATGGCTCATGGAGTGTGTGAATTGTTGTGGTTGAGGAATCTGTTGTGTGATCTGGGTTTTATGCTCAAAGATACTATGCAACTGTATTGTGACAATAAAGCCGCTATTGATATATCACATAATCCAGTGCAACATGACCGTACTAAGCATGTGGAGGTTGATATTCATTTTATAAAAGAAAAATTAGACGCTAAGATTATCAGCTTTCCATTTGTTCCTACTGAAGAGCAACTTGCAGACATACTTACAAAGGGAGTTTCCAAGAAGGTATTCTATGACTCACTAGGCAAGTTGGGCATGGTTGATGTGTATGCTCCAACTTGAGGGGGAGTGTCAATGTGAGTCAAATGTATATGTGTTATCGGATCCGGGTTATACCTTAACGGATCCGGGTTGTGTGAGTTGTATATATATGTATAACTAGGGTTTGTAATTCAAGTGTGAGTTTACAATAGAAAACGATAGCCGCTACAGTGTGGGGCTTTTCTTCCCATCTTCGATCTCCGGTGTACTCCTTGTCTTCCGATCATCATATTTAACTATTTGTTGAATACATCTCTCCCTGTGAGTCCCCCAAATTCAACCCATGTGTTGTTCATGCCATTTTTTGGTTTTAATGTTTATGGAATACAGATTCTATTACGTATGTACAAGTGCATTCCTTTTGCGTATTTAATATACCTTGTTATTGTTCCACTTTTGGTCTCATTAGTGAAGAATTTACTTAGATTTGTTGAGGATGTGTGCGTACTTTAATTTTTGTCTTTTATTGCGTTTATTGTTGTATTTCCAGCTCTATATGTATTTATTCAATGTTTAATATAGTAGTAATTATCATAATTGTGTACCAGTGCATGTTAATGTTCATTATTTAAACACATATTGGTATGCTACAACATGTTTTTGTTTCTTTTCATGAAAGTGTTTAGAATTATGGATATTCGTTCATTTATTTTTTATTATTATTGTTTCATTTTACATTAAAGTTATGTGGTAGCATGCAGTTGACAGAAAAATAGTCTAAAATCCTTGAACCTTTTAAATGACTAGTGTTACCTAGTCCTTGAGGTAGCGACACTTGCTAAATTGAAAGCGAAAATGACTAGAAGGCATTTGGATTTGCTTCGAAAAACTACTTTTGCACATATAAAGGATATCTATTCTCCAATCAAACATTGAGGATAGGGGTACCAGATAGGCTGATGAGAGTATCTAATGCACAGAACAAAATATTCCATCTTGGTAATTCTGAGCTACAATTTTGGCCAGAGGGCATCTCGATTATACTCGACCTCTGTGTGATGGTGTTGCCATTAACTTCAAAAGGAAGAAAGCAAGGTTGACTTATAAGGAAAAGTATATTTGCAAGGAAGTCAACGAAAACGACACAATATATAGAAGCCCCTACTGAAATTGGTTGAGAAGTAGGGAACATAGAAGAAGAAAAATTTCGTGGAGCTATTGGTTGTCTATATTCTTGGTATGTGTTGTTTATAAATAGGTCTTGCGCAACAACCCATCCACTACAAAAAAAAAAGGCATTTTCATATAGAAAATTTTATGTTGGAAAATTCAGACAGATACCCAATAGAATTTAATTTTGACATTTTTCAACAAATTTTCAGACAAATTTCTAACAAAAATATGTCTATTAGAAAAAAATTATGTTGGAAAAGTTTTTGCGCCAAAAAATTTTGTTGAAAAATTCTGACTAACAAAATTTTGTTGGTATTCTGTCAAAAAATTTTAGCCAAAAAAAATTCAATCTCGCCAAATTTTCTAATGGAATTTTCTAATCGAAGAAGCTTTTACCAAGGAAATTTCATTGGATAAATTGAGTTGGTATTACTACTTTATTAGTTTTTTATTCAAATTATGTGAATAACCTTTATTTATTTTTTAATCTTTCATTGGAAATATATTAATTAAATGTTTTACTTTTAAAATTTTTATTCTTTGACTTTATTATAAATTCTGATTGTATACATGCATTAATGGTTCACTGAACTAAAACATTTGTGCATACATTAAATTTATTATCCTTTGCTTTATATATATATATATATATATATATATATATATATATATATATATATATATATATTATTAAAAACTTTATTGAATCATAACTTATAAATTTAATAGTTTCAAATTCATTAATATTATTTATAAAAAGTTCAACAAGAATTAATAACATAATAAATTTTTTGATTTTATAAAAATAGATGAAACTCTAATATTGATCACTTGCCATAAATTATTTGTAAAATAATTCGATTGAATGGTCAATTTTTTATGCAATTATACATTCACTAGAGTTTTAAAATTCCTTCCAATCCCTCACTCTCTTATTCTAATTTAAAATTTATTTTATACAATATTCAATAATTAGTAAGTATAAAATTATCGAGGAGTTTTTATGCAAACATAGGGGTTTTATTCAAAATTAGATTTTATTTTATGAGGAAAATAGCATATGGTCCCTAGAAAGTTAGCTTATCATCAATAAGCCCCTCATATTTTGCATATCCCTAAAAAACCCTTCTTTTTTTAATTAATTACCCATCAGTCCGGTAACCCATTAACAGAGTTAAAAAAGCTGGTTGAAATTACAAGAATACTCATTCATTTGAAATATTATTTTTTTAATATAAAAAATTATGAAAATACCCCTCCACTCTTTAATGGACTGGGTGTTGGAATTATGCACACGATTGGGTTTTCAAGGCGGCGGCATCCCACGCATGTGGTGGAGTTGCCCACCTATTCACCCCTCAGAAGAGAATCATTCATCTTCTTTGTGTTGTTCCTCCCAGCTTCATGAGTTTCTATCGTTCTTCTCCCCAGCTTCATAGCGTTCAGTCTCCGCCGACCACCAAAAAGAGCATCTCTTTGGAGCTTTCATCAATGATTGAGATGTGTTTCCTTGGGTTGGATGATGAATTGGGAAATGACCAGCTGCAGTTGTCGGTGGGGTTACTCAAGCGAGAGTCCACTCGAGGCAGGTGTTTGCTAGTCGGTTAGTCCTGTCAGGTCGCTAAGATCTGTTAAGAGAGAAAACAACAAATAGGGACGATGCTTGTACTTCGGGATGGCTCCGAGGCCCTAGTAAGCGAGGAGTATCGTCTAAGAAGAAGGAAAGATGAGAGTTGTTTTTTTTTTTCTATATTGAATTGCTTATCCTCTCTGCCAGTCCTTCTTCTCTTTTGTCTTTTCTCCTCCTCCGATCCCGGTTGCAATCCCATTAGGGCGAGGGTTATCCTTTGGCATCCTGTTGTCCCCTCCTGTGACCAGGGGTGCCATCGCCATGTTAAAGGGAGATGTTAGCTTTAGGGATTTGTGCCACTAGCCCGGACGTCTTGGATGGAGCCATGTGTACTTGGGATTTAGCCCGTATCACTTACCCCCTACTTCTGAGGCCGACCAACCTTTAGCTCGAGTCGGCTTGGGAAGTACCGTACTAGGTCTGGTGGGCAAAGATTAGGTCGGGTCGGCAACGGTTATAACTATGAGCAGATTTTATGTGGTGATATTCCGAGGCCAAGGTGTCTAGGCCAAAGATGGGAGCTCGTGGGCGATCATAGATTACTTCACCAAGTTGGTAGAAGTAGATCCTTTAGCTAAGATTACAGAGCAAGTTTGGCAGAGCTTCATGTGAAACTCTATCATCTGCAGATTTGGTATTCTAGTCTCTTTTGTTATAGACAACGGACGATAATTCGACAACCAGAAGTTCAAAAAATTCTGTGAAGAACAGGGTATCGAGGCAAGGCTAACCTTTGTGACTTATCCCCAAGCTAATGGATAGGTTGAGGTTACCATTTGGACTATCCTTTAGGGCCTCAAGACCAGCTCCAACTGGGTAGATGAATTGCCTACCACCTTATGGGCGTATCAAATGACTAGTCAATCTTCGAATGGAGGGACTCTATTTAGTCTTACCTTTGGAGCAGAAGTAGTGATCCCTATTGAGATCGAGATACCAACCTATCGAAGCTAAACCTTTGACTAAGGAGCCAAAGATGAGGCTCTTCAAGGAGATATGGATCTCCTATAGGAGAAACGAGACAAAGCTTGTCTCAGGGCCACAACTTACCAACAACGAGTTCGACATTTCTATAACTCCAAGGTGTGAGAGGTCACGTTCCAGCTAGGAGACATCGTCTTATGGAAGAAAATCTTCCAAGGAAATTAGAGTCAGACTGAGAAGCTCACTCCTAATTGGGGAAGACCCTAATTGTTACAGGGATCATTTGACCTGACACATACATACTGACAGACTTGGTAGCAGATTGCTTAAAATGTCAGCATTTGAGGGGATTATTAATGATTATCTTGAAACTTTTTCTAGGAATATCAATTCACCATCATTTTATATTCTTGATTAGCCAAACATTGATTGGAGCCCAAGCTCGAGAGCCTCCGCTCATTCTAAAGCAAAGTAGACTAATTGTCAATGTTCGCATGAGCCTTTCGCACTATTCAGGGCACAAATCCAATTCTCAGGGAGCAGATCGCCTCCGCCCCCTTTCAAGGCACATAGGGGTTGATTGTTAAAACCGCGAGCTTTAAATCAAATGACCCTCTTCATGGCGCCCTTTTCAGGGTTTGACCATTAGACCCTTTTGAGGGTACAGATTCATCCTAGAGAAGCAGATCGTCTCCGTCCTCTTCTAGGGTATGCAAACATTGATTGTTAAAGCCCTCAAGATCTCGATATGGATTTGGTTGCTAGGGATTAGATCGCCCCCATCCCTTTTCATGGCACGTAGAGGCTGATTGTTAAAATCCTACCGACCTCGACTCGGACATCCCTTTTAAGGCTCGATCTATTATCTTTTTCAAGGCACGAATTTGGTCCCAACAGATTAGATCCCAATGATAACTCGGTTATCATAGATCATAGTATGAACAATTATGAGCACATTTGTAGAAGAGATGTAAGTATTTATTTTAAGGCTTAAATATACTATTCATCCAGATATACCCCAATGTTCATTTTGTCCACATGTACTTTAAAAATGTTCAATACGGTCCCTGTACTTTACATATTTTGTTTAATACCGTCCATGACGCTGACGTGATAACACATATGAAATACAACCTAATTTTTTGATTTTTCTTATTTACACGTGGCAGTATTTTGCTAACTTGGCATACATATTTTGCCATGTCAGCAAAATAATAATTTTTTAAAAAAATAATTTATTCTAAAATTATTTTTAAAAAATTATTATTTTGCTGATGTGGCAGAATACGTATGTCACGTCAGCAAAATATTGCTACGTGTAAATAAGAAAAATCAGAAAATTATGTTGTATTTCATCCAATCTTCTGCGTCGGCGTCGAATAAGCTGTATTGAACAAAATATGCAAAGTACAGGGACCGTATTGAACATTTTTAAAGTACAGGGATGAAAATGAACATTGGGCTATAGTATAGGAACAGATATTGTATTTAGGGCTTATTTTAATGTGTACTTTTGGAACATTTATCTTCTCCTTACTTTTGTAACATATAAATTAGCTAAATTTATTCACCTTAATTACTTCATTAGGATCTTGGGACGATTAAGATCATTGACCACACATCTCATGGAATTTGGGCACCTACTATGATACATGACATATTATGGCACTCAGGATTTGTTTGGGTTATATAAGTGCCAGTTGTAAGATTAGATCATGCATTATTGACTTCTTTTATAGAGCATTGCCGTCTGGAGACAAATACATTTCACCTTTGAGTTGGAGAGATGATTTTGGCTTTCTCATATGTTGTTATATTGGCTGGTTTGCGTATTGATGGAGACCTAGCTATATTTGAGGATCTCGACAACTATGAGTGGTTATTTTAAAAATAATTGGCACAATACCTTTGGATGCAGAGACTGGTAAGGCTAGAATGCGTTAGAAAGATATATGGTCAAGCAAACAATGATGAGCAGTGTGCACACAGTTTCATATTATATACTATTGGAACATATTTATTTCCAGACAATTCCATAAACAAGGTTTCCTTGAGATGGTTGACATTCTTTGCAGACCTAGGTTGATGGGGAGATTAGCATGTGGTACAACTGTTTTATCATATTTATAGGGTTAGTTGTTGAAGGCTATATCTCTTAGTAGAGATCAGTGTCTGGGTTCTTCACATTGTTGCAGTTATCACCATTTTGCTTAGATATATGTTAATTCGAGAACTTTTATTTAGTTGTACACATAATTTTTACCATTCTTATTGTTTATATTTCAGATTTTGATATGCGAGCATTTTTTGACTTTAGCCCCGGTGAGATTTATTAGTGAAAATGTTCTCCTATTAGATTATCTATATGGATCTTGGAAAGTAACATGTTTATATATTTATTTTCCTATTTGTGATCATTTTTGTGTAAAAAATGTTTGATACTAACTCATATATAATGTTATTAGATGGTCTATTAGTCTTACTTTTTGTAACCAATTACGTTTAACGAATGTGAAATGTTACCAGAATGAGTTAGATATGCAAGACTCTAAAACAGTAAATATATTCATTCTAGCACATATTTTTAGAGTGCATATTATTTGGACATTTGCAAGTAATATGGACACTGTATATAAGAATCAATTTAATTGTTATCACACATCGGCATTGAAAGTGGAGATATCTAGATAACACATGTACCTCTCATTTGTATAGACCATGCAGAGATGCATCTCCAAGATAGGATTATGCAACAATTTGGACTATTTCAACACATTTCGGATACTGTTGTTAAACTATAGAGGTATTGGCATCGATCCTACTCAAATTACGTGAAATAGAACTATAGCGTTGGGTTGTCCGTTGAATAGTCCACCAGTCACGGGGTTTAGCACATCGGTAGGAGGATGCGCTACACAGTTACATCTCTTGATACCAGAGTATCACAAGGCGGTTATGTCTACCCAATCTATGCCCACAAATCCTTCTACTTACACTCCTCATGGATTTATGGAAACAACTATGGTGAGTGAAAACAATTTTCTTAATCAATTTTTTGTTTTTATTTTAATATGAAAATTGTTTGATATTATTGTTATTTTCTTTAATATTGTAACTTCTTTAGATGTCGTTATATATCGTGATAGGTTATGAGACATTCAGAGATATTTTTAACAAGTTACTACCAATCTTCCTCTTTAGTTATCTTCGGATGTATATCAGACATATCCAACCTCACTTGGATAGATTCCACATCGAGGGAGTAAATGCAAACACACTCCCAAACAAAACAATGATGAGGCTGGTCCATCGATAAGGGTAGATGACATTGACGAGGCTGGTCCAGATAGATCTTGTGAGCCAAATGACCTAGCTTAAGAATAGAGGTGCAGTAAATAGACAAAGACAGACACAAAGGCAAGGAGCTTAGAGGGGTTGAATATGTGTTGTTTGTATCTTATCATACTCTTATTTGTATTTGTTATAACTACTATGTAGTTGCTTACCCTTTTATTTTTAATTAGTTTAAATTTAATAAAACTGTAAATCCAACATCACAATTTTGTTAATTGTTTTATGTTTGTGTTTGTGTTCATGTTGTCAATTTATCATATCATTTGTGTTCATCTATAGTTTCAGGATATGTAGAATATCTGTTTGAAATGTGTGTCCACTTATCAATAAGTAAAATGTTTATAATTTGATGTGTGAATTCGATTTGTGTATTTATATGTGTATAAAACATTTATAATTGGATGTATGGCTTTGGTCTAAGACTTATTTATATATTGTATAAGAGGTAAGTGATAATTTGTATGTTTTATAGGCAGTAAAACATTTATAATATACATCCACTTATTTGTATTTGTTGTGTTCCTTATAATAGGTTTGTGCAGTTCTATAGGCAGTAAGTGCTTTGAATGGTAAAATTTATCTTGTTGCAGCTATTGCATGGTTGTTACTAATTGTTATGTTAGGTTTCTTTGTTCACATGTTGGATAATGTGATTAATATTGTTTATGTATGCTATGCCATTGATCATGACAAAGGTGAAGTGTGTAAACAATATATGCATGAGGTAAATGTTAATTTTCCCCTTGGTAGGAACCACAAACCCTCCCTCAACCCTAAAAATACATTGCTTGTATGTTAGTTCTGTCTTTTCATTTTCCACTTGTCATATAATTTGATACCAAGTTCCTATCTCCACAAAGATGCAATGACATATTTATACTCCCATATCTACAGGAATAACCTGACAAATTATATCATATCTTTCAGTTCTGTAAAATGACTGATTCTGCAATTTTGTGTAGCAATAACTTAAATCTGACTTGAAATGGGGTTATGTTATGCTTTCTTTTCTTATATTGATGGGCAAATGCATAGGTGTGGATCCTTATGCATTTGTTGCTTTTAAGCTAGTGTAAGGTCAATTAGCTCAAGAGAGTAGGCCAATGTAGGCTCAAAGGCCGTTTAGCTCGAAAATACAAGTCAATGCAGCCCCTGGAGATAAACAACCTTCTCTAGGGAACCTAACTTTGGAACTAAATGACCAAATGTCGTTTAGCTCTAGAGATCATGCCAATATAAGCTTTAGAGCTAAACGACCTGTAAAAGGCCATTTAGCTCCAGGGACCCCATCTTTGGAGCTAAATGACTTAGAAGCTAAATGGCATTTGAAAAACAGTTTAGCTCCAAAGAGTAGGCCATTGTAGGCCCTGAAGCTAAATGACCTATATGGATCCTATCTCTAGAGCTAAACACCCTGTGATAGGTCGTTTAGCTTCACAGAGTAGGCCAACAAAGGCTCAAGAGCTAAACGACCTTCAGAAGATAGTTTAGCTCTAAGGAAGCTAATGGTTTGAGAAAGACAGTATTGCTCCAAAGAGCAGATGTAAAATCCAGGATTTTATGGAATAAATATTTTCTAATTATTCTTTGATTAATTAGTTAATTAAAGAGATATCCCCAAATTTAGAATTCATTGAATTTATTTATACATAAATATAAATAAATATTTTGTCACTTATAAGTGATTTGATTGGGACTGAAGGAGCAATATATATATATATATATATATATATATATATATATATATATATATATATATATATATATATATATATATATATATTATGAAGGTTTAATTAAAATGAAATTAAGGAAATGGCAAATATGAAGCTTGTCAGCCATTGATGGAATGAAGCTTTGACTGCCATTGGTGTGATTGAAATTATTTTCAAAACACGTAGCTGTAGTTGGGGATTAAAGATAGCAAAATTGTAATAATAATATATATAAGTATAATAGGAAATGTTTATGTGATTGATAGAGGATTTGAAAACCATGCACATAAAGGTTTTATGTGGAATGAACGGCTGAGACCCAGTGGTGAGTTATAAATACCTCGATCCAACGGTTGGGAGAGCACCTAAGAGGATTAAGCATGGTCTGGGCTTCGCCTCAGCCAGAGCAACGCACACGGCCGTGAGATCGTTTCTACGTGTGAATCATCCGAATAAGGTAATGTTCAATTTTGAATTCCGATTTGATCATGTGGGGGATTCTCCGTGAGCCTATAAGAAGAGGAGAAGCTGATTACAAAACCCTAGCGCCACTCTCCTCCTTTTCTTTTCCCCGTACTTCCCTGGCCTGAGCACACACAAACAACTATCTCTAGCGATTAGGGAACTGTAGGAGAGTCCCACCGCTTGGAGCCGCCACAACCAAGTGTGGAATACCACCAAGTAACAGTAAGCGTGTCTAGTTCCCTCTCCCTCCTTTTTCTCTCTGTCCATACTCGCTGGACTGAAGAAATACTGACTGCCCATAGCCTGCGATGGTGCCAGGGGGTCCAAGAAGGAGTGATTATCGAGTTAAGCACCGTGAGATCAGAGCGAACGCCGCGCACCATCGTCGTTTGGTAAGCCTCTTCTCCAATGTTAACTGCCCATGAATGATGATGGGAACCCTCTGAGAATATTATTATACATTTCTATTGGTTATGATCAAAATGTCTAGGAGTTATAGTGGATCAAAGAAGTGATTATGTGTACTATAATTTATGTTTTCTAATGGACCATTAATAGTTGTCATGATGGTGACCTCTAGGATGGTATACTTGTCTGGAGTGAGGGTCTAGATGGACCCTATGAGGTTGTGAAACTATGAAGTGCTGCAGTAGTTGATCTGTTTTTAATTCCATAAAGTATAAGATTGTGAGTTTGTTTAACAACATTAAGAGATGATTTTAGGGTTAGTTGATGGCTAGTATTAGTTTGTGGTCAGTCAACATAGTTGTAGACTTGATGAAGTCTTCTGTGATTCCTGGGACTATGGTTATATAGAGTTATGTCCAGAGGAAGAGGATAATATTAAGCAGAAATGCTTGAGTTGTGTCCATGAAGGAGATGATTGGTTTTGGTGTACTTATGCTGATTTGTTTGATGGGTTTTTAATTTGTTTGGTGGGGTGATCATACTTAGTTGTTGATCATGAATTAATGGATTAAGTTAGGACTTTTGGAGAGGAAGATTAAAGGTTATTAGTGAAGGTTCTTGGAGGTTGTCGTGGTTGTGAAAGCATGCTTGATATTTTGAAAGATTAACTAGTCTTGGATAGTGGCTACTAATATAAGTTAGGAACTGATTTGAGAATCTGGTCAAGTCCAGGTAAATAGATCAAGCATAGTCAAGTAGAAGCCATGAATGCTTGCAGTCTGACTGTCCCCTTCGAGGGATAGCTGGGCAGCCTGTGATTTTCCAATAGAGGGATATAATATACTGTTGGAAAGATGGGGAAGAGATCTTTCCAACGAGCCTTAAATCAACTCGATTGGGTTATTGGATCAAAAGTTGTGAGCTATTCTTTGGGACTGCGCAACAAATTTAGGAATTCTGCATTAATAATAATATTAATATTATTATTAATATTAATAGACCATTTTGTTTTGGTGATGGTACTAAGTCATAGTTATCGTTACCAGATATCAACGTAGAGCGTTGAGCCACGTCAGGAGTGACGCCTGCCTAGTTCCCACCCGACTTTGGGTTTCATTGGCCTTGAATCTTTTCTATCTAACTGTTGCATGATATTGTTGATAACATGTTTTGATGATATGCTTGCATTACTGCTTTTCATGCATGTATGCTTGTTTCCTTGTTGATTTGGATTCTTAGCATATATGATTGTTTCGGGATGTTGGCATCTTTAGTTTATGGTTAGTCTTCCGCCCGGATCAGTGGAGCTTGGGGGCTCCGGTTGCAGGATGTGTGGGGACTAGGACACCCCGGCGTTCTGGCATCCCATGCTAGAGGGGGAGTTAAACTCTAGTTGTCCGGCCCGTTAGTGGGATTGGTATGCTGGCCATGTCGACATGCATCGGAGGTGGCGCTACCGACTTACGACCAAAGGGTTGTTTTCCAGCTGAGGCTGTTGATTGTTGATCGGGAGATGCTTGCGATCTTTCTTTCCAGAGCTTGAGGGCTATTGATAGGTTAGGGGTCCCTACCGTTGATTATGTCTTTATGGTAGGTTCAAGACCCTTAGGTTTTGGTGACAAGGGGCGTGGTCCCCACTTGCCTGTTGACTTGATTTTTGATATGCTTTTCTGTCATATCTTGTTCATTGCGATCCCTGCGGGGTACTTACTGGGATTTTCATTGGAAAGCTCACTCTCTGTTTCAGATCCTGAGGAGTAGGTGACCCGGTCTCAGGAGTCGTGCGAGAGACGGGGACTGTCTGCCGAGGTCTGGGGACTTCGTTTGTTTTTGTTTTCTGTGAGAGAAATATTTGTTATAGGACCCTTAGAGGGCCTGATATTCTATAAGGCATCTGGACCCATATGATTTTTATTCCGCTGAGACTTTGTTATTATTATTTGATGTTATTTGAGATTTTATTATTTTGTCATCTGCTTTTGATTACACAAGCCTTGTATTCGAGTATGGTGCGCCTTACTTAGGTACGGCCTGTCTACTCACGTGCCCGAGGTCTTGGAATTCGGGTCGGGGCATGATAGCAGACCTAGAGGACCCTATCTTTGGAGCTAAATAGCCTGTGTAAGACTATTTAGCTCTAGAGATTAAGCCAACACATGCCCTGGAGCTAAACAACCTATCAAATGTCATTTAACTTCAGAGACTACCAATATAGGCTCTAGAGCTAAACAACCTTTAGCTTTAGGGAGATTCTTTGGAGCGTCCTCAGCTGCCCCTGAAAGACTCACTCTTCTTGGTGTTTTTTCCTCTGCCAATGCTCTGCTCTCACCTGTGGGGCTCCTAGGTCTCCTGCCAAGCGATCTCATTATCCTTGGCTATCTCCGCCAACTCATGAAACTGTAGTCTCAAAGAAGATGTCACAGACCGCCTAAGACTGCTCTTTAGGCCACTAACAAACTGGCGGGCCTTGAACATCTGATCCGCTACCAGTGCAGGAGCAAACCTGGATAGTCGCTCAACCTCGGCCTCGTACTCATCAACAGTCATAGTCCCTTGCTTCAGATTCAGGAACTGCTAAGTCATCTGTGCTTGTCTACTTGCTGAAAAGTACTTGTTGAAGAAAGTAACCTTAAACTAATCCCAGGTCTGAAAAGCTTCTTCACCTTGGTTTTGTACTTCGGCCTTGTACCAGCTTCTAGCTTGGCCCCTCAGCATGTAAGTAGCCAATCTCACCATATCTTCCTCTAGGCTCTGCATAACTCGGAAGGTAGCCTCTATCTCATCTATCCACTGCTCTGCCACTGTCGGATCTGTACCCCCCTCGAAGGGTGGCGGTTCGTGCCTCCTAAACTTGGCTAAGGCACTACGGCTATGATCTGCTGCTGTAGGTAGGTGTGGAGGTAGGATATGCCACTACTGCTGCCGCTGGTGGCGCTGGTCGCGCTGGTGGCGCATCATAACAACATCTCCTGCATTAGACCGGTCAGTACTGCAGGATCAAGAAAGCCTCCTGGTGCGGGGCAAGGATATCCTCCCGGTATGGGTCCAGGATATCCCCCAGGTGCGGGACCAGGGTATCCTCCAGTTACGGGCCAGGGTATCCACCCGTTGCAGGCCCAAGATATCCTCTAGTAGATGGATTAGGGTACCCTCCAGCTGCTGGTCCAGGATACCCCCCTGGTGTGTAACCGGGGTATCCTCTTGCTGCGTAACCGGGGTATCCTCCTACTGCGTATCTGGGATAACCCCCTGCCATAGGGTCTAGAGATGCACCAGTCTCTGGGGCCGACGCCTGCTGGCTCTCATCATCAGAGTCATGCATGGGCTCCGGGGGAGGGGTCTCCGCCCGCTTGCAAGGTCGGCTCGGTCGTCTTGGTGGCATGACTTTTGAAAATTGAGAAAAATTTAAAGTTGTTAATACACTACCCAACCCACTCTCTCAATAAAAATTTAGACTCAACTCCTAAGTTGCTAAGACAACTAGGGTGACTTGAACTGTACGCTCTGATACCACCTTAACTGCACACGCCCGAACCCTACCAGGCATGGAGCACCGGCCAAGACTCCAAATAGGGGACGAGTCCCCATCCAGGTGCAAGGCCTCAGAGATCTTGTACAATAATTAATATCAAGAGATAGATATAGACATGGGCACGGGCAGGCGAGGCTACGGCGCAGCGGCCCGAAACCGGACCCTAACGCCAGCAACCCGGGCCGCCAAATTGATCCAGCCGGACCCGGCCGCAGGTCACCTTCGATAGAAGCGAGAACCTACAGCCCAACTCACGGTTTTATTTTTTTTATAATTTTTTAAAATTTATTTAAAATATACAAAATATATACATTAAAAATTGAAAAAAATAGCAAAAAAGGTGAAAAAAATGTTTAAAAAAAACTATGATATTTTGATATAAAAATATAATGAGAAAAAAATGTAAAACATTGAAAACTATAAAATTCATAATAAAATCTAAATTGTATAATTAAATATATATTTAAAAATATGAAAAAATGAAAAAAAAAACCTATGCTTTTATGTATAGAAATTTGAAAACTATAAAATTCATAATAAAATCTAAATTGTATATTGTATAATATATATTTAAAAATATAAAAAAATGAAAAAAAAAACCTATGCTTTTATGTATAGAAATTAGAAATAGAATAAGAAAATGTAAAAAAAATTTGAAAACTATGATATATGATAATCATAGATTCATACTATATATCAGAGACTCATGGTATCATAGTCTCTGATATCATAGATTCATAGTTGTTCATAATATTATGGTTTTCATTTTTTTAAAAAAAATAAAATGTAATTTGAAAATTATCAAAAAAAATGTAATTTAATGATATTATGATATATAGAAATAGAATGCAAAAATGGAAAAAAAATGTAAAAAAAAAACTATAACATTATAATTACGGCTTGCACTTAATTCGTTTACCTATCGAATTAAGTTGCCTACGATCCTCTTGGGTGTAAGAGGAATCAAAGCCAGTAGTTCTCTTTACCTTAAATCTGAATTTGGAGTTGTCACCCACTTACCTATTCATGGCGGTTCGGGTTCTCTTGCTCGGTATCGGGGGCGTTGTTGTGCTTCATCGTATTGCTCGGTGAAGAAATTAAACAAACCACGGACTTCGACTCACGCTTCTTGTTGTCGTCGTTGTGCGCTTCCAATCATCTGTGCAAACTTGAATTTCAATGTTTGGTGGTGACAATTGTGAGCGTGTTGAATCCAAAGATGTTTCCACTTGCACCGAAAGTCCGCTTCGCGCTCTTATAGACATAGGACGCATAAAAATATCCTTTATAAGTAATGAAAGAATAGGATACAGTTTCCATTGCCTTGCCACCAATGAAGAATATCAAAAGTCATATCTACATTCACGTCCTCGAGGCAGGAAGGTGGTATTCAAATACTGGTCGACCTGTGTATTGAGAACCCTAGGCTTCTTCTTCGCTTGCCTTTAATGAAATGAATCTCCCCACTACCGCTAGATCATGTCCCTCACGCCTCGATTCTGACTTGTGGAACTATATGACTATAACGAGGCGGTGGCTCTCATACAGTTCAACGAGTTGTAACTTAACTTCACTAACAATTACACTAACATCCGTAAAAGCTGTAATCCGGTCCCATACCATTGAGAGTCTAACTTCACTCATGACCCATTGTTGACTATCTTGACCTCCATTAAACCCTAAGAACTTGTAATAAGCTTCTAAATATGCATTTAAACCTTCTAATTTTTGCCTAGGATCTAAAGCAAATGCAACTAAAGCAATAGGAGGTATATTTCTATAATAGCTCAACCACTTTGCCTTCATCTCTAGAAGGCCCAGAATTAATTGAGCATCTAATCTAAAGTTCCACATTTGTTCAAGAATATCAACAGACTACATACAAGAATAAATGTGCGTGGGAAAATAAACTTGCGAAAATAAATTTGTACATGTATTAAAACACAAAAAGCAATTCCATAACTCTAGTAGCAATATTCCATTGGTATTCAAATAAACTAAAATTAGGCAAAGCCTTCATTAACAAAAGCGGTCAACAATGTCTTATAAGGAAATGTAAGCATTAAGAAGCCTATAGGTAGAGTTCCATCTAGTTTTAGCGTCTTTTGGGAATTTTTTAGGCCTCATGTTATTTGCTTTACAATAAGACCCCATTGTTTCATCAATGTCATGTTCCTTCCTATATATGATACTATATCCCTAATCGGTCCTACAAATTGTTTTAGTGACTCTAATCCGGTTTGTACACATAAGTTCCATACATGACAAGCACATCTAATATGGAAATATTTGCCCTCGCATGAAGGCCTCAAATATTCTTCCAAAGGTCTAATCGAGGCCGTATTAGCGGCGCATTATCAAATGAAATTGAAAAATCCTAAAACTCAAACCATATTCTTCTTGATGATCCACCGAATCATCCTATAAATATTATCGGTAGTATGAGACTCGTTGAATACCCTAAAAGCAATGACTTCGCTTTTGGATATTCCACGAGTCATTAATCCAATGTCGTAATACCCATAAAAGAATTTTCATGGAATACATCGATCCATATATCGTAACATAAAGAAAGCAGAGAGGAGGTACAAGAGCGAAAATACTCACAAAGATTTTCTTTTCCATGTTTGTATTGTTTGAAGATCGTTCTTTGAATCGTCCTCCTTGATACCTTTTGCATGCGGTTCTTAACGTCTCATTGATGCACTCTTGCACTTGGTAGCGCCCGCAGTTGAATGGCAAGTGCTCCACGTAAATCGTCTCAGCGATTTTATCCCTATATCTCGGTTGAGAAAATGTAAATAAAGAAGAGTGGGAACCCGTACCTTCGCCGTCTCTGGCCAGAATCGAATTTGAGATTGATTTCGAGGATTTTCTACTTTGTCCGGATGCTTCTTCTCCATATATGTCTAGCAAATGTGCCATACCCTCCTCCCTTGCTATGCTTAAATTGGTCTGAAGTACAATACTTACATTTAGCATGAGTTACGTTACCATCATTGTCATACACTTTTGTAAAATGGACTTTAAAAATATCGGATTTTGAAGTTGTTTCCGAAATGGGATTTGTTCCTCCTCCGACTTACGAGGCGATGGGCCGGTGTCGGTGCATCGGCTACACGCCATTACTCTTCTTGCCATTCATTGCTCTCTTGAGTGGCAAGGAGGCGAACCGACAATGCCTTTTCCCCTCGAGCTTCCCACCACGCGTGATGCCATTTCTCTTGAGTAAGCCTAAGTCTAGAACCCCCAGATCCAATGAAGGGAATTGTTGAGAGCCTTGTTGAGAGTCTTGAGACTTGAGAGAAATATAGAAATTAGGAGAGAATAGAGTTTGATGTGAGAGTGAGGAGTGATATTGAAGGAGAGGAGTATATATAGAGTTTAAAATAATTAAAAGAAAAAATTTTTTTTTTTAAAAAAAAAAACAACCAACTACCGTAGCCGTTGGTGTGTAAAGAGAGACGGTCGTCTCTCTGTCTCTAATTAGCGATTGGCTGGCGGCGCTGATGTTTATTTTATTTTTAATTAAAACATTAACCCGCCGGTTCAACCCGGTGACCCGTGAGGTTGAACCGAGGTCCCATCATCTGACGGCGGGTTGACTGCCGGGCCGCGGGTCCAAATAAATGGACGTAGGACTTGTAGCGGGCGGTTACGGTTTCCCGACCAGCCGGGTCGATTGACCGGCCGAGGTTTTCGGGCGATTTAGGGCCAAACCGCCCGTGCCCCCCTCTAGATAGATAGAACAACAGAATTTATATAAATAAAAAGAAGGGAGTTTACACAACTCCATACAAATACGATACAAGTACGATACTAAGGTCTACACGACCCATACAAGGATCTAGGCAAGTCACCACTAGTAATCCATATAACAAAGAGAATACAAGTCTCTCACACACGCACACACACACACACACAATAAAGGAGGTACGCAGACCTCAAGAGAAATGCAACAAATCCGAGTCAACTACTCGATATGTCCCCCGTCTAGGCCCGACCCTACTCCTCGTCGTCACCTGAGAAAACATCAATCAAGTGCATGAGCCAAAGAAAAGGCCCACTAGGATCGCTAAAAAAGCAATAAATGTGGCGGAAGGCATAAGCCAAGAATAGAATAAAGCAAGTACAAATATGCAAGTGAAACAAAATCACAAGCAAATAACAAGTCTCTAGAATGTGAATAAATTCACAGATGCACTCAATCTCCTGGCATATATGCATGATACTATGATACCTACAGTATCATATGATATCCTCAAGATATCATCTCCGGTCTACGCTAGATAGCGCTATATCAATCATGTATACATGGTTAGAAAATACACTCTCTAACTGAGTCTCCGTCCGATGTATCATGCCTGTACGTAAGAGATTGCTAGTACGAATACCTAACAACAGGTATACAAATATATCCAAGGCAACAATATCTCGAATATATAATAATCAATGATCTCCTCGAGATCGGAAGCCAATACATATTTAAGGAGCAACTCAACTCAAATACGTATAAGAAAAACATGAAAACAAATATCTTCTCGAGACGTAAAGCCGACACATATGAGGATACTCAACTCATATATATAAAGGAAACATCTTGAGGAAATAAGAGCACAAAAATCATAAACAAGGTAGGAGGAAGGAATACTCACAACCCGTGCGAGAGCCTACTTGGCTAGAAAGCAAATCTATGATCCTCGTCTCGTCTCATGCGTCCGAATCGGGATTTAGTAGATGGATTGAAACTCTCAGTTTCATAATCCTTCATATCTATATATATGAATACAAAAGTCGTATTCTTTTCTAAGTAACTTATACATTCAACAAGGGTCTATAAACGACCAATCAAGAGAATACAAAATATTTATCTTTACTAGCACAATGTATGAAATTGAACCCCTAAAGAGTTCTCCAATGTGCTTAAGATCCCTTTCTTAGGCATCACTTTACTAAACATGAATTCTATGTCTTCAACATGGATAATTAATACGAAGATATGAACTTATACATAATACTAGATGTACTCATCTCCATCCTTAGCATGAATTAGGGCTTCTAATATGCTTTCTTTCAACACTTAAACACTATTAAGTTCATGGAGAGTTAAGCATGTATTTTCAAAGGAATTTCGGCGGCACCTTCCCTATTTATCGGGCCCCGAAATTATACAATCATACACACTAGAGTAGAGTATCCATTATACATGGATTTCATACTTTATACATCACTAAGCATTAAAGCTCATAAAGCATACAATTATCACATTTCATTTATCATTAGTCTCTTAATTAAAGTCTCTTAACAGCTCCAACATCTCATAATCATTCAAGGTTAGGGGCCCTCATTGTCTCGATGAAAGGATGTTGTCGGAGAAGAGGGGAAAGGGGTTGCTGTCTCGCTGGAGTCCCACAAAGTTCGCCTAGGAGAAGAGACGGCCGTCTCGGAGGAGGCGACTGAGGGGCGGAAGTAGGTTGGCAATACTGGTCGTAGGTGGCTAGTAGAGGCTCAAGCCCGCGGACTCGAGCAGGCTGCCGTGCGAGGAGGAGGAGAGTAAGGCTGGCCGTGTGGCGTCTTGGCCGCTGAGGCCGCCAGCCCGGCGCATCTGAGAAGTAGCGGCCGGGCTCTTAAACTTCGCTTCTGCGAGGGGCCGAGGCGGTGCCACAGGAGGAAGAGGTGGCGCCGAGGAGGTCTAGGCCGCAGGGGTCCGGGTCCAGGCCGGGGACGACCTACGCGCGTGCAGGCTTGCAGAGAACCTGTACACGTGGGGGGTGGCTAGGTGGCGGCCGGACGCTGTAGAGGTGGCCGGCGGTGACGGGTCTCAAAGCAGCCGGTGGGGAGCTAGCCGGCGTGGATGCGCTCAATCGAAGAAGGAGAAGTCCTTTTTTTTTTTAATCTGAAATTCTTCGGATCGAGAGAGATGAAGATATTTCATTCTCTCTCTCCTCTAATGTTATATAATAACATATATTTTTCTTTTTATTAATTAATTATATTCTTTTTTTTTTCCTTTATGTCACATGATTACTCTTCATTCATGGGTCCTTAAATTATTTCATGCCGGAGTCCACCGTGATAATTCATTGTCCTCGTGCCCCGACCTAGATCCATGAATCTCAGTCTTTAATCAATTACTTTAGTCACGGGCTCACTGTGGCATCACAGAGTTTGTCTCTTGTTAGACCAGATTTGAGAATATCGGCTTTTAGTCAATTCCTTCGTCACGGGCATATTGTGGTATCACGGGGCCGTCTCAGTCCCCGACCAGATCCACCTTTCCCGGGACTCGAACATTTGTCTGTTTTTTTTTTCCCAATAATTAATCAGGATTAATTAACACTTAATTAATCTGGATTAATTAGTGCTTAATAATTTTTCCGAAATTTCTTCGCTTACCATATTAAATTTTTATTTAATAAATTTTAATTTTTTATTTATTTATTTCGGGACAGGTTTTACAGTAACTATTATTAATTTTATCTAGATCGGAAAGAAATTTAGAATTAAAATACAAACGTTTAACCTAAGCAGGCAAGGGAGTCAATAAGCAGATGTCTGTCTGTCAGTATGTATGTAGGTTATCTTATAAAAAAATAGGGGAAAAAATTAGGTTGATTCCTTATATAATCCCAAGTTTTTTTTTTTTTTGGACGTAAAGAGCGGGTGGCTAGCCACCTACTAGATAAGAACCAAAGGGGCGGGGATTGACCCGATCGAAGCTCATAGCGAAAGCAAGCAACTCGCGGCTATGCAAACACAAAGGTCCGACAACCGAGACGCCTACGGATAAATCCTCTCAAGGCTACTCAACTCCAGACCGGGTCGGGCTGCACTAACCCGTGTTACCATCCTTCCAAGCGGCCTTCGGTTTATATAATCCCAAGTTGATTGGGCAGCCCTTTACTCTCTTGACCAAAAGTAAAACAAAATATCATTTTT
Organism: Dioscorea zingiberensis; assembly: GCA_026586065.1. Lineage (NCBI taxonomy): Eukaryota > Viridiplantae > Streptophyta > Magnoliopsida > Dioscoreales > Dioscoreaceae > Dioscorea > Dioscorea zingiberensis. Next base: position 14,170,295 of record CM048820.1, on the reverse strand, counting down.
ACCAAAAAAAAAAACTCTTATGAAATTTAGCAAGAGCATTTATTTAAAACACACTTAAACAAGGCTAGGTTTATGTTTACTTCATTTATATAATTAAATTTCTTTGATCATTTTCGCAACAAAACCAAATGAAAATAATAATAAATTAAAAATAGCAATATCTTAACTTGTAAAATAAAATAATAAAATAGTTTATAAAAATAATAAATATATTTACTATAATTAAAATCTCTTTTTATTCAAAAGGGATTATACATGATATTCCAATCTCGCCCAAAAAAATATGGGAACTCATAACAGCCACGTGTCATGTCTACATGTGTCGAATGGTGATTGGTGGTTGGACACGTCACACCAGTGTCTTGACTCTTGGAAGGCTCCCTTGCCCCCTCTTCCTAAAATGATCCACTCCCCAGTTGGACCTTGTATCTTCATCTCCATCAAAACCCTCGGGGAGGATCGGGAACGGAGCTCCGGGTTTCGATTCAAAGCCTCATCGGAGCGAGGAGTATGTTCATCATCCTCGACTCAATGTTTCCTCTCAATTTTTCATTTGTCTCCTTAACTTCAATGTTATTTTTTCCTTGAATTTGTTCCTCTTTTTGTGCTTCTGGATGAGATTAATAGGAGGAATCACTTAAATTGAGCTGTTCTTCTGATGCCGTCTGGCAACACAAGATGCTTGTTCACTTGATATGTATATATATGTTCTTTCAATATGTTGTAATATGTTAATATTTAAATGCTTGAGTTCTGTCTTGATGAAAACCATTTTATACAGAATATGTTTTTCTTCTTCTTCTTCTTCATGAGAATGATTTTGACTGGAATTATCACCAAGAAATTAGCAATTTGATGCTGTTTAGCAACACAAGATGCTTGATTTTTGTTTGTGTATATATATTGTTATAACACATTTGCTGGTTTGTGATTTAATCATAAATTATACATTTAAATAAAAAACAAAGAACTAATTTACTGTCCATTGCTTTGATTTTTGCCCTGGAAACTCGAATTAATAGCCTAATAAATTAAATAATCATGTTATGTATAATATATGTTTTCCAGAATTGTGATGCCATCCCTGCCGTAAGGGATTCTTTCTTTTTGGTCTTTTTGTCGAAATACTCTCCAAAGATTTGAGGTGTTATCTATCCGGAGAGCATGACTCACTCGGATAGATCTAATATAGTTCTTGACACATCAGCAAGGAAGAGAATTAAAACTATCTAGGAAAATATATTGGAATACTAAAATATAAAAGTAGGGTCAAAAGAAATTTTTTCATCCATTTCTCGTCCATACCTCACCAAACTTCTTCATCAGTTTAAATAGAAAATAAGTTGTAATCCACATAATAATAAACCACTAGACTAGATCAAAACTATAACCTCATACCACAAGTAATAATTGAAATAATTAGGTAAATAAGAGAGCAATAAAGGCTTTTAGATTTATAAAATATAATTTTGATTGTGAGATTGGCAACCTAGAGAAGGATATTCTTCTAAAATAAAGCACAAGAGAGATTGAACTAAAATCCTATTACCACCCTTTCTTTTGGATTAAGACTCTGGACATGTGATCCTCCATGAGGAAAAACAGAGGGCTGTGATGAAGCACATAATAAACAAGAGATAAGCCCAGAACCAGATGCGACACACACACACACAACACACACCCACACACACAAAACAAAAAAAAAATTGTGCATGAGAAAATAATTCTCTTTTGCATTTTGTATATCTACTTCTTGATGGTGCTAATCATTGTGTATATCTACTTCTTAATGGTGCTAATTAGTAATTTATGTTCCTTAACTTTATTTTCTTGTAATGCATGCTCTATTATTTGGTTGTAATATGTATGTTTCGTTGGGTCTAGGGTTGGACAAGTTGCGGATCCTTTTGGATACCTTTTCACTACTGGTGCACAATTGATGCCAAGTGCCAACAATATGGGTTATGCTATGAGTAAACCAGAATTGTATGTGGACATGTGTGATGCAGGAGAGTCCAGTGGTGAAGCTCTTTTGAATCAAAAGCATGCTGAACTCACTAAAAATGATCATGAGATTTTTCATCTTACTAAGCTCAGGTCAGAGCCTAGTGAAGTACTTCGCAAATCCACACTTGGTTCACGGAGTGCACCTGTTTCAACAGTTAAGATGTTGTCGGGAAGGGAAGCTAATTATTCTGGGAGGGGGAAGTTCTCTTCCGCTGATTGCTCACATGTTCTTGGCCGGTATTTGCCTGCCAATGGTCCTTGGCCAGTGGACAGAATGGATTCAAGAGCATATGTCTCACAGTTTTCAGCAGATGGTTCGCTATTTGTTGCCGGGTTTCAGGTTTTTTTTTTTGCTTTTCAACTTTCCATGCCATGACAAATCAAACTTTTGTTGAATTCTGAACATAGTATGTATTCTAATTTGCCATCCTTTTTCATTTGACTTTCATGTAGGGAAGTCATATCAGAATATATGATGTTGAAAATGGATGGAAAGTGCAGAAAAATATTCTTGCCAAAAGCTTGCGATGGACAATCACTGATACATCCCTTTCTCCTGATCAGCGTTATCTTGTAAGATTTTATTTGATACTGCTAAAGAATTCTAAAGATTTAGTTCTCCGCTATGTGCCTTTCCAACTTTCAAATCTTTTATATTGAGTTCTACATTTTCTCAATAAAACTAGAATGAATATCAAACAACGAAAAATATACTATCATGTGAGAAATTTAGATGACAATTTAACTTGAAAGTTTCTTGATTGGAAAAGTTTATTTTTATTATTTGGTAATTTTTAATAGAAATGTTTGAAAAAATTGTGTTGAACATTTAATTGCATTTTCTGTTCACATAGCATAAAGTGGAATTAGTTCATGAAATGATAATAGAAAACTTTTGTTGATGAATATTACAATTGCCATTGATAAAAAAAAATAATGTGCAAACATTAAGAAAATAAACCAAATTAGTAAGTATTTAATATCTTAAAGGCCTATGTATAGTTTGAAGTAGTTGTCACAACTATTTGTGCATCACAAAATTTAGACTTTATTGAACTATTTATTCTTGTTTGCATATACATTAAACTCAAAGATTTGTTGGTGTTTTGTCTTAAAAAATAACTTTCTTCATTCTTCCTAGGTTTGTTCTTGAACTTTTTGCCTTTTTTCCGTTATTCTTAAAAAAATCTATAGGAAAATATGTTTCAGAGTTTATAAAATTTTCCTAGACTTTAACTTCAAAGATAGAGGTAAATATCATTAAAGTTTGGAATAGCAATATATATGAAATTTAATATTAGTGAATTGTATTTGACTATACATGTGGGGCCATCATTGATTATTCAATGGGAAAATTATTTTTAGGTCCCTGAAAGTTTGCAAACATTCCAGACAGTCCCTCTGACAAAACAGTTTCCCAGACAGTCCCTCCTTTTTGGTTTAGTTACTTTTTAGTTCTCAAGCATAACTCCGTCAGTCATTATTGCCGTTAATACCCATTTTGCCCCCAATTTTGCTGCTTTATTTTCCCACCAAATCAAAAGAAAAAATTTCAAACATAACTTTTACCCATCACTTCTTCACCTTTTTACCATCTTTTCACTGACTTTTTGTACTTCAGACCCAGCTTTTTCGGATCTTTTTCTTCCTCAATCCCACTTTGTTCTCTTTTGTTCCTTTTTGTTCCATTTTGTTTCCATTTGGCAGAGAGAAGCTTCTCTCTTCTATCATCCATTCCTCCCTGAACCGGCGAGTTCTGTGACCTTCTCTTCCTTAGCGGGTCACCGCCCAAGGTTAGTCGAAGAAACATTCACTTTTGCTGTGAGTTTCTTTTCTCATTTTTTCGAAAAAAGTTTTCCGTATCAATTTAAAACCATGCCAGTGTATAAGGCACTCTTGCTGCAGGTTGGCAATGGAAACCTTTTGTGCAGTCGTCAGATATAAGGGCAAGGGACGAGTTTTGTAGTTTACCGTGTTGACTTCGTGGGCATCAATACTAAGTTGAAAGACGGCCTGTCTGCGAGCCTATTGACATTTAAGCGGGATATGTTGCTTGAGATCGTGGTATCGATTTCTTGCGTATAAGCGTACCGTTGGGGAAAGAAGGTGGCGAGGGTATTCATGGGGTGAAAAAAGCGGCTATGACTTGTTAGTATGAGTGCATGAAATAAGGTGATGGAGGCGAACCACAGTAGCATTGTCATTGTTGACAAGGGGCGGTGGCGGTTTAGGCAGCGCATTTTCTCGCTCCGTGCTTGTGTTGATGGTTTCAAGAGAGGTTGCAGGCTATTGTTTTTCGTTGATGGAACTCATTTGCTTGGAAAATACCGGGGCACGTTGTTGGGAACGACGGGTAAAGATGGGAACGAGGGCTTCTTTCATGTTGCGTTCGTTGTCGTTAATAATGAAACCGTCGCTAACTGGACGTGGTTCTTGTCAAAACTCGGCGATGCCATTTACAAGGATGACGACTATGACAAGATTATTACATTCGTATCGGACAGGTCGAAGGACGTTATCAACGCCGTCGTAAATGTTTTCCCTTCTGCCCCACATGCATATTGCTTGTGACACTTGGAAGCAAACTTCATGAAGGGAAATGTTAGGCTTGGGAAATCTTTGAAGGAGGAGCGTTGATCCATATTTGTCAGGATCGCTTATGCATGTACGGTAAAGGAATACGACGACACAGTCAACGACCTACTTGCCACATCGACTGACGCACATCGTTGGTTGCTTCAGAAATCTAATGTTTCTCACTAGTCGAACTATATGTTCAAAGGCGAAAGATGGGGAGAGATGTATTCCAAATGTAGCGAGTGCGTTCAATGCACTAGATTAAGGAGAGCGCCGGCTCCATAAATAGCTTGAACATGGTTGATTCGATGAGGTAAGATAGGTCCGTTTAATATATCACTTTATCGTTTAATATATTTTGTTTCCGTTTAATATATTGATTTACCGTTTACTATATTATGTTCCTTTTTAAAATAACTTATTTTCATGTAGTATTTCATGTTTCCGTTTAATATGATGCGTTCCTACTTATTTTCAAGCTTTTTCGTGTAATATAACAGGTTTCTACTTAATATTTTTTTTTTTGCTTTGTATTTGCTTTCTTGCTTTCGACAAAGGTTGGCTTCGTAATTAAATGCTTTGTAATATGGAGAATTCTCGAAAATGGGAAACCCACCATCTTACTGACATACCTGATAAAATTTGGAGAAATTGTTGAAGAAAGCTTGACCTACTTGTTGGTGGATTCGGTGGCGGAGATCATTTGAGGTTGTTGGCGAGAACAACGACTTTATCGATCTGTTCTCGAGGGACGTACCATGCTCTTTGAAGGTGGCCAGTGTCTGCGACCTCCATCTGGAACAACGCGTGTCTTTGATAATGCTAGCGGACACAAGTGTACATCGGTATGTTGGCGACTACTTCACTGGTTGAAGCTTCTGGTGGCGTATCACGAAGCTATTTATTTTCCGTCCCGGATGATGACAAGCCGTGATCCGAACCGTGAACTACTTTTTGCGACCGTCGTACACAAAGAGGCCAGTTAGATCGAAGATGGAAGAAGATAGAATCCGCGGGAATGCAGGTGCGTGAGTTCTGGTAGTCATTTGCCGTGAGGGTTGGCCGCAGGAGATCTTTATGTCGCGATTCTTTGACTAATGGAAGATTAATTATCCGAGAAAATAAAGAAAGCGTACGAGTGTTAATCGTTTTTACTTTATAACGTCACGGGAACAATATGTAATTATTCTAACACTTATTGTATTTAGATGCATTTCATGTTTCGCTTGAACTATATGTTTTGTTTAGATATACTAGTTTAAAACTACTATCTATTGCTTTCCGTTTAAAATTACGAACTTTACGTTTAATATTACATTGGTTGGGGAAAGAAGCGGCCATCTCGTTCTCCCCGAACCCTTTTTCCATATTTGGCCTTTAGCCCTCACATAGGGTTAGCGGCCGTTTAATTCTCTTGATACGCTACATTTCACGAGGGCTCTGGCGCTTCCATCCATTGGTTACATGTATGCGGATGAAATTATAACCAAACTACCCGAGATACATTACCTCTCGCGTCGCCTCAATCCTCTCGCGTCGCCTCGATCATCGTGTGGCCTTGCCATTTCTTTAAATAGCCGCCGTAGGGGCATAACCTCCTCGCTCTTTCCTCTGAGAATGGATCCTCGCGGGCTTAGCAATCGTTAAAGGGAACTTCGTCGTAGGACCTCTACTAGGCCTCGAGCTCGAAGTCGAAAGTTGTCAAGTCGGCGTTGAAGGAAGGGGAGCCTGTAGCCGAGCGTCACGTCACGAAAGGATCGGGGAGGGGCCAGTAACCTCATCTGAAGCGATCGGTACTCTTTCGCATGGATATTCGTCGCGCTGTGAAAAACTACTAGCTTTCCGACGAGAACATGGCCCGCGAGTGCTAGATCGCCGCCTGTGCAATCTCCGAGTTCAAGGAATCCGACGACTTCCAACGTCTCATCTGTGAGGAGGGGCGAAAAGGTGTCCAGGAAGGTTTCAAAATCTTCCAAGATATCTCTCGTTGTCATCCCGATCTCGACTTGACGGAAATGGATTTCACGAAGCCTTCGATTATCTCCTCGCGATTACATGGGAGAAGATGCGATTGAAAAAGAAATATTCTGCTTGCTGCTGGTGGTTTTGGACCCCTTCCTTATTTATTTATTTATTCATTTATTTATTGTTGATTTTTAAGCTGCATGAAACCGCATAAAACCATGAGGATTTTTAAGCAGATTTCTTTGCTTTGAAGCGAGGAGGATCTCGGGGATGCGAGAGGCGGCTGATTTGCTTACGAATCCTCACGGTTTCATCGCGATTTTATCGCGACTTAATAATCAACGATAAAAAATAAGGAAGGGGATCGAAACGGCGGCAACACAACATTTCTGCTTGATGATCTTCTCGATGCTGGGAAGATCTTGAAACTTTGGTGAAATCCCATTTCCGTCGAAATCGGATGCGAGAGATATCTTGTAAGATTTTGAAACTTTCACGGGCGCACCACCGCTCTACCAGGATGAGGCGTTGGAAGTCGTCAGTTCCTTGAACTTCGGAGTTGCGGCGGCGATCTAAGCTCGCGGGCCATGTTCTCGTCGGAAAAGCGTAGTTTTCGCGTAGCGGCGAATATACATGAAAATTCATCGTTTGTATGAGACTCTGGCGTCTCCGGATCCTTTGACCGGGCGTAACGTTCGGTTGGTGGCTCACTCGCCGATACGAAACTTGGACATCTTCGGACTTGGCCGTAGGTAACTATGGCGGAGTTCCATAGCGATTTCGCGGCAGATCCATTCATGCTGTAAAGAAGTGAGGAAATTATGATGAGCTAAGCGGCGTGCGATGTCGGCTGGCGGCGACGGCGGTAATGTATCGGGTAGTTTGGTTATAATTTCATCGCGCACATGAACGATGGATGAAGCGCCGAGCCTATTAAGCAGAAAAGAAGGATTAAATTGATGCGACGGCGGTGCGTCGAAATGAAAAAGTTTGGGAGAATGAGATGACCGCCTGCGACCGGAAATCATTAAGCGAGGAAAGTCGAATTTTAAGCGGAAAAATGGATAGTAAGCGGAAAGCCGTATATCAAGCAAAAAACATAGTTGGCGGAAGCGTAATGCGCGAAATCTGATAGTGTTAGAATAATTACGTATTGTTGCGTTGAAAGTAATGGCGTTGCTCTGCCTCTTTCTTTTCCCCGGTAATGCTTTGGTTAGTCGACAATTGATTAGATTCTGAGATCTTCCGGTTGTAACCAATGGCGGCATTCTGGCGTGGCGTAACTTCCTTATGTGATCATGATTTCTTCTTAGTCTTGGGCGACCCGTAGCCTCTTTGTGCATGGCGATCGCGAAGTAGTTCGCGGTTTGGATCGATAAACGGCTTAAATCATGCAGGGGCGGGAAAAATAGTTGGCGTATGCGGTCGGTAAGCTTTCAGCCTGAAGTAGTCGTCGGCATCTTGATGTATACTGTGTCGATGGCATTATTGCGCGACGCGTGCGTGTTTGCATGGGGCATACGCTGCGTTCGTGCATGGCGTGTCGCGAAGCTGGCAAAGTTGTTTGCCGTCGGCAACGAAATGATCTCAGATAAGCGACGGCAGTGGGTTGTGACTTTCTTGATAATTTCCTCCAGAACTTGTGTGTATGTCGAGCGAAAATGAGTTTCCGTTTTGAGAATTCTCGGCGATTACAAAAGCGATGATAAGCTTGAACCTTTGTTGACAAGCGTGACGAAGCAAAAAAAGATATTAAGTAGAAACTGTTATGTATTACGGCGAAAATAAGTAGGAGCGCGTATTAAGCGGAAACATGAAATACTACATGAAAACAAGTTATTTTAAAAGGCATAATATAGTAAGCGGTAAATTAATATATTAAGCGGAACAAAATATATTAGCGATAAAGTGATATATTAAGCGGACTATCTTACATGTCGAATCGACCATGTTACGTTCGAGGAGGTGGCGTACTCCCAATCTGGCGTTGAATGACTGCTATGTTGGAATACATGCTTTCGGCCTTTGAACATATAGTTCATTGGTGAGAAAGCATTAGATTTGCGAGCGACCAGCGATGTCGTCGGTCGATCGCGGCAGTAGGTGGATTATTTTGGCTATGTCGTCGTGTTCCTTCACCGATACGCGTATAGCGATCGACAAATATGGATCAGCGCTTTATTCGCCCGGAGATTTCCCGAGCCTAGCATTTAGAGTGAAGATTGGCTACAAGTGCCATGATATGCATGTAGGCGGAAGGAAAACATTTCACTGGCGGCGTTGATAACACTTTGACGCGTCATGCGAATGTAATAATGTCTTGTAATGTCGTCCGGTAAATGGCATGCGACGAGTTTTAGCGGGAACCCGTCCGGTTAGCGTCGGTTTCGTTATCGGCGATAGCGAGCTTGACATGAAAAAGCCCTCGTTCACCGTCTTTGCAGTCGTTCCCGACAATGCCCACTGTATTTTCAAGCAAATAGGTTCCATCAGCAGCAATGGCACGACCTCTCTTGAAACCATCGGCATGCTACACGCGGAAGGAGAAAAAGCTGGCGGCTAAACGCTCACGGCGTAGCTGACTGCTACAGGGGTTCGTCTCCATCGCCTTATTTGCGTGCCGTACTATGAGTCATAGGCGGCTTTTCACTCCCGTGAAGAATACCCTTGGCGCCTCTTTCCCGCAACGAAGCACGCTTATCGACAAATTGACACCATGATCTCTTAGCGTATCTGGCTAAATGTCGATTGGCCCATACGGCGGTCTCTTCGGTTTCTACACCATACAATGGCCCGGCCATTTTCGCCGATGCTTTTCGGATTGACGGCAATGGTCTTGTCGCCGCTACATGTATGTGTGGGATATGTTGTTTTGATTGTAAATGTTGTATGATTACATTTTGTCGATGCATGGACACGCCACTGGCAACCCACTGTGGCGCATTGGATAATCACTCTTTTCTTATTATTCTTTATGAAGTTGAAGTCAAAATTCCGTTTGATAGCGAAATTGTGAAGTGCGTCCTTGAAATGGTTACTGTCCTTAAACCGGTCACCTACTCTCAACGACACAATTTCAACATTATCCGGTAGAGAGTACAAATGGCTAATGCCCCCGTAGACCCTTGCTGGAATGGAATTGTGCCTCGGTTAAACGATATGCTCTCCGAGTACGAATCCCTCATGTTAGTGCAGATATCACAAATGAGATTGGGATATATTATTCGAAAAATCAAAATGTTAAACGAAAACAGCGTATATTACACGACAATAAGTAGAAACCCGTATTGTTAAGAGAAAAGTTAAAATGTTAAACGGAAACTTACTATATTAAGCGTAAACTCATAAGTTTAAGCGGAAACATGAAAAACACCAAATACAAGAAATATCACGTGGACACCTTGACGGGTTGGTTAGTTCAACAAAAAAAAAAGACATAATATTTACGATGGTAATGAGGAGCTTGAGGGCACATCCACCGCCTCTTCAACGATATCGACAATAAGGTCGACAACGGCGCTGTTGAACATGTAGTATATGTGGCACATACGCTGAAAGTCCATCTTCGTTTCAATTGGGCAAATAGTTCAGTGTGCATCCGGTGTGACAAACAGAGCCTTTACACGGGAAATTTCAAGACTCCATCGTTCACATACCTCGTTTAGTATTGATGCCCACGAAGTCAACACGGTAAACTACAAAACTCGTCCCTCGCCCTTATATCTGGCGACTGCACAAAAGGTCTTCATTGCCAACCTGCAGCAAGAGTGCCTTATACACTGGCATGGTTTTAAACTGATATGGAAAACTTTTTTCGAAAAATGAGAAAAGGAACTTACGGCAAAAGTGAATGTTTCTTCGACTAACCTTGGGCGGTGACTCGCTGAGGAAGAGAAGGTCACAGAACTCGCCGGTTCAGGGAGGAATGGATGATAGAAGAGAGAAGTTTCTCTCTGCCAAATGGAAACAAAATGGAACAAAAGGGAACAAAAGAGAACAAAGTGGGATTGAGGAAGAAGAAGATCTGAAAAAGCTGGGTCCGAAGTACAAAAAATCAGTGAAAAGATGGTAAAAAGGTGAAGAAGTGATGTGTAAAAGTTATGTTTGAAATTTTTTCTTTTGATTTGGCGGGAAAATAAAGCAACAAAGTTGGGGGCAAAATGGGTATTAACGGCAATAGTGACTGACGAAGTTATGCTTGAGAACTAAAAAGTAACCAAATCAAAAAGGTGGGGGACTGTCTGGGAAACTGTTTTGTCAGAGGGATTGTCTGGGAAGTTTGGAAACTTCCAGGGACCTAAAAATAATTTTCCCAAAATCTTCAAAAATCTAAGAAGAGTCAAATTTTAAAAATTATTTAAAAAATGGATGTAGGACATTTTTAGAAAAATGTTGCTATGATACTTTTCATTTTCAAATTTGATTTAGGTAGTGTTTGTTTAAGTGGACAAGGAGTTACATCATGGTGATGTCAGATGTGCACATCCAAAACTTTTTTATTGTTTATTTTTGTTTGGCTCCCTATTCCTGGATAAGGTTATGGCCATTTAGAATTACTAGATGACCATATCCAATAAAAAAATGTGGGATGTGACCATCCAACACTTAATCATCCACTTTAATGTAAATCCTCAACCCTTTTGATTCTCCTCATCCAATGGGAAAGGATTACAATCATCCCCCTAATGAATTTTTTTTTTCTATTTACACAAATAAAATTTTATAACATATTAATGTATATCAATATTTTTAATATTTTGTATAAACTGATTTCATTAAAAAATTTTATTTACACAAATAAAATTTCAAAACATATTAAAAAAGCTTACATGTGTGTTTTTTTAAATGATATCGGTTTAAATTATATAAACAAAAATCCAAATAAAATTACTTTACAAATAGAAACAAAAACCCTAAACCTTAGCCAATAAGGGTAACCTCATGATTCATAATAGGGGGTAATCATATCCCCCTATCCAATAAAATTATTTTACAAATAAACACAAAAAGTGCACATCCACATCCATTTCTTTTTAAACAACCAAACATAAAAAAAAGTATACATCCAACCTTTTTTCTTCTATCCAACCAAACGCACAACTGTAATCCCTCATCCTGTATTTACACATCCTTATATATCTTCATCCAATGAATGAAGAGTTACAAACAACCAAAACTACCTTATTGAAAAGGGTAATAGAACTATAAAACTTGTTTTTATAAAATCTTGAACTTGTTTTGTATATGAAAGAAAGAAAAGTTGTAGCACTATTTTACATGTCAATAAACTAGAACAATTTTCTTAATCCTCTTTTTCCAACTTGTAGCCTTACTGTAATACTTTCCCTTTGCTCCATCTAGCTTGCACCCTCACATTTAGCCAACCTCTTGGTTTGTCACCACTCCTAAACCAAAATTATCAGCCTTCAGATGGTTCACCATCTCCCCACTTTCTACATTTTTAGCCTCGCTCCATGAATGGGCTTCACTTAATGAAAGAATTAAGTTAAGACTAATTTTTTAAATAATGTTTAGCAGATAGAAATGTAAAATCTCCCATTAAAAGTAATTTAGATATGTAGTAGCACTATTATATATATTTTGGATAACATGTGAGAATAAAAAAAACTGTGGAATCTGTTCAGTAAAGTAAAATCTGACATATTTTCTTAGGTTCAGTACAAATTGGTCAATTGTGGAGCCAATTTTGGTGAATTAATAGCCAAAGTTACACATTGATGGATTCCTTCCATGAATACAAGTAGGCCAATTAGGGGATTAGGGCACCAGTTCAACCATAGCTTGGGATTTTATCCAATTGGATGAAATCATGGTTTGATTTCATCAGACTCAGCTGATAGTTGTAGTCTTTAATTGATAAAAGTTGGCTTAGCCAATTGATATGCTCAATGTTTGATCAATTTTAGATTAGTTATATAACTACCAAATCTCTGTGTAAGAAGAATAGATAGGGTGAACTGCAGGATCATTTTGATCGAAAAATTGTGTTCGACCATTCCAACTATATGCTATATGATCAATTATTCATTATGTTCAAGTATGAACATCTTTGTTTTGTTGTTTCTTATTATTTTGTTAGGTTGACATTCTTGAATTCAATGTGCTCTGCTTATTTTTCAAACTGTTTCTAATCAATTTCCTTTTTTTCTATTGCAGGTTTATTCTAGCATGTCACCTATCATTCACATTGTTAATGTGGGAACTTCTTCAACCGAGTCATATGCAAATATTAATGTATGTACCATGTTGTAGATCATTATTAATGTGGGAACTTCTTCATCCAGTTTATTTTAGGTGTTCCTTATATTTGTGCATGTATGTGCTTTTCTTTGATTTTTTTTACACTTAATAAAACCTCATCAGCCTCCTTGCAAATTGAGTTACCTGCACTCGTAGTATCTACTTTTTGAATGCTGCTTGGTAAAAAAAAAAATCAAAAGTATTCATTTCGAAGGTTTCAGCCAGATTTCAAACTGTAACCATATATTATATAATTCAAGATATTAAATGGTTTTTGATTCAGGATATTAATTAAAATGGGAAATGTTTCTGTAAGTTTTAGTTTTAGGGAATTTCTTTAACATAAAAATGAGATTGGGAACATAGATTTTTGATTATGAGATTCATGTGAAGAAATTTTGCACGTGGGAGTGCCTAATCCCAAATAAAGGCACTCTCGATAGAGGATTGAAAGTTTAAGATATTATTTTAAAAGATAACCATGCCCACACATTGAATTGAAAAATGGAACTTACATGAATGAAGACTAAAAATAGCTTGCATTGCATGGGAGAATTGTAGAAAGAAGAGTGTACTCAGGCTTTATCAGGATTGCAAACTTTATCCAAGTTGGTATTTGTTTTCCCATTGTTGACTAATATTTACTTTTGGATCCATTAAACATTTGATTATGGTTCCATTTTAATACCAGTTAGCTTAAGTTATTGTGTAAATCATGTCTAAGTTGACTTGCTATATTAAAACCTTTCATTTATAAGGCATGTCATTCTGATTATTATTGTTCCTAGATCTCTTACCGGTGTTTCTCTTCAAATTAAATTTGTTCTTCTCAAAACTATTAACAGAGAACTATTAATGTTTTTGAGAATTTTATAGTTTTCTATATTCAATTTTTATCTCTCTCTTCTTCCTTTCTCATGGTATTTGTGTTTCAACAATTTCCCATTGATTCTTTATTTATCATTTTCCTATTAGTAGATGCTGCTCTTCCTTCAGTGCATTAGGAAGTAATTCATGGTTCAACTATCAGCAACCATTGTTTCATCAACTCTTGTCGTTACTTCTTGATCATCCCTACTATACATCCTCTCCTACCTGCGTGTGGATCTGACTTGACTTTAACTGTGAAATAGGGGATCTGACTTGCTTTTGACTTTGAAACAGGGCTCTCTCTCTCTCTCTCTCACACACACACACACCCACACACACACTTCCTACTAGAATCTTTGCTCTCATTGTATCTCTTTACAGCAGTAGTTTTCAATCAAATCTAGGTGTTCTTGTAGAAATATTTTTCATACATTTCACCATTGTGATTACGGTTGAAAAGAAATGTTCATTTTTCACAGGATATTCATGAGGGTTTGGACATGTCTTCCCATGATGATGGAGCTTACTCTTTTGGGATATTTTCTGTGAAATTTTCAACTGATGGTCGTGAGCTTGTCGCTGGAAGCAGTGATGACTCACTTTATGTTTATGACCTAGAAGAAAATAAATTGACGTTACGTATTCCAGCTCACACGGTATGACATTCTCCTCAGCTTTGGTTTTATATGGGCAGATGCTATCTATTTATGTTTACTTTCTTATACTATGGGTTATTGTCTGATTATTAATTTTGTTATTAGTTATGAAAAATTGAGGCATTTTTCTTTTATTGTGCACACCCAAGCTCACTGTTAGTTAGATCTTTGTTCCATGCTTTATTCGTTGTGCTTAGCCTTACAAATGAGTTTTTTGGTTCTACTTTGTGGATACGAATATGTTTTGTTACTATTTTGGAAATTTGTATCATTACCAAGTGTTGTTTGCTTTTTTATTTATATATATATATATAGTATTTGACTGGTTGTTTCTGAGGCAGCACATTGAAGATAATCTAGGTGTCCTTTATTAGGAAAAGGATACCTAGGCACATCATTGCGTGACTGTCACAAAATTTGTTGCACTCTCAAATTATATGAACAGTTGAAAAAGATTTGCAGCACCATTATGTTTGTATCATTAATTGATGGGATCAGCTACTGTGGATAAGTGGGATCTAAATATGTTGTTGCAGACTGAGTTTTGTCTTGTTGCAGCATAAAACTATAAATAACTAATCACTTATTTGGCATGCTATAGTGATAATGATTTTTGTTCTTGTTCATTGATGGTAATTTAGGTAAAAAAAATCACTACTTTGTTGGGGGTTTGTTTATTACGTTATACTCCCATAAAAACTTTCCTATCACCCAGTAATTTAACAATTAGATAGTAGTATGTGTTTTAGATTAATTTTGACAGATTCATGACATTCTTCTAGGGGCACAAACTGTAGTGTATGTTTACTTTTTTTTCCTATTGGATAAAGAAGAAGATAGTATATTAGATCAGATGTTTACATTGTGTTTCGTGGTTAGTCATGTTTTATCTTCTGTTCCCACCATGTGTCAAATTTCTGATGAATTTTAAGGGACATGTACAATATTGCATTCTGGGATCTAGTTTTCTTGGTAATTATCTTTTATACCTTGGAGAAGCAGAATATATACTTTCATCTCTGATATGAAAAACAAATGTAAGTACTTCTAATTATTTGTTTATTAACTTTCTTGTTTTCCCATCTTTAGGTTCATCTAAATTGCATTCGGTACTTCCCTATTCCTCAGGATGCTACCATTCTTATGAAGATTACAACTGAGTTCTCTGCATATTTAAAAGCATTGATTTCGTTTTATTTTTTTGACTGTTCACCATCCCATAGAGCTTCTTATAAATGCTGAAAGTGATATTGCTATAGCCATCATGATTTAATATTCATTAATCATTACTTTTGCCTCATGTGGGGTTCACGAGGACTGTCCCTCAGGCTGGGTCACCATATAATTTTGCATCTGAAATACTAAATGAATAATGTTAAAGGGTTTTGGGGGTAACATAGTAATATACTACAACGTAGTTAGAGAAATGTCCAAGTATTGGTTGATAATTCTAGAGAAAGCTAATTTGCATCTGTCAGCATACATGTTCTAATTTCTTATATTATCTTTTTAAGATATGATTGTAGTTCTTGTATGTATACTATTTACTCTCTTAAATGCTTAAGCAGACATTTTTATTGATTATTGAAACCACATTTGCTTAAAATAATGATGGGATAGGTGGGTTTTGATTCATTGTTTTCATTGTACAGTCTGATGTGAACACTGTGACCTTTGCGGATGAAAGTGGGCACCTCATATATTCTGGAAGTGATGATAATCTGTGCAAGGTAATGTTGCCACTTGATTATCTGTTTTGGTCTATAGTTTGCTTTGACAACAATGTTGGGCACACATTATTGGATTTTATTTTTTTGTTTTTCAAAATTTTAGATTTGTTTTCAAACTTAATAAACACTTATCGATTATTATGACTAATTCTTTCCCTAATATCTTTAATGGAAACACATATGTACTTTCTCTACTTGGAAACCATGTGTTGTCTCTATTTTAGTATCTCAATATCTATGTTCAAACCCCAATTTTTGAATTAATATCGGTAAATGTCCCAAGTTAGGTAGCTAACTGACTCTCTACCTAATCTCATATTGCCTTTGGTCTTTAGGTATGGGACAGACGCTGTTTTAATAAAGGACAGCCAGCAGGAATTCTCATAGGTCATTTAGAAGGTATTACCTTCATTGATAGCCGTGGTGATGGTCGTTATTTCATTTCAAATGGTAAAGACCAAAGCATCAAACTTTGGGACATTAGAAAAATGTCCACCAAAGCAGATTGGTATGTTTTATTTCGTTTTGTAGCTCAAGTAGTTTTTTAAGGATTATAATCATCCTTCATAAGCAATTTAGCTGAGAACAATGTCATTGTTGGCAGCCATTATGACTGCTAAGATTTTTTCATGTGATTTAACTGGACTTATATTTATCCTTCAGAACCAAATGAGAAGATCCTGTGACTCTATAATGTAGCTTTCCAATGGCAGCCTGGCATTAGAATAGTAGTGTTGATATCTGAAGGATGTATTAGATGGATGTTTGGATTTACTGCACTACCAAGGTTCATGGTATTATCCTTCACATGCATATTAGTTTCATACTGGGAGAAAGGCACTCGATTCAGAATGAAATCTTCATGATTCATGATTTTGATTTATAGGAGCTATATGTGCATTTTGGGATCATATAAAATTTGGAGATTTTTTAATTATATATATATATATATATATATATATATATATATATATATATATAATTCCTCCCATGTCTGAAATGGTACACCGTTCCTCAGTGCATTCTCACCAAGGTATCGATCTTCAAAGATACCACGCATACATATATATATATGGGTGGGGATAAATGGGACACTTTATTTTTGGACATGATTTGACATCCTTTTTCATTCATTGGCTTGCACAGTGTTTTAATCAAATCCAACCGTATGGATGGAAAGAACATCGAAAAATAAGCAAGCATGTCAATTTTCATACAATTTAGGAACTTGTAGGGTCTTCATCTTAACGGGTGAAATTTTATACGGTTGGAATTTCACCATTTAATATGAAAACCCTACAAGTTCCTAAATTGTATGAAAATTGACATGCTTGCTTATTTTTCGATGTTCTTTCCATCCATACGGCCGGATTCGCTAAAACACCGCCAAGTAAACCAACGAATGAAGGACGCCAAATCTACAAGGCCAAAAAATAGCCCCCATGATCCTAACCCTATGTATATATATATATATATTAATCCAAGGATTTTTAATTGTTACTTCCATGTTTCTTTCTAGAGCCTCTCTTTTTACCTGCAATTCATTTTGGCTGGTGAAACAAGGCTAAAAACGTTATATTGGTCATGTGTGACTTCCAACGTGCGAACAGCCTATCCACATAAGGAAGCCTACTTCTGAATTAAATTACACTATCTTCAACAAAAAAAGAAAAAGAAAAAAAAGAAAAAAGAGATTGCATTACACTGTTCTGTCATCTGTGACTTAATAACCTGTGGATCATATTTTTAAGGTTTTTATAAATGGCTGCATGATTTATAAGAACTAGATGCTTATTAGATAGATACTCTGGTTGCAGCAGCTATTATGCTTATGAATATCTGAACATTTATACATTAGACAAACATTACACAGCATTTATCATGAGTTAGGAGTGTGAGCTCTACATGATATTTAGGTCATGTTTGGTTTGACTTATGAAGGGGAGCCAAGTGACCTGGAGGTCATGGGTTCGAGTCATGAAAATAACCTTTTACAAAAAAGCAAGGTAAGGCTGTGTATAATAGACCCAAGTGGTCTGACTCTTCCCCGGACCCCGCGCATAGCGGGAACTTTGTAGCACCGGGATGCCCTTTTTTTTGGTTTGACTTATGAAATCAGCCCTTATTTAAAGTGTTATGGAAGTGCTTATATGTTAAATACTTTGAGTAAATTAAGCAATTTTGTATTTGGGCATATCACCCTAAAATCACTTAAAAATAATTTTGGGATATTCCGTGAAACACACAATGGTATCTTGGTCAGAAAATATCCCGGTGTTTTTTTCACAGTTGAGAAATGATTCTCCAAGAAGCAGCTATCCACCAGTTGCCCGAAAAAAGAAAAAAACTGTTTTCTTTTTTCAGCTCCTCAGCTTTTCTAGAGAAAAAACCTTACCCTAATAAATGCTTAACTTCCTCAGGAATTGCTTTTTTCCCCAAAATAAGTCAAGCCTAATGGGCCCTCAAGCTTATGTTCAACTATATAGGGCATAATAGTGTGGAAACTGGTAAGTTTACCAAGCATAGAACATATATCCTATTAATAGTTTTATTTCACTTTACAATTTAGTCAGGGGAAACCTTGACATAAGGCTGTATCACTCTATTACAATTGAATAAGATTTCATTGTGTTTTTGTTAAAAAGTATCAGGACTTATGTCTTGCTTCTATTCTTGGCATCTGAGTGCTTGTTAATCTCTTGGGTAATTTAAATTCCCTTAGCTTCTGATACCATTATCTTATTGATTTATGCAGTTCAAGACCTAGAATTTCTGGTTGGGATTACAGATGGATGGAATACCCATCCCAGGCAAAACATTTGAAGCATCCATCTGACCAATCATTGGCTACATACCAAGGCCATTCAGTCTTGCGCACTCTCATACGTTGCTACTTCTCACCTGATCATAGGTAATTGCAAATTTTCAATGAACCACATTTTCTTCTGATAAACTTTACAATGTACCTCGTCTCTGAGTATGAGGTTGGTTTCAAACTGATTGCCTTGCTGGCATGCACTCCCAAAATCAGTTACAAGAATTGCTACGTGGTTTTTGTGAGTTTTTAATGAAGTGTGAATTATTTTAGAAGATTAACAGCTACTGTCCAGTTTATCTGTATGCATCCATGAGTCATGAAGACTGAACCCCCTGTTGAAATATGTTTTAAACAAGGGTTTCTCTTCTTTCAGCACGGGTCAGAGGTACATCTATACAGGATCTAGCGACAATTGTGTTTATATTTATGACATGGTATGCACTTCAACCTCCATGTTTCTCTGTTTTTTTCTTTATTAAAGTTTCATTTTCCCCTCAGAAAATGCCCTTCCTAAAAAACCATCAATCGAAACACATTGATAGGTAGCTTTGAATTTGCAATGCTACTTAAACATTTTTGTTCTCCCATAAACCTCCTAGAGAACTGAATGTCAGTTCTCTACTCTATTCTGCTAACTGTCGGGATTAGGTAAATTAAGTCCAAGATTGACATTCTGTTTTGGGAATTTTTCAGGTAACCGGAGCTCAAGTTTCAAAATTGGACTGCCATCAGCTGACTGTGAGAGACTGCAGTTGGCATCCATACTACCCGATGCTTGTCAGCTCTTCATGGGATGGCTTGATTGCTAGATGGGAGTTCTCTGGTAGTGATGCAATCCCTCCAGTAGAGAAGAGAAATAATGGTAAGGTTTTCGAAGACAGTATGTTCAGCCATATATTTTTGTAAAATAGTTATCGTTGTATATGCTAAGTGACTTTAAAAACTGTATCTCCTGATGAAGACTAGTCTTTTATACTCTCAGATGAGAATGAGAATTCCTCCTGAAGCTGCAACTCAAGTCTGTAAATAGTTGTTGGAAGGAATAAGATACAAAGTTTGTGTGATTTGGAGCTAAATTTCTTGTTTTAAAGATCAACTGATTGAATAGGTGGTTCATTTTTTGGTTGCAGATATCAATCATGTTACAAGGATTTTCTCATTGCAATTTAATTTCATAGGTTACAGAATGGTGTTTTTGCATAACCACAGGTGTGAAGGAATGCCCTCTCCCTCCCATTTACTATTTTCTCTTTCACTTTAAATGGTTTCTCTCTCACTTTTCTCTCATATTTGTTTTATAGTTTAAAATTAATTTCTTTTTTTTTTTTCTAAAACCCTACTTAAGAATTCATATTCAATAACTATTTAAATAATTTAATGATGTTTTGTACATAAATTAAACTAGGATTAGGTGTACCATTGATCCTTATATGTGTTACGGGTGAAATCTGTTCAGTTGGGGTTGGTTTGGATGAATTTTTAAACCAAACCGGTATTTTTTGGTTTGAAAAAAATCAAACCAAATCGGACCGAAAAGTTTGAAAAATGAAACCAAACCAAACTGGTTCAGTTTGTGGTTCGGTTCGGTTTGAACCGCGGTTTGAAAAATAAATCATAATTGCATATCTATTTTCTCATCTTATCTCTCTTGATATAGATGAGAGTATGAAATAAATCATAAACTTTTTATAATTATCCTATGAGATGAATCTTGATCCAATTCAAATTCAAATATCAAATTATAATCAAATTATGATATTATCTCCTTTCATCTCATGCCAATCCCTACAAAACTCAAGTCGGATGACATATTTTGGTTCAATCACATTAAAAATAGGAATATGCGGTCCGGTTCGGTTCAAATCACATTTATGAAATTTCAAACCGAACTGAACTGAATATTAATCAATTTCAAATCAAACCAAACCAATTTATTTTTGATTTCAACGGTTTTGGCGGATTGGTTCAGAGCGGTTTGGGCAGTTTGGCGGTTTGGAGTTTCAGCCCTAATATGTGTATCATTGATTCTTAAAAGCTATTTGCCACTAGGCCCACATCAATGGCTTGGTTCAATACACCATCTCTAGCTAGAATTAGGGCAATATGTTTGACCGGTTAATTTAATTTTTCCCTCATATTAATAACATATTTTATAAATATTTTATGGTTAAATTTAATCTTTTTTAAAATTCAGTAATACTGTATAAATTTATTTTTACTCATATGAATGGAGAATAGATTTTAAGCTATAAACTTTGATAATATCTATTAATTTATATAATAATTTTTAAATATCCAAAAAATAATAAAATTTAGGGAAAATCGCCTCTATTTATGAAAAACTAAGACCAAAACTAATTGCAAAAGTTGCACTATTTTGACCAAACCAGGCCCATGGAATTTACCTTTTTGTTTCTTTCCCAATTTTTGGTGAAGCTAATGTTGGGAATATAGGCTTCATAATTTTTTTTTTAAAAGAAAAAATACGTTTTGATGAAGCTGGCGTTTGGAATGGCCAGTTCACAAAATTGTTATTATGACCAAAATAATTTTTTTTAACAAAAATGATGCCAGTAGAGGCCATAGTCAAGCGGAGCTTTGCCCAGAGCTTCAAATGCCCAAAATAAAGAGAGAAGGATGACTTTGGTGACAACCCAAGGCCGGGGATAGTTCGGGATATGAAGAATAGGATAACACATCACATCTATGGGGGACTCAGACTAGATCCACGGAAAACAAACCACATATTTATCTATCTATGTAGCAGGCTGACTATAAGAGTCGTTATGCTCTATCTTATTAAATATGTAAATGTGGTTTATTCATTTAAAATTATTATTATTATTATAAAACAATTAATAAAAAAATTTAAAAATAATTTCCACAAAATAAATATAATGTTATCACTTTAAATGTGAAAAATAATTAAAGATTATGCTGTCATATTAAAAGTTGGTATTAAAATTTTAAAATCTAAAAGAAATTATTTATTTTTATAACTAATTCTATCAACTTAAATAAGTAAAATATGACCTATATTTTTTAAAAATATATCCATTTTATGTTTAATATATGGACCTAAACGGTATTTTATTAGTTTTCGACTAGCAAATGGCCATTGCATGCTCAAGGTTTTTAAAAAATAAATCTTAAACAATGTGATTGTTTTGATAGTATATATTAAAACTAAATCCATAATGCATCATTTATAAACCAGAAACCAATGTCAATAAATTAAACCTTAAATCAGTTTCAATAACCCTAAATTTCAAAATCAATCGTAAAAGAAAAGCCAAAAAAAAAAAATCTATGATCTTATCACATACTTATCAAACCTCACATAGGATCAGCGCAACATCTGCTCTTGTGACATGTGCTCTATCAATGCACCATTCTCTGATGACGTACTTAGCGCCATAAAGGCAAATTCTCCATTGGTGAAGGTCTCTATGTGGTTCATTACCACATGCACATCACTTTTACCTCAACCCTGGGTCATCTAAGAATTCTTAAAATATGGGAATTGAGTAGTTGACTTACTAATTTCATGTGAGAACATGAGTGGTTGTTTCCATTGGTTGTTTATATTATTTTATAATTTAAAAATTTGAGAAAATTTCAAAATCCAAATTTAATTTTTTTTGGGTTTTTTGAAATTTTTTAAAATCAAAATTATCTATAACCGATTTATTTTATAATAGATTTTTTAAAATTAAAAAATCAATTCTGAGAAAATTTCAAAATTTAAAGCTATTTTTTTAGATTTTTTTAAAATTAAAATTAATAAACTCCTGTTTAGTAATATAGATAGAGTTTGAGCCTTTGAGGTTTTAAATTTTTAAATTTTTTTATATTACACTTCATATGATCATACTAATTTTATATTTTAAAGCTTTAAATTTTAAAATCAATCTTTTATGTAACAAGGATATAGTATTTTATGTTAAGTTTTCAATTTAAAGTAATAAAATTAGTTAAAGATGAACTCCTTATGTAGCTGCTGGCTCGAGGTGTTAACTATGCCACCGGTGGGTTGGCACGACCAGGCACGAAACCCGTGCTGGGCCGGTTTCGTGCAGCTCATGGGCTGGCACAATATGGGCCGTACGTGATTTGTCGGCCCGAGAATGCAGTCCGGCATGGAGCGACTTGGTGGGCCCGTATGGCCCATCAAGTCTTTTTTTTAAATCTTTTTAAATAAAAGAAAATCTTTTTCTATCTATATTACTAAACGTTAGAGATAATTTTTATTTTAAATAATTAAAAAAATAAAAAATAGATTCATATTTTTGAATTTTTTTTAGAATTTTATATTTTTTTAATTTTAAAAATTATAACAACTACTTGTAACGACATCCTATAGTTGTTAACTGATGCAAGTTATGATTATCCTATATAACTATTATTTTTATGAATGTAGTTAGCAACACGAGGGGCATTTGTTATTATATAACTACTAGTTTTTTTAAAAAAATCATAAGTAATACGAAGGTCATTTGCTAATGCTAGCTATAAATTTGCTATATTTGAATTTTATTTTTTGGAATATTTTGGGAATATTTGCTAATATTTTGGAATTTTCATGAATTTTAAGAGATTTGTTTGGGAATTTTCGGAAAGTTTTGGGGATTTCTTTTATATTTTTAAAAATTTATATATTTTAGAATTTTAGAATTTTATTTTTTTAATTTGGTGGGTCGGCTCGCTAGTTGGCCCGGCATGACACAAGGCGTGTCGTGCATTGTGCCGGGTCAACCCCCAAAAATTCACAGGTCATGCCCATATGACATTGCTTGCAGACAACCCGCAGCGGTATGAGCATGCACAATGCATGGCATTTGCTAGGCCCGTTTGACACCTATACTGACTCCACCTAAAATTCAAAAAAAGAAAAAAGAAAAATCTATCGGGCTAGCGTTAGGAACACCGGCTTTAAAAGCTACCATTCCAAAGAATAGCTTAACACGCTAAGTGAAAATTCCGATGTGGTCAACAATAGATAACATTAGGTGGATGATGTATTATATTATAGATTAGGTCCTCAAAATTTTAGACCTAAATAATCTTCATTGGACCTAATCCGAAACTATGTGGAGCTAAAAAGTGATTTTGAAGTCCATTCATGTATTAAATTTTAGATTTAAAATGAATTAGGTCGGACCTCAATCCAACGTATGTCAACTTAAACTTGAGTGCATTCATGTATCAATCAGGTTAGGACTCTTAGAGATTAGGTGTTCGTAATTGTGGACTTAAAATAACCTAAAAATAATTTATAGTTGCATTCAGCCATCAATTAAGTCCGGACTTTTACAGATTTTGTGGGTAAAATTGTGAATCTAAAATAAACTGGGTTCTACAGAATCCAAAGGTACGCAAACGTAAAAATAAATAAAATTTGAGTGCATTCATATACAAATTAAATTTAGTCTTCCACAAAAATTTTTCTTTTTTGATTAAAGTGGATAAACCACATTCATTTATTCATGAACAGTAATAATAAGATACAAGTTGGTACATAATCGGTCCAATATCCCCTCCTTTCTTTTAACCCAGCAGACTACTCCTGACCATCTTGCCCTAATGAGTCGTCTTCGAAGTCATCCCCTTCTATTCGCATTATTTGTGGTGGTCTCCTTGGGTCAATAGCCAGGGAACTGCGGGCGATGCATTCCAACTGTCTCAGGCGATGTTGCATCAATCCAGGCAAGTAGTAAGAAAGCGACCCCACGAATGATACCAGAACAAACGCGTTGTTTGTTTTGGAAACATCGTTGGTTTCATTCCAGCCAGGTGCTCCACGTTATAGCTATGACCGCAAGGTTCCACCCCATTCGTATCTCTTTACACAGATGCTTCTATAGACTTTCGTGTCCCCATAAGTCACCAATCTCCTGAGGATGCGTGCTGATGTTGAACATGGGGCAGTAATGACGCCAGATTTGGCTTGCAACTGGGCAGGAATGTTGCATGGATTCATCATGTTCATTGCACAGGTAGCATAGGGTGCACTCCCCTCTCCATCCCTACTTTGCCAGGTTATCTAGAGTGAGTATCTTGTTGTCCATTGCCAACCATGCAAACAACTTTATCTTCTTTGGACATGGTAGTCTCCAGAGGTAATTGGGGAATTGGCTCCTCACACCTCCGTCTGTGATGAAATTATACAGAGACTTAACCGAGAACATCCCATGGGATTCCATGTTCCAGCTCCTAGCGTCCTCCCTTCCTTCATCAGTTGTTGTAAGGGCCTCCAGTAAGTCCCCTAACTCGCAGTGGCCCTCCCTTGTTAGCGGGCCTTGCTTGAGTATTGGATTGCTCTGAGCTACGTTGTCCCTTGCCTTTCCCAGGGTTAGGTTGTGGTCCTTTGCTACGTCTAGGAGCGAGGGGAATAGGTTACTTGGCGCCTGTCCCTGGATCCACCTATCATACCACAGGTTCACCGTTTTACTTTTCCCAGCTACCGTTGTCATCCCCTTTCCATCAGACTCCATTGCTCCGTCACTCCCTTCCAGAAGTAGGAGGCTCTTGTTGAGACCTTCTTGTGTGGGTTGATGTATGAGCTCCAATAATATTTGTTCTGTATTAGGCTTCTGCATATGCTAGCCTGCCCATTACGAAGCCTCCACCACCATTTACTTATCATTGCCCTATTGAAGCATCTGAGGTCTGTTATCCCCCACCCGCCGTATTCCTTGGGTCTGCATAGGCGCTGCCAGTTGACTAGTCTATATGCCTTTTCCTTCATCTCCGGACCATGCCACAGAAAGTCCCTTCTGAATCTATCGATCCTCTTGATCACCCATTCCAGTAGCTTGTATATGGCGAGCCAGTAGTTAGGGATGGCAGATATGACTGAGTTGATTAGGGTGATCCTGCCTGCCATTGATAATAGTCGGCCCTTCCATGTTCCAATTCTCCTACGGATTTTTTCAATTAGTTGTTCCCATTCCTGTCTCCTTGGTTTTCGTCCTGAGATCGGGATGCCCAAATAGTTTATAGGTAGTGTCTTCCTTGGACAATTGATAGTGTGTACCAATGCCTCTACTCTTGCCTCATTCATTCTGAAGGGGGTGAGGTGGCTCTTAGCATAGTTGATTCGGAGACCCGAGAGGCCCTCAAAGAGGTAGAAAATGAGTTTCAGGGTTCTCATGTGGCTGATGTCTCCCAAGCCGAAGACTAGGAGGTCATCCGCATACTGCAGTGAGGTGATCTCATCATCCTCCCGCTCTCCGAACCTGATGCCCCTGTATATGTTCCCCCTGACTGCTCTCTTTATCATAGAGGTGAGGGTATCTGCTGTAATGACAAAGAGTAGGGGTGATAGAGGATCCCCTTGTTTGAGTCCTCTTTTGTGTCTAATGTATCCCCTTACCTGCCCATTTATCAATATCTTGGACTTTGATGATGTTAGTATTTCCTGTATCCATGATATCCATCCGTGGCCAAATCCTCTCGCCCGTAGGATGTCCAGCAGGAAGTCCCAGTCTATCGTATCAAAGGCTTTCTAAAAATCAATCTTGAGCATCACCCCTCCTTCATCCCTAGTTCTCATCATATGGATAATTTCCTCCGCCGCAATGATATTGTCTTGGATAGATCTTCCTTTAATGAAGGCTGTTTGGGATTCATCTATCATTTGCGCAATGCTCCCTTGTAGCTGGTTGGCGAGGACTTTGGTGATAATTTTCATGGAACAGTTGATGAGGTTGATTGGCCTGTAATCCCCTATCTCAATCGGGGCCTCCTTTTTTGGGGTGAGAATAATGTGCGCCCAGTTCAGTTTTTCAAGCTGTGCCTGCCCATGATATAGGTCCCGGAAAAGACAGACGAGATTTTGCTCTATGAACCCCCTTCCTTTCTAATATATAGTCATCGGAAAGCCGTCCGGACCGGGGGCCTTATCCGGGTTCAAATCTTCCACAAATTAGATGTGCTAAATTTTGGACATAAAATAAATTGAATCAAACTTAATTCGAAGATATGCATGGCTAAAAATTAATTTCTAGGTGCATTCATGTACCAATTAGATTCGGACTTTCACAAATTAGGTGCGTAATATTTTAGACTTAAACTGTATTAAAATCGGACACAATTCAAAATTACTTAAAAAATTATTTTTAAAAATTATTTTTGGGTGCATTAATGTACTAATTATGTTCGGATTTTTATAGATCAAGTACATTAAATATTTGACTTAAAATAAATCATATCACACCTAATCAGAATTTATGTGGACTTAAAAGAAAATTTTTAAGTGCATTCATGTACTAATTAGATCTGGGCATTTATTGATTATGTGTGCAAAATTTTGGATCTAAAATAAATTGGGTCAAACATAATCTAAAAGCATGTGGGCCTAAAAAAATGTTTTTGGGTGCATTCACGTACCAATTAAGTTCAGACTTTCATAGATTAGGTTCACTAAATTTTGGACCTAAAATGAATAATGTCGGGCCCAATCCTTGGACCTAAAATAAATTTTGGAGTACAAGGATTGGGTCCAACATTGTACAAAGGTATGGATTTAAAAAATAATTTCTGGTTGTATTAGTATTAATTAGGTTCGGAATTTCACAAATTGGGTGCATTAAATTTTGGATCTAAAGTAAACTGTTGGATCTGTTCCAAAGGTACTTGGACTTAAAAAATAATTTCTAGATTCATGCATGTATCAATTAGACCTCGACTTTCATAGATTATGTGTATGAAATTTTGGACCGAAAGTAAATGTGGTCAGACCCAATCTAAATTTATGTGGTCCAAAAATATAATATTTTGGTGCGTTCTTGTGCTAATTAGGTTTCAACTTTTACAAATTAGGTGTGTTAAATTTTTTAACCTAAAATAAGTTATGTTGAACCCAAATTAAAGGTATTTTAACCTTAGAAACAATTTTTGGGTGCATTCATATACCAATCAAATTTGGATCCGCAAAGGATAGTAATAATAAAAAAAGTTCTTCAATTGAAGAAAAAAAAATAAAAACTACAATCCAAAGAATTTTCTTTTTGAAAAAGGTGGATAAACTACATTCAGTAATAAGGCTTAATAAGGTACAATTATAGTAGTAGTAGTAGTAGGTGCCATTTCGGCATTGCATGAGTTATATGACATATTCCTAGGAGGTTTCCATGTGATGATCATCTTGTTGGTTCGCCCTTGTTGGTTATCCATTCCATAGGGTTGCGTTCAGGTCGGGGTCTCTTCGTACTCAAAGTCTGCGTTCGGCAGACGTTCATATTCATTTTCCTCTTCTTTTGTGAACTCCAGACTTCGTTTGATAATTAATTCCACGGGCAACAGTTTTGTAAAATCCAAGGATTTTATGGAAATAAAAAAACATGCTTAAATTCCTTTTAAATTGGAATATTAGAGGAAATTTTCCTAAGGAATTAAATGATTTAATTAAATGGGAGAAAGTGGGAATTTATAGGCAAAAAAACCCTAACTAGGGTTAATGGAGAGTCCGGAGGACCTTTTGGTAATTTTGGGAAATACCGAGAACTAAAAGTGAAATTATCATCTCTCTCAGTGTTGGACCAAAGTGTAATACAAAAAGAGATAGGGATCTTTGGATAATTTTTGAAGAGAACGGGTGAGATTAGAAAATCTCAGATTGTGTTAGATCTCGAGGCATTATGACGATGCTCATGGAGCCACGAGACAAGCGGGGATTTAATCTATCTGATCGTGGACCATATACGAGGCAAGAGGAGAGGAATGAGTGGGGTTGACCCTATGGTACGGGTTGATGTGAACCACTCAACGTTTGATCGTTTCGGATTCGAGGCGATGAGAGGATATCGGACCATTGATCGTAATGAGATCTCGACCGTTGGTTGAAGCTGGGTGTTGGATCCGAGGACTCAGGATTAAATCCTAGCCGTTAAAAACAATCCAGAGATCGTGGCCGCACATCCTCGGGGTGCCAATCCCGAGGCACCCTTTCCCTCTCCCTCGGCCCGCAACGGCTGCGCGAGCTCAGCTTTCACTTTTGTCCGTTACGCGCGGGGAGGCCGGTGGTCTGCCGGCAGAGCCGTTATGGGTGGCCGCCCGTTAGCCTGGCCACCTGGGGGGCTATATAAGGGGCAGTGAACCTCCCTGTTCAGCACACCAGGCGAGCAAGCTCACTGTTTTCCGGTGAGGTGACGGACGGGGAAAAAACGAGGTTCTCCGGTGGGGAATTGTTCCTTCGCGTCCACGGTCGAGTGCGGGACAGTCAAGGTTGTTCTCAGGCGGAGTAGAAGGCCAAGTCTCCAAGGTGAAGGAGGAGAAGCACAGAGGACGCGACCGAGCTCGACGGAGAAGACGGTGGTGCACACGGATAGACGGGAGCCTCTGTAGCGCCGGTGATCGTCTTCAGCTTATTGGTAAGTACTCGTCACCCTCCTGTGTAGTTTATAGAGGTTTGCATGCGTTGTTTAAATGATGGTGAGGCACGTCGGAGAGTGCGGTTCACGCGGTCGAGAGCTTGAGAGGTTTCGGAGGTCGGCGGCGCTCCGGAGGAGCCAGCTGTGGTCGTGAGACTCTCAGCGACGGGGACCGAGCACGGGCAGGTGCTCGGAGCTTGCCGGCGATGAAGACTGGTGATGGTGGCGCTCAGTCGCGCGAAAGAGAGAAGAGAGAAACGAAGAAGAAGAAGAGAAGTAAATAATAATAATAATAATAATAATTAATAAAGCAAAATAAATATAGAAAATGATAATAATAGTAATTATTTAGTTAAATTCGTTAATCACAGAATTAGTGGTTAACAAATTGAAAATGAATTTATTTTAATTCATTAATATGTGACAAAAATAAAACTTAGTTATATTAGTTGGGTGAAATAACCAATTTAATTAAATTGGTACAAGATTTTTAAATGAATAAATTGGTGTGACAATTAAGTTAGGCAGCAAAGATGAATTAATCAATTTAATTATTTGGTGAAGAAATGTTTGTGTTAAGTAAGCTAGCGTGACAATTATATTGTCGTCAAAATAAGAAAGTTGAAGGATAAATAAGCCGGAAAACTACTTAAATAATTTGTTAATCATAATTAGTAGTTTATTAGCTAATTATTTGATGAGACAAATTAAAAGGTGGGGTTTAGTTTATTGAAGTGTGATAACTATTTACTCTACATAAGACGAGTCAGTGAATGATTTAATTAGATGGAGATTTGATTAAATCGATTTAACGAGAAATTGACAATTTCGTACCAAGATATTTAGATGTATCACATCTAGGTGAATTAACCGATTTTCTTGTTAACTTAGAATGATCAAATCCGATTGATAAAATTTAATTGGAGAAAAATGAAAATCGGATATAATAATTAATTAAAAGGGATTTAATTAATTATTTCGGTAGAAAAAAATAAGGGGCACAAGTAAGCCAAATTGTTTAAAGGGCTTAGAAGTGGGCCCAATTCAACTAAAATGACTAGAGATGGTCAAGTAGGGTTCAGACCCGACAAATAAATGTGGAGTTGACTAGGTTTGACCAAGTTGGGTCTAGGGTCAACAAGAGGATATGGAAACATAGGATAAGGACCGTTAACCAGAGAGATGGACTTAGGACCCGTTAGTGGGCCTAGGCCCAACAAGAACGTTAGGCATACATGTGTAATTAGAGATATAGGGGTTTATTAGAAATTTGACTCTAATAAGAACCCTGTATGCCAGATACTCTCGGGGAGTTGTAAGGCACTCACGAGGAGACTAGAAGGGCTTCTAGTTCCAACAGGAGGTAAGTACACTTGCCTCGTTCCTACCCGGTTTCGGGTATTATTTGGACTTGATTTTGCTTATGCTTCATTGATGTCATACATGCGTCATTATTTATTTTGGAATCATGTTGAGCATGTATGTTGTTTTCGGGATGTTGGTATACCTATTTGTTGTGGTCTCTTTGCGGGACTCGATGGGCGTGGGGGCTCGTGTAGGGAAAGCGTTAGGGGGCGGGACCCCCGGCATTTACATTTGCCTTGCCGGAGAGGCAATTCTCACGTGGTCTTACCCGTCGTGGGCATGGTATACCGAATCGCAGTTAACACGTATGAGAGGTAGTTCTACCGATTTGCGACTGGAGGGTTGAACGACCAGAAGGTCGTGCTTACAGCAAGTAGCTGGACATACTGGCCGGGGGTGATCCTTGAGTTTTCTTTGAAACTCATCACAGAGCTCGAGGGCTTCTGTTATCAGGGGTCGTACCTTTGGATTGTTTTCGGTATACACCTAGGGTTGAGTTTTCATGAGATTGTGATCTTTTATTTGACATATCATTTTCTTATGTCTTTTTGGCCCGCAGGGATACTTACTGGGCTTCCCATTCGAAAGCTCATGTGTTTTGCTCTTACTCTCTTTTACAGATTTCGAGGTTTAGGGGGTGGAGCTGAGGAGAGATCATTAGGAGATCCGAGGTCTGGGGGTCTCCCTTATCTTTTGTTTTGAGAGCTGTTTACTGTATGTAGGACCCGTATAGGGACCAAACTTTGTATAGGGCCTATGGACCCTTATGACTCTATGTTCCTTTGAACTTGAGTTTATTTTATATTATGATTGTTATCTACTGTATCACATTTAGGCCTTGTATTTGAATTGAGCTTGACTCTGCTTGAGTACGGCCGGTCTGTTGACGTGCTCGAGGTCCCGGGATCCGGATCGGGGCGTGACAAGTTTTGGCATTTTGGAGTTGTGAGCTACATCAAACAAGGAAAGTATGAGGAAATCAATAACGTGGATAAGTTTCTTGAAAATAAGATATTTATCTTAGAAGCATCTCCTATTTCTTTCCATCCATACAATCTTGGTGATTGTCATTACCACTAGATTCCAACCTGGCCTAGCACCCCTCTCCATTTGATTGAAGAGGGATCCGCTGCCCTAGATGTCCCCTAATTTGTCTAGGTATTCCCCATAGGCCGAACAAGTGACAAAAATGCTCTTAGATGTGAACTGTATAT
Source organism: Dioscorea zingiberensis (assembly GCA_026586065.1). Lineage (NCBI taxonomy): Eukaryota > Viridiplantae > Streptophyta > Magnoliopsida > Dioscoreales > Dioscoreaceae > Dioscorea > Dioscorea zingiberensis. The sequence continues at coordinate 14,138,459 of CM048820.1, read as the reverse complement.
GGGCATTGCATTAGTAGCTCCATCTTAATTTCATCCTCCCTATCACACGGGTAACAACTAGTTCTTTCTCCTTTCCAGTTTCTTTTTGCTAGATTTTGTAGGGTTAGTAGTTTGTCATCCCAAGCTAGCTATGCGAAGTATTTGACCTTTGGAGGGCATAGAATCTTCTAGAACCTGACACCAAGTGGGCACCTGAGGCCTCCATCCACTTTAAAGGTGTATGGTGATTTAACAGTGAAACTCCCATTCTAGGTGAGTTTCCAGAGTCTTGTATCATTTTGGTGCTCATCCCACCTTATGATGTGCTGCATGAGGGTGCTTAATTGCTGTGTTCTTCTAGTGTGAGCGGTCCCGGTTTAAGGAGTGGCGTTCCTTCCTGTATTTGTCAGTGCCCTTCCTTTACGGCCAGGTATTCTTTTTGGATCATTTGTAGTAAATCCGAGAATGCATTGATCGATGCTTGGTCTTCCATCCAATTCTCCTGCCAACAGTTTATATGTGATCCATTGCCCACATTCACCAATGTGTTTGTTAGGGTGTTGTCCCTCTATTCCGATATGTCCCTCAAAAAGGTGAGCTTTTCCTTGGAGGCCCTCAGAAGGGGTTTACACTTGTGTCGCTGGAGTATATAACTATAAACACTTTCCTTCATAATCTAGATTCTCCATTAAGGATTCTTCACCACCATTTTTCAAAGAGTACTTCATTGAAGACTTTGAGGTTTATAATGCCCCATCCTCAATGGTCCTTGGTTTGAAATAATCTGTTCCAACTAACCAGATGATAGGCTTTGGGGTTCTGATCTGCCCCTCTCCAAATAAAATCTCTGTGGATGATATCAATGTGTTTTATTACCCATTCTGGGAGTATGTATCTTGACATTCAATAGTTTGGGATCGTAGTGAGTACAACATTAAGCAGAATTACTTTTCCTCCCATTTATTAGTTCAAGATTCGTCTTCAGATCTTATCAATGAGTACCCCTCTGTCTTCTTTCTTGGGTTTGGCTCTGACTATGGCATACCCAAATAATTTATAGGTAAACTCCCAATTTAGTTCATGATGTCACCTAGTGTATCCAGCGTATGCCCAATCGTGTATATTGGTATGATGAGACTCTTGTTGCAATTTACCTTGAGCCCTAATAGGCCTTCATATAGATAAAAAATGAGCTTTAGGACTTTGAATTAAGTGGCATCCCTTGTGCAAAGCACCAAAAGATCGTTTGCATTCTATAGGGAGATGATTTTGTTTGAGTTTTCTGGTCCCTCGGATATTCTACTAAAGATGTTTGTTGCCAATGGTTTAGATAGCATAGCTAGTAAAAACATCCATAACCAGTATGAATAGTAGTGGGGATAGGGGGTCGCCTTGTTGCAACTCTTTCTTTTGTCTCACATATCTAGTTGGGGAGCCATTTATGAAAAGTTTGCTTTGGAGGATTGTAGGATGTTTCTTATCCATCCAATCCATTTTTCCCCAAAACCTCGTGCTTTAATGTTCTCGAGTAAGAACTCCTAGTCGATTTTGTCGAAAGCCTTTTCAAAGTCTACCTCCATAAGTACTCTATTCCTTTTCCTGTTCTTCACGTGGTGGATGAATTCATCTGCAATAACTATATTATCTTATATACATCTCCCTTTATGAATGTAGTTTGGCTTTCATCTACCAGTTTCGCGATGACCCCTTGGACTCTATTTGGAAGGGCTTTTGTGATGATTTTTATTGAATAGTTTATGAGACTTATGAGCTTGTAATTGGTTACCTCCTTCGGGGGTCTGACTTTGGGATGAGTAGGATGTGTACCCAGTTTAGTCTTTCCAAGTTTGCTCTTCCTTGGTAAAGTTCTTGGAACAATTGATAAATGTCCTCCTTAATGAAGTTCCAACCTTGTTGATAAATAGTTATTAGGAATCCATTCGGGCTCGGGGCCTTATCTTGGTTGAGTTCTTGTATGGCCTTGTGAATTTCTTTTTCAATGAATGGATCCACCAGGTTTTAAAGGTCTGTTCGTTCTCTTTGTGCAAAATAGTATTTCCCAATTTGCAATGATTCTGTGCACCCTTGGGATGCCAAATAGCTCTTGGAAGTGCTCTGAGACTGCTCTAGAAATCTTCTCTTGCGTTGATATTGTTCTTCCATGGTTTTGTATTTGATTTATCTAGTTTACATTTCTCCGATGGTTGGTGACGACATAGAAGAATTTTGTATTCCTGTCTACTTCCTTCAGCCATGATTCGAGACTACTGTCTCTAGAGTGATTCCTTAACTCTGATCAAGTTTTCGTATTCTCTTGTTTGGGTTATGAGGGCTTCCTCCTCTGCTATAGACAACTCCCTTGTTTCCGACTTGATGTCGACCTCATTGATGAGTTTGAGTAGCTCCTCTTTTCTTCTTGATTGATTGACGACTATTTTCTTATTCCATTTCTTGAGTTCACCACTAATGAGTGTAAGTTTCTTTGAAAATTTGTAGGCACTCATTCCTTGTATATATTCTATTATTGTGCCACCATTCTTTTATCATCTCGCATAATCCTTCTTTTTTGGCCCAATCCCTGTTGAAAATGAAGGGCTATTGCTTGGGGTTCTTGGGGGCCACATTCTAGTTTTATTGGTGTGTGGTCTGATTTAATTCTAGGGAGTGCTACTTGGTATATTTGGGGAATTCGTTCATCCATTCAGTTAACAAAAGTAATCTGTCTAACCTGGCAAAGGTTGGTGTTGACCGTCCGTTTGGCCAGGTGTATTTTCTTCCTACTAGGGGGGGGGGGGGTGGTCAAACAACTATAGTAGTTGGATGAGTTCATTGAAATCATCTTCTTCCCTCTGATTTCATGTGTGTGTGTTCCTCTTGTTATTCCCCCTTGCGGAATTGAAATTTCTTCATATCATCCATGGCCCTTGCCACATGTTTCAAATGCTTATAATTTCCTTCCAGAAGTCACTTTTTTATGCCCTTTCATATAACTTGTATACTGTTATGTATATCCTTTTAATATTCGTCGATAGGTCTTCAAGTACAACTATAATGGAGAACACACCTATATAGTTGGTAACAAGTTTCTGCTTTGTGCTTTTCCAACCAATGCAACATCCTCCTCTTGTGTTGTAAGCTGGTAGTATCAGTCTCCCATCATATATTGTGCCATCGATTGTTTTCCAGATGTTATCATTTACTGATTAAAGTTTTGTCTCTTGTAGACAAAATATTTTAGCATTATGGTGTTGGAGGACATCCCTTACTAGATGTCTTTTCCTCCGCTTCCCTAACCTTCTTACATTCCACTGATGATTTTCATGGGTTAACCTATATTTGGCCCTATCTATGTGGTAGTTACTTGGGAGCTTAGTTGCTCTCCAAGTTCCCTTTGGTATGTTTCCATTCCCTCTGCCTTGTGCGATTATGGAGCGGGTGGGTGTCACCGTTATCCAGGCCAACCTCAATCTCTACTTGGATACCTGCCGCAATAAGTTCCCTGTATAGCTATTCATATAAGGTTAGTAGAACATTAGATAGGGGAGAGGGGATACCTTCGTAGGCTTTATGTTCCTCTCTTCTTTTTGGTATTGTGGTTTTTTATTGTACTTGTGTAGTGGTGGGTACCTCCACTATCTTTTGTTTTCGGGGTCTCCCCCTGGGTCTTAGTTGCCTTGTGGTTGTTGCTTATCTTTTTCCCTGCTTTATTGCTGTTGATTGTCCCCCTTCGCCTTTCCTAGATATTCTAGTTGTTTTTGGTTCAATGACTTGGGTTTTTCTTGTGTTTTGTGACCCATTATCAGGGCCTATGCATCATTTGATATGAGGGTACATGCTCCATTGATGAAGCATATTACGGTTTTGTTGACATCTAGGTCAATCCTTGTCCTTGTCCCGATGCTTATTAAATTGCGTTGATTTTTTTCAACATTATAGGGTTGAGCGGGCCTTAGTAAACTCTGTTGTTCATTAATAACAGGGCTTGGTGATTCAAGAGAAAATATATTGGTTATTGTGCCTTGATTATCCCCATGGTTAGCTTATGGGAGAGGGGGAGTTTAGTGGGATGGTGTTTTTGTGGGTTGGATTTGTGATCAGCTCCTCTGGCTTCCATAGGTTGGGTACCAAGCCCAAGTCTCACTCGACCTCTTCTTTGTGGCTGGTCTCTTATATTGGTTGGTGGTCCCCACCAGTGTTGCTTGTGAGCGACTAGTTGGTTCGCTTTTGCTGAGAGTGCGCGCCACGTGAGCGTAGCTTTGCTGGGCCTATCTCGGAGCTAGTCATCAGCCTTTGATTGGTTAGGTCTCACTGAGTCAGCGCCACATCGTGCTCCTGCGAGTCCCTCTCTGGAGCACCGACCTTGGTCCATGCATCACTAAAAATGCTGCCATCTCAATATCTTCTTCCAGCTCAGCCCTAGTCTCTTCACAACTTGCTGACTCAACAACCATGTTAGGGTCTTCAGCCACGCTACACCACTCACTTGTTGAAAAGTACCCCTGTTCGACCTCTGCCCCTTCTCCAGCAATGGTAGCTATTGTGCACTGCAGTTGCCACCCATGTGACCCTCTGCCACCTTAGTAAGACAGTTCGAAGGGGGGTGCAACGCTTGCGACCAGATTTGGTTGTCTTTGTCCACCAATCGTTGTCTTTCCTCCGTTGGCTTGTGAATTACGAGCCATGTCGATCGCTTTTCGGCCATCTTCCCCTGGGCTCTCTCTCTCGAGTGCGGGACCCCCTTCCCCTTCTCCTCTCTTTTGATTCTTTACTTCCTATCATCCTCACTCTCCCTCGTATCTTCTCCTGGTATGTATTCCTTGTTTCCATTAGCCTTTTTCTTCCTCTTCCCCGCGCTCTAACGACCCCACTAGGGCTTCTCCTGACCCTCTTCAAAAACCAACTGTAGCATATGTTTTAGGCTCCCAATATTGTAGATGATGGTTTAGGGGAGGGATTTGCCCTTCCTAACCAGCAACATCGCTTGAGCATTAACGACATATCGCCTATCCCAGGCATCAAAGTGAATTAGCTCTCCAATGGGTTTTAAGATCCTTGAGATTGTCTCGCTATGCCAGCAAACAATGACAACCTCTGTATCTCCACCCACCTGATCACCCCATCGGCGCTCTATGGTTCCCAGAGATCCGACGACCAGGGCGAGTATTAGAAGGAAAATTCCGATAGATCAAAGGTCCCTTGTCTCTCCAATTGTTGTGCCATCTTCGATGAGGGACAAACTATAATAAATTGCATGCCCCTGAACCTTATCATGCTCCAAACCCAATCTTCATCACAGAAGTTCTTCATCGCTGCTGCGAGCCAGAGGGCATCAATTACTCCCTCTCTGACTCTCTTCACCATCACAATTGTGAACCGTCGCATCTCCTCTGTGCCCTCTCTATAAGCACTCCCCTCACACTTCAGTAGGTCCAGATGGTGTGTGGATGGTGGGGGGTGATCTCTGGCCTTGCCTTAGTTGCTGAGGTTGGGGGGTCGCTGGACATCTTCTCCTACTTCTTTTAAACTGGACTTCTGTCTAAGGCTAGGGGGCTTCCCCATTGTCTCTCAGATGTTGCCTTTTGTTTCCAGGCTATGGCCGTTGTGTCTTTTCTAGTGATCTTCATTGTCTTCCGTTGTGGTCTCTGCCGGGGGAAGGGGTGGGGTGGGGGCTTGGTTGCCTCCCCCATTGTCTCTAAGATGGGCAAGCTCCTGTTAACCGGGCCCGGAACCGGCCCGGGCTACAGAAGTAGCCCACCGGGTTGGGTTGACCCACCGGACCGAGCGGGATCGGCCCAGGCCACCTTCGAGAACCGGCGGGCCAGGCCCAACCAATTTGTTAACCGACAGGCCCGCCAATTTTTAATATGTTTAATTTTTTTAAAAATATATAAAATGTATATTAAAAAATAGAATTTTTTTTTTAAAAAAAAAACTATGATTTTTTGATATAAAAATAGAATGAGAAAAATTTTAAAGATTTGAAAACTATAAAATTCATTATCCTATACTAATTATTCAAATATTTAGAAAACCAAAAAATTATAAAATAAAAAAAAGCATATAAATGGCAAGCTACTTAAAAATAAGGAAATAACCATAAAAACCTTCATTATTGACAATCAGAGAATGCAAAAATCTCTCTTGAAGGAAAAAAGACTTAATATATAAAATTTATTATCCTACACTAATTATTCAAATATTATGAGAACCAAAAAAATTATAAAATCATCAAAAAAATATAAATGGCAAGCTATTTAAAATAAGGAAATAACCATGAAAAACCTTCATCATTGCTAATCAGAGAATATGCAAAAATCTCTCTTCAATGAAAAAAAACTCAAATCTATAAAATTTATTATTGTACGTTAATTATTCAAACATCAAGAAAATCAATTAAAAATATAAAATGTTACATCAAGTAATAAAAAAGGATTGGTCTTTATATTTATAAATGAGTTCAAAAAACTGAAAAAAATAATTAAAAAAATTAAAAAAAATTGAAAAAATAATACAAAAAACCCCAACCTGGCGGGTTGAACCGACAAGTCAACTTATTTGACCCGACGAGTAAACCCGCTGGGTTATGGGTTGGGTTTTATCCGACTAGTAACCAGCTCGCTACTGTAGTGGGCTGGTTGCAGTTTTCTGACCTAGCCCACCAAGTTGGCAGACCCGACACTTTTTATCGAGTCGGTTTCTGATCAAGCCGGGTTAAACCCAGCCCGTGCCCCCCTCTACTGTCCACCAGCAAAGAGTCTTTTAAAACATTCAGTCCGTCCTCTTGATAAGATTGAGATAATATATTGTTTGTAGCTCTTAAGCTTATCTTATTCATGAACTCAAAGAAGGCTTTTATAAAGCCATTACAAAACAAGAATGATAACAAATGCATCCACGATTCACACTACCTATATTGTGGCTAAGTTTAAGGAGGAATAAATCAAAGGCTAAACAGTACCCTACAAACCAGGGCTTATTCAATAGATAGTAACAAACATATAAACAAGCAAATACTTATCAACTAGTAAACAAGTTTCCCAACAACTCCAATCCCTTCAACTGAACTGTGCATACAGTCAGTTTAATCCTTGAACACTGCACAAACCGAGCTGCTCTCTCATCTTCAAGAACAATTCTAACTTCAAAGGTTTTGTCATAATGTCAGCCAACTGATCCTTTGAGCCACAGTGCACCAACTACACTACTCCATCATTAACTAAGTCTCGAAGAAAGTAAAATCGAACATCGATATGCTTATTTCTACCATGCATAACAGGATTCTTCAAGAGTTTGATAGCTGAGTTGTTATCACAAAATATAGTGCATTTACATTGCTTAAGAGCAAGTTTCTCAAGAACTCATTGCATTCATACACTCTGAAAGGCGAACGCAGCAGTAGTAATGAACTCTGCTTCAGTGGTGGAAAGCGACACAAACTTGTTGCTTCTTTGAACTCCATGCTACAGCTCCAGAACTCATTTTAAAAACATACCCCAAGGTGCTTTTGCGGCCATCAAGATCACTGGCATAGTCACTATCTGAATAAGAAAGCAATCTCCTTTTTCCTCCTTTTTTGTAGAGTATTCCCAGCTCAGTTGTTCCCTTCAAGTATCGAAACACTCTCTTCACTGCTTGTTGATGCAGCACAGTAGGAACGTCCATGAAACGAGCTATTAAGCTTACTACATATATGAGATCAAGTCTGGTGGCAGTCAAGTACAGAAGACTGCCCACCATTTGCTTCTAAGTAATGGAATCAACTTTCATGCCTCCTTCATCTTTAGCAAGCCTACTTTCGGGAATAATAGGATTTTTTACAAGGTTACATTGCTCCATCCCGAATCTCTCTAGTATCTCATTTGCATACTTCTTTTGGCTTGGGATTCTGCCCACCATTTGCTTGAACTTTGTACCACCTCCACTCCAAGGAAATACTTCATGCAACCAAGAACGGACATGTCAAACTCTTCTCTCATAGAATTCTTGAACTTTCTGAACAGCTGCTCATTGTTTCCTGTGAAAATAAGATCATTGATATACAAGCTTACTATAAGAATACCTCCATCTTCAATCATATTTGTGAAAAGTGTGGGATCACTCAAGCATCTCTCAAGCCCCTCATTGATGAAATAGGATTTGATTTTGCTAAACCAAGCTCGCGGAGCCTGTTTAAGCCCATAGAGTGCTTTCTTCAACTTGTATACTTTGCCTTCTTCATCCTTCACCTCATAACCTCGTGGTTGCTCCACAAACACTTCCTTGCTTATCTCACCATACAGAAAAGAACTTTTGACATCGAGTTGGTATACTTTCCAACCTCAATTAGCTACAACTGAAAGTATTAGTCGAATAGTATCCCATGAGTTACGGGAGCAAATACCTTAGTATAGTCGATGTCGGCTTGTTGTGTGTATCCCTTTGCTACGAGCCGGGACTTGCATTTATCCACTTCTCCCTTCTTATTCAACTTGGTCTTGAAAACCCATTTAACACCTATCTTCTTTGCACCTATAGGAAATTCAGTTAGTTCCCATGTACCATTCGTCTCAATAGCTTGAATTTCTTGGTCCATAGCTTCTCTCCAAGTCAGACTTTTAGCTCGAAAGTTGTTGGATCATTTGAAGCTAACATAGCAAGTTGCACTTCATCTTCTTCCTCGAGCAAGCCTTCACTGCTCACATAGTCCTCCATCCATACTGGTTCTGTTCTTCTCCTCCCTTGAACTGGACTTGTCACATTAGTTGGTGTAGGTGGGTTTGAATTGTTTGCTCTCTCTTCTTCTTCACCTTCCTCCACATCTTCTTCTCTTTCTTTTTCTTCATCTTCCCATTTAAGAACATCATAGCAAGCTTCTTCACTTGTTTTGGCCCAGTTCCATTTTTCTTCCTCTTCAAAACCCACATCGTGACTTATGACAATCTTCTTGGATACCGGATCATACATTCGAAAAGCTTTGGATTCTTCACTGACCCCCCCAAAACACACACCTGAAGCTTTTATCATCAAGCTTTTTGTCTTTTTTACTTCTGGTATGTGAACGTGTCCAATGCACCCGAACACTTTGAAGTATTCCACCTAAGGCTTGATTCCATTCCATGCTTCCTCAGGTGTTTTATCTTGTATTGCTGATGTGGGACACCTAATGAGCACATGTACTACCCAATTTACTGCTTCAGGCCAGTATTCTTTTGGAACCTCTTTGAAGTCAGCATACACCGTACCATATTCATTAGGGTTCGATTTCTTCTTTCTGCGACTCAATTTTGTTGTGGAGAGTAAGCCGCAGTGAGTTGCCTACCAATCCCATTTGAACTACAAAAGTTATTAAACTCAGATGAGGTAAACTCTGCACCTCGGTCAGTACGCAATCAACAAATATAATTTCCTATCTCCTTTTCTATCATGCTTTTGAATCTTGTAAACAGAATGAATGCTTCTGACTTATCATGTAAGAGATATGTCCACATTTTACGACTATGGTCATCAATAAATGTAATAATGTACCTTTTGTGGCTATTAGACTTTGGAGTAAACGGACCACAGATGTCAGAGTGCACAAGTTGCAATGGTTGCGAGGCTCTCCACAAGATTTTCTTGGGAAAAAAATCACGGTGTTGCTTTCCCACTACACAATCAGTACATAACTTGGAGCTGGCTTTCAGGATTGGTAAGCCTCTAACCATCTTTTTATATGCCAACGTCCGTAGCCCTTTCATGTTAAGATGTCTAAACCTCTAGTGCCATAGGTTTGTTGTTAAATCATCTGATGATGCTTGGAAGCAAGTTGGACCTTGAGCATTAGTAGGCATAGAAGCAAGAAACACAAACATTCAATTTGCAGACATATTTATTTGCATAATTAGCCCTTTCATTAAATGATAGATTTTGCAGACATTATATTGAATCAAAATAGCCAACTTTTTTTTCTTGAAGTTGCCTAATGCTAAGCAAGTTATTTTTTAGCTCGGGAATGGAAAATACCTCAGTGATCACTTGAGTTCTGCCTTCAACATGTTTTCGGACATTTCCTTTCCCCAGGACAGCCATTGTTGGGCATTTCCAAGCTTTATTGAGTACCTAAAAGACTGATCGAGTTCAATGAACCATTGCTTATTGCCGCTCATATGATTGTTACAGCCGGAGTCCAAGAACCACACTTCTTCTGTCACACCCAACCCCAAATCCCGGGCCTCGGGCACGCAACAGACTGGCTGTACCTAAGTAGAGACGAGCCCCACTCGGATACAAGGCCTAGGTAATCATAAAGCAACAACAAATATGCAAATGGAATAATAATAAAATACAATCATAATATTAGAGGCTACATAGCGGAATGAAATAAAAAGGCTACAACACCCTATTAGGTCAAATACATAAAAGGCCCTATTAGGGTCTTGTAAGTCTTATCCTCACTCAAAATAGTTCAGCAGGTTTTGCATAATGGGCACAGCTAGGACATTCATATTGGAAATGTCCTAGCATTTGTAGCATTCCACCATAGCTTTGTTAAAAGCTTTAGCTTGACCCCTTCCTCTTCCTCTGAAATTTCCACGACCTCCACCTCTGTCACTGAATCTGTCTTCTTCCTTTGCTTCAGACCTTTCACCTCATGTGACTTTCAAAGCTTGGTCCTTCACACGGCTTTTTTGAAACTTCTGTTCATGGACCAGTAGTGAGCTCTGCAACTCGTCCACTGAAAGACTATCAATGTCTTTTGAGAGCACACGATGCAGTTGAACCTTTTTGTAAGTGTACGCAAGATTTTTTCAACTATTTTCCCATCTTGCATGTCTTCTACTGCATTTCTCATATTATTTGCTACCAACAACACTAGAGAAGTAATCATTCACTGACTCACCAGTTTTCATTTCCAAGACTTCAAATTCCCTGCGGAGTACCTGAAGTTGAGCTCGTTGAACTCGAATACTCCCCTGATATTTGCTCTTCAAGGAAACCCATATCTATTTAGAGGTATCTTTCTGAATGATGGTCTTCAAAATGGATTTTTCAATTGAATGGAATAGATAATTTTTAGCTTTCAAATCCTTCAACTTCTGATCCTCCAAGATTTTTCATTGTGCGGTTGGTAGTGCTTCTACATCAGCAAGCTCAGTGTAACATTTTTCAACAATGCACCAGTACTTTTTTTATCGCAACAGATTTTATATTAACATTGACCAATGATCATAGTTCCTATCAAATTTGGGAATAGAAAGTTGTTTCCTTCAGCCATCCCTCTTTCTTTCTTTCTTTTCTCTCAGTGTTTCACTCAAAAACTCTTCTTCTCAATAAATTACTCAAACAGATCACATTCTCTTGTATTCAAAGAGATTGGTGGAAAAACCTACATTTCGAAGTTACAAAGTGTTGGTAAGCTGAGCGGCGCGATCTCAGATGAGCTGGTAGCGGATCATGGCGACCTCGCATGTGAGGCGGAGCGTGACGCAGCGAGGTAAGTGGCGGACCGGAGCAAGACCAAGGCCACGAGAGGTCAGAAGGAAGAGCTCGGGCTTGGAAGAGGAAGACGCCGATGTACCCGCCCAAGAATGGAGATGGGACCACTGAGCCCCCAAGGCCGGCCATGCCGGAACGACGACGAGAGGCTCCACGGCGACACCGCTCGCCATCATATGCTGACGCGGTTAAATGGGATGACCACGAACACCAGCAAGCATCTAAAGAAGGGAACAACAAGCGCAGTCGAGGGATGGAAGGATGGAAGAAGGTGGTCATCAACAAGCGCAGTCGAGGGCCAAGCAGGGAACACAGTCCAACGAAGCCAGCCAGAGGACGCAGATCTCCACCACTGCTACTCACACCTGCTGGGATAATCGCTGTATGCGGCCAATGCCTTCGACCAGGTCATCGGGCGGATGAATGCCGGTGTGCAACGACGTGCCGGCGTTGTGGTGGGGTGGGACATAAAGGAGCTCACTGTGATTGAAGAAGAGTGGAGAAACAAAAGACGATGGAGGCTCAGCCTCACAGCGCTGGAACAGGAACAATGGGTAAAAGAATGACTGAAAACAGGGGAAAGGTTGAGAAGAAGACCAACCATTCGACGGAGCAACATCGTAACACAGGACAGTTGGCACAGGAGGAGGCCACCCACCAACACATCTCCTTGGCAATCGACAGAGACATAGTGGCCGGCAAGCAACACATGAAGAGATTTTCAATCATCTCGGTGAAGGAAATCAGGGAAGGCTATGTTCACACCCAGAAAATCAGAGAGAGACTATCGGAGCTGGTGGACAAGGGGTGGAATTGGCCAACCAAGCCTCTCCGGGATGGGCGTTACATTGTGGAATGCCCCTCCAAGGAGACGGCGAGACACCTGGAAAGCAAAAGAACGCCGATGGTAATGCCGTACTTCACCCTCGAGTTCGCAGCTTGGATGCCGGATCTATGGGGCCCGACGCGGCCGGACGGAGAAAAGCGGTTGGTGATAATCAGAGAGTTCCCCTTCTTCTGCTGGAGTCGTGTTTTAGCGGCCCGACTACTGAAACCCGTAGGCCATTTGATCCACATCGCCGGAAGAACGCTGGAGTTTGGAGATGACGTCAAAGTGTTCCTCAGGATCAGAAGACCCCAAACATTGCCAACCTTCATCCACTGCACCACCGGAACCCGATGCCATAGCTACAAGGTAGAACTGGTGCCGGGACAGCCACCGCTTGCATAGAATAGCCACCGGAAAACAAACCTGGGAGGAGGGAAGCCGATGGAGGAGGAGAAGGCCCAAACACAAGTCAAGATATCTCAGGGGGGCTCAGCGCACCTACAGGCTTCAAAGGCGGACAAAAACAAGGCTCCAATGGAGGAATCACAAAGACCTCCGACGAGCGGTGGAGGAAGGAGACCGTTGGGGGTGGTCATCTGAGAACCACAGGAGAAACCACAAGCAGACCAGTCGGACCGGTCCGAACGCGCCTCTGGAACCTTGCAGGAAAGGACAGCACCACAACCAAGACAGCAGGCACGAGCGGCGGCCGTACATGAAGAACCAGCTGAGCTAGTGACCAGAGAAAGCGACCTGGCGCAGGAACAGAGAAGGGCAACTTTTGACTTAGAGGACCACGCCGATCTAGACACAAGCTCGCAAGGATTGGTCACAAGAGGGTGGACTGGGTGCAGAGCGCGGAAGATAACGTCAACTCCCTCAGCATAGGGTGGCGGACAAAACCAACCCCCAAGGTGGACCCCTTCATGGCTGATGTGGCAAAATGGGGTTTGGTGGTCCCCATGGAAGCGAACCCAAACAAATTGGGACTCCTTCCTTGTATCTCTGAGCACTGGGCCACGCGGAAGCTGACAGATGAAGATGGTGGGACCCACATAGACACGCGACACCAAACCAAGACTCAGGCAAGCTTACTGATCCCAAGCTCACCAACGGGGCATAATGAAAAAAATACCCCTTTGAGTGCAAGTACTACATTGGGCGCCCATGATGAAAGTGCACACAATCAGCACCAGCAGGGACAAATTATAAATGTGGACCCCGACCCAGGCCCGTCAGGGGCGGGCCAGCAAATGCCAACCATGGGCCAAATTGACATGGCCCTGATTTCAAGCCCAGCATTGGCTACAGCTCATGAGCACAATGTAACCCTCAATGAGAGTGAAAATATCCCTAATGGAAATCAAAGCCAAATCAGGCATTCTCAGTACCCCCTGAATCCATCCATTCACAAAGATAATCAACTAATATGCCTCAAAGTATTCCAAAAAGAGGGAGTAACCATAGATCTAAACAAGGCATCAATACCGAAGATAGGCAATACATGGAACCTCATCACTGATGAGGCATGAAGCATTATCACCTCAGGAGATAATCCACCATGGATAGGGGAAAACATAGAAAAGGAAAAGGAAGCCACACCAATAGACATCACACCACCGGAAACAAGCGACATCAACGTGTTGAGAGATATTTTGCCGATGACAGAGGGGCCGGCACCGAAGAAGAGAGGAAGACCCAAGAAGATCACCCCAACAAACACGAACACAGGCAATATTCAGCCAGAGCAAAGCATGAAACTCTCAGTAAGGGCAACCAAACCCACAAAAAGATGCAGAAGGAAACCACCTCAATCTAAGGAGGAGGACCCGGACACACTTACATCTGTACCGATTACACTGGCACACTGCTCTGACATGGAAATCATTTCAAAGGCAATGATGATAGGGGTACACTTGGAACATGTGGAAGGAAATGCACTTCAGGTCATAGGCCACATAAGAAATATGGAAATCGGCGAGGGATCGACAATCAACCATTCCCCTCAACTCACCGGGCCGGTCGCCGTGAACCCATGAAAGTCATATCGTGGAATGTAAGGGGGCTGGGGAAACGCAAGAAACGTTTCCTGGTTAGAGATCTAATTGAAGCTCAAAACGCTGAGATCTTTTGTCTACAAGAGACAAAACTTCAAGCAGTAACTAACACAGTATAGCGCTCCATAGGGGGACAAACATACACAGAGAAACTAATTCTCCCAGCATGCAACACTCCGGGTGGATGTTGCATAGGTTGGAAGACAACCCATTTCCGACTCATAGACAGCTATGTCGGCTCTTTTTCAATCACAACAATATTGGAGAAAAAAGAGGATCTTACGCAGTGGATGATCACAACAACTTATGGGCCCTGCGAACACACACTGCGGGCCGGTTTCTGGGAAGAACTAAAGCAGACACGTCAACGATGGAGGGGGTCGTGGCTAATTGGAGGAGATTTCAACGCAAAACGACATGCAAGCGAGCGGAACACCGGCACTGGAAATAGGCATGATCAAGAAGGCTTCAACCAAGTGATCGAGGAACTACTACTATACGACCCACCATTAACTGGAAGAAGATTCACCTGGACCAACGGGAGGAGACCACCCACCTTGATACGCCTAGACAGGTTCCTCCTCTCTTCGGAATGGGTGGTCGCTTTCCCCTGGACCCTCCAAAAAGCATTACCGCGTGTGCGATCCGACCACACTCCAATCACTCTTGAATGTGGTACCCAACAACAGACAAAATACCCTTTCAGGTTCAACAGAAGCTGGGGGAAAATGGATGGTTTCTGGACAATGGTCAAGGAGTGGTGGAACAATAACCAATACCCAGGGGAAGGATGCTTCACATGGGCCAAGAAGCTAACCCTCATCAGGGGAAGACTCAAAAAATGGCACAAGGAAACAATGCAAAATCACAGACAACGAAAAGAGGAGCTCTTACAAAGAATTAAGCGCCTTGATATACAAAGGGAGACTCAACCGCTATCTACCGATGAAGAGGAACTACTATTGGAAAACACAGGGGAGTATGATAACATCATCAGAAGCGAAGAGGAGCTATGGAGACAATGCTCGGGAATTACTTGGCTCCAGGAAGGCGACCGGAACACTAGATATTTCCAAACAATTGCAAATCAGAGAAAAAGCCAAAACTGGATCCATCAACTCCGCATCGGGGACCGGACCTACACGGAACACAATACAATTGCAGAAGCGGTGGGAAGACATTTTAACCAACTCTTGGGAAGCAAAAGAGATTTCAGATATTACACGGACTGGCGGAAAATGTTCGAGGGAAGGGAACAAATAGATCTTGCCCAACTAGATGACCCCTTTACAGAAGAGGAAATCAAGAAGGCCATACAAGAACTACACTCGGACAAGGCACCAGGCCCAGACGGCTTCCTCATGACCTTATATCAGCAAGGATGGAGCTTCATAAAAAGGGATATAATGCAAACTTTCCAAGACCTTCATCAGGGCCATTCAAGCTTGGAACGGATCAACTGGAGTCACATCCTCCTCATCCCCAAATCAAGCGCGGCTACCTCAATAAAGGATTACCAAACAATCAGTTTGATTAATTGCTCTATCAAAATCATAACCAAAGTATTGGCCAACCGCCTCCAAAAATACATGCCCTACCTAGTAGATGAAAGCCAGACAGCTTTCATTAAAGATCGATGCATTCAAGACAACATTGTCACGGTGGAGGAAATTATACATGGAATGAAACGGAAAGGAGGAACCCTGGTAAAGATCGATTTCAAAAAGGCTTTTGACACCGTTGACTGGGATTTCCTCCTAGAGATGCTAGAAGCAAGAGGTTTTGGCCCACAATGGAGGAGCTGGATTCGAGCAATTCTTGACACATCAAAGTCCACTTTTTTGCTAAATGGAACCCCCATAAGATACATCATACATCAAAGGGGGCTAAGGCAAGGACTAAAGATAAACTATGAAAAAAGCGCCATAATCCCCGTAGGGGGCACCAGAACAAATCCCAGGACCCTAGCGACGATTATGGGATGCCAAGTCCGCCAACTGCCTTTAAACTATCTTGGCATCCCGCTATCGGGTAACTGACCACGGAAGGAAGATTGGAGAAACCTAATTATGAAAGTAAACAACAGGCTTGGCACATGGAGAGGAAATCTACTTTCGATGGGCGGGGGGGGGGGAGGGGTCACCTTACTCAACGCAGTCCTAACGGCAATCCCGACATATTGGATGTCCATCTACAAACACCCCATGTGGGTCATACGTCGGATC
Organism: Dioscorea zingiberensis; assembly: GCA_026586065.1. Taxonomy (NCBI): domain Eukaryota; kingdom Viridiplantae; phylum Streptophyta; class Magnoliopsida; order Dioscoreales; family Dioscoreaceae; genus Dioscorea; species Dioscorea zingiberensis. The sequence continues at coordinate 14,121,915 of CM048820.1, read as the reverse complement.
GACGCAATTCGCCGAGATTTTCTCTGGCGCGGGGCGAATCAAGACTCTAGGCCCTACAGGCTTGTGAAGTGGGAACATCTCTGCAGACCAAAGGAGCAAGGGGGATGGGGAATCATCAACCTAAAAGCTTTCAACGATGCGCTACTCGGAAAGTGGTGGTGGAGACTAGTAACAAGGGAAGTCGGGGTCTGCCATAAGATCATCAAGGCCGCCTACTTCCGGACACCCCACATCGATCCCTTCAAGAGGACACCGAACACGGCATCTTACTTCTGGAAAGGGATTAAGGAGCAACGAGATATAGTAATGGCAAACATCACCGCAATCCTAGCAAGAGGAGAAACCGTCAACGTGTGGTTTGACAACTGGATGGAGGAAACGGGGCCCTGTAACAGATGCCCGGAATTACAAACACTAATAACAAAGGAGGCACAAACGATACAGGATGCGCGCAGTGAACTGTCCCATGACAAACCACTACTAAGGCCAGGTCCACTATCACTAGAGGCGGCGGAGATGATACAACAAATGCAGGACATGATTACCACCGGCGCTAACACGTGCGAGGACTGTAGGTAATGGAGACTAACTCCAAGCCAACAGTTCACAATAAAGTCCCTCTACCGATTTTGGATTGACCAAGGAGTACGCGGAGCTCTGATGGAATCTTTCTGGAAACAGGTATGTCCCCTCAAAGTCAAACTCTTTGCATGGCTCGCATGGTAGGACAAAATCCTCACGCTAAGGAACCTGGAGAAGCGCAAATGGCAGGGGGAACGAACCCATTGCTATTTTTGCAACGAGGAAGTGGAAACGGCAGATCACCTCCTTATCAGAAGCCAATACGCAATGGAAATCTGGGCGCACTTCAACCATCTTTTCGGGCTCACAACCTACCCAACCACAATACGTGATCTATGGGGGCACACAGGTGTCTCCCGACAATTAAGGAAAGAAGCCCGAACGAGCTGGAACCTAGTTTCCATGGCAATCATCTGGAACATTTGGATGGAGCGGAACCGGAGATGCTTTCAGGATAAACATCGTGTTTACACGGAACTGATCTGACACATCGACTACCTCCTACTGTCTTGGTTTGACGCGGCTCAAGGCACCAAGAAACAGACACTCCAGATGATGCAAATGATGGCGAAACGCAGCTTAACACACACAAGGGACGTAGGAGGGCACCGGGCGCCTGCGATGGATTTTGAGGACGAGGAGGATTTCGAGGACGAGGAAGTACGGACAAACTCCCTCTACGAAGACACAGGGCAAAACGAACCCAGGAATGGATCAGGTTAACCCGAGACGCCCGCGCTACAAGATTCACCAGGAATCAAAGGAGCGCAATCCCCACGACGCTTACCGGGATAACCACTGCACCAAGACACATCAGAGTGCCTGCCTACCCTACTTGCCTTGGATGGTTGTGAATAACATATGCTCTTGCAACCATGACCCATACTCAGTCTAGACCTTCTACCGGAGTTTGTATGCCTTATCGAGAACACGCATGTGTTGAGGAATAGGAGTAGGGTATGTCCCTTCGGGAGCCCGAGTGAGCCTTGACACATAGGGGTCCTGATGCAGGAGGCTCGAGTTACATATTGCTGCTGAGTTGGCGGGTCAACGTAAAGATGGGAAGTTATCGAGTCAATTCCAAGATTGGGTCGGTTTTGGGTGTGGTTCGGTATTTTGGCCATAACTTTGGCGACCGATATCAGAATCGACCGTTCGACCCCAATTCGGAAAGCTCTTTGCGGCGCGCACGACATGGGGACGTCATATTAGAGAGAATTTTAGTTTTTTTTATTTTTATAAATATTTAATCCGCCAAATTAGGGTTTTAGGTCTTTTTTCTATTTTTGGTAAAATATTTCATATGCCAAATTAGGATAGAATTTGAATCCGATTTCATCTCAGATTTTTAGGATTTATCTAATTTGTTTAGAGTTTTAAATTTAGATAAGTTTAGTTTTAAATAATAATTTGTCAATTTTAGCAAATTTAGATTAGATGATAAGGTTTTTAGGTTAATCTTTTGAGGCTATTTAACCCGGCTTGTGGGTTAGTTTTTCATTATTGAATTTTGATTAATAATATTTTCCTGAATTTCAGAGTGTTTTCTCTAGTTCTTTTGGTTCTTCGTTTGTTCTTCCTTGTAGTCCTTGGACCCGGCTAGCCCGAGGGATAATTGCTACCCCGCCCGGCGTCAGGTCCCCACTTTTGTTAGGGGTACAAGTGAGCTCTTAAACATCGGGGTGAATCTCTGCATACTAGTGTCAAAAAAAAAAAAAGATAGTAAAAAAGGTGGGAGCAATAGCTTGCACTAGCACTAGGGGGTCCTACTAGTTGAAAGAGTTTGAAAGGCCAACCTGGCAGGGTCATGCTACTAATCCTATTCCGCTTCGCATCCGTCTATCAATATGGCATACAATATTCTAGTGGAAGGACTACTACCTATTGGTTACGGCGGTAAGAGCATGTGTTTTTATTTACGACGGATCCTGGTGAGGGGGGAATCACCCACTCCAGCCCACAAGTCCATCTAGGGTCGGTCCATCTCCTTGGTTTAACTACAAACCAGGAGTCTTTGTACCAATGGTTCAATTAAGAACCTTTTTCAATTTATAATGAATGTGGTTTATCCATTTTTTTGAAAAAAAATAAAAATAAATCACTCATTAACTTCTTCTCAAATCAGGCCCCGTCGTTGTGGAGCTCTGATACCACTTATAAGATAGAGATAATATATTGTTTTTAGTTCTTAAGTTTATCTTATTCATGATCTCAAAGGAGGCTTTTATAAAGTTATTACAAAATAGGAATGATAACAAATGCATTCACGATTCACACTACCTATATCGTGGCTTAGTTTAAGGAGGAATAAATCAAAGGCTAAACAATACCTACAAACTGGGCTTATTCAAGAGAACAAGCAAATACTTAATCAACTAGAACACCTCTAACAAGTTGCTCCACAACTCCAAAAAATTTTTAAAAATAAAAATAAATTAGCTGATTTGACCTGATTCAATTTGTGGTAGTGCCACTTGACGGTCCTTCCCACGGCAAAAGATATGTTTGGATGAAATCTTCATATTTGCATTGAACTCCCTGATTATTTTTTTATATTATAATTATATGTAACTTCCAATTTCTTCCATTGAATGCCATCATTGATCACACGGTTTTTTTTACCTAAAACAATATGAAAATAAAATAAAGAGAATTTCACAACAATTTTATTATATAAAATTAATAATAAATTAACTTCACAAAATAATACAAGTTAATAAATTGTTACAACACCCCTTACTTTTCCTCCAATTATCTCCACAAACAAATAAATAACTAATAAAAAAAATAAGATGTGTTATAAACTCCCAATTTTCCAAAGTACAGGAGAAAAAATAGACAGTTAACAACTATACAAAATTACAAATTTAATAACAAAAATATCATACAAAATAGGACAAATTAGTATAGCAATACCTCCTTTCCCTCCACTTATTCTAATCCCCACACACAACCAAATAACAAAAAATCTACAACCAATAGAAATACCAAGAAAAATATAAGAATATTAAAAAACAAGAAAATCTAAATCTCTGTGTGGCTTTGTTGCATCCAAGTCCCTGCAAAACACCGAATTTACCTGCATGCCATCCATTATCACACAAATTCCTCTTTTCATAAAATATAAAGAAATAAAATAACATAAAGAGGATATCACAACATCTATATATTACAAATTTAATAAAAAATACATTATATAAATTCATACCAACACCTCTTCTTTTTCCTCCATATTATCTCCACAAAGCTACCAAATAATAATAAATCAATAAATAATAGTGAAGTTTATAAGTTTATATCCCTTCCTCTTCCTCTGAAATTTCCACGACCTCTACCTCTGTTATTGAATCTGTCTTCTTCCTTTGCTCCAGACATTTCACCTCCTGTGACTTTGAAAGCTTGGTCCTCCACACCGCTTTTCCAAAACTTCTGTTCATGTACCAGTAGTCAGCTCTGCATTTCGTCCACTGAAAGACTATCAATGTCTTTTGACTCCTCTATAGAGCACATAATGCAGTTGAACCTTTATGTAAGTGTACGCAAGATTTTTTCAACTATTTTCCCATCTTGTATGTCTTCTCCTGCATTTCTCATATTATTTGCTACCAACAACACTCTAGAGAAGTAAAAATTCACTGACTCACCAGTTTTCATTTCCAAGACTTCAAATTCCCTGTGGAGTGTCTGAAGTTGAGCTCGTTAAACTCAAATACTCCCCTGATATTTGCTCTTCATGGAATCCCATATATGTTTAGAGGTATCTTTGTGAATGATGGTCTTCAAAATGGATTTGTCAATTGAATGGAATAGATAATTTTTAGCTTTCAAATCCTTCAACTTCTAATCCTCCAATATTTTTCATTGTGCGGTTGGTAGTGCTTCTACATCAGCAGGCTCGGTGTAACATTTTTCAACAATGCTCCAGTACACTTTTGATCGCAATAGGTTTTCCATTAACATTGACCAATGATCGTAGTCCCCATCAAATTTGGGAATAGAAAGTTGTTTCCTTCAGCCATCCCTCTCTCTTTCTTTCTTTTCTCTCGATGTTTCACTCAAAAACTCTTCTTCTCAGTAAATCACTCACTCACTTCTCAAATCAGGCCCCGTCATTGTGGAGCTCTGATATCACTTATAAGATTGATATAATATATTGTTTGTAGCTCTTAAGCTTATCTTATTCATGAACTCAACGAAGGCTTTTATAAAGCCATTACAAAACAGGAATGATAACAAATACATTCACGATTCACACTACCTATATCGTGGTTAAGTTTGAGGAGGATTAAATCAAAAGCTAAATAGTACGTACAAGCTGGGGCTTATTCAAGAGAAAGTAACAAACATATAAACAATCAAATACTTATCAACCAATAACCAAGTTTCCCAACACCTCTAACAAGTTGCTCCACAACTCCAAAATTTTTTTTAATAAAAAAATAAATTAGCTGATTTGACCTGATTCAATTAGTGGTAGTGCCACTTGACGGTCCTTACCACGGGAAAAGTTATGTTTGGATGAAATCTTCATATTTGCATTGAACTCCCTGTATTTTTTTATAATTATATGTAACTTCCAATTTCTTCCATTCAATGCCATCATTGATCACACGGTTTATTTTTTTTTTCTAAAACAATATGAAAATAAAATAAAGAGAATTTCTCAACAATTTTATTATATAAAATTAATAATAAATTAACTTCACAAAATAATACAAGTTAATAAATTGTTACAACACCCCTTACTTTTCCTCCAATTATCTCCACAAACAAATAAATAACTAATAAAAAAAATAAGATGTGTTATGAACTCCCAATTTTCCAAAGTACAGGAGAAAAAATAGACAGTTAACAACTATACAAAATTACAAATTTAATAACAAAAATATCATACAAAATAGGACAAATTAGTATAGCAATACCTCCTTTCCCTCCACTTATTCTAATCCCCACAAACAACCAAATAACAAAAAATCTACAACCAATAGAAATACCAAGAAAAATATAAGAATATTAAAAAACAAGAAAATCTAAATCTCTGTGTGGCTTTGTTGCATCCAAGTCCCTGCAAAACACCGAATTTACCTGCATGCCATCCATTATCACACAAATTCCTCTTTTCATAAAATATAAAGAAATAAAATAACATAAAGAGGATATCACAACATCTATATATTACAAATTTAATAAAAAAATACATTATATAAATTAATACCAACACCTCTTCTTTTTCCTCCATATTATCTCCACAAAGCTACCAAATAATAATAAATCAATAAATAATAGTGAAGTTTATAAGTTTATATCCCATCTTCTGCTTCTTCTTCATTTTTTACTTTATTCTTTTTGTCCTTTTGCATTTAAGTCCCTAAAAACCCCCCGAATTTAGAGACTTACCAGTCACCCTCTCCACTCCGGGCACTGCTCCGGCGACCGCGCCCTCTTCTCGCCGGCATTCCCCGGGCACGACTCCCCCACCGGCGGCACCATGCAGTTATACCTCAAACAAATCGCCGCCGTGCCGGGGATCTTCGCCGCCGGCGCGATCTCAATCCCCGTCAAGAAGTTGTGCTGTAAGTAGAGCACCTGCAATCCCGACCCCATCAATCTCTCCACGAAGCTCGTCGGAACGGCTCCGGTGAACCGATTGCTATTCAGGTACAAGCTCTCCACCGCCGCCAGCTCCTCCGGCACCTCACCAGAGAGCCGGTTATAGCTTAAATCCACCCTGCCAATCACCACCCGCCCCTCCGGCCTCACCTCGCCGGAAAACCTATTTCTCTGGAGGAGAAGCACGGACAGGGAGGGAATGCTGAAGATCTCGCTGGGGATTTGGCCGGAGAGCTGGTTAGAACTTAAATCAAGGTAATTAAGCATTCAGAGCCGGGGAAGCACGCCGGCGACGTATCCGGAGAGATTGTTCGATGAGAGCGAGAGGTAGCGGAGCGATGGAGGTAGCGGAGGGATCTCGCCGTAGAGATTGTTGTGCTTGAGGTCCAATCGGAGGAGACGAGAGCTGGAGTCGAAGGTGGCTGGAATGTTGCCGGAGAGACGGTTATGGGAGAGGATTAGAGTGGAGAGCTCTGAGAGACGAGGGAGAGATTGAGGGATCTGGCCGGAGAGAAGGTTGAAGCTGAGATCAAGAGTTTGGAGAGAGTGAAGAGAAGAGAGAGACGGAGGGATGGTGCCGGAGAGGAAGTTCTCGGAGAGGGCGAGGAAGCGAAGGCGTTGGCAGAGAGAGATGGTGGGGGGAATGGGGCCGTAGACGCGGCCAGGGACGAGGGAGAGCTCGGTGAGTTCGGAGAGGCGGCCGATGAATGGGTGGAGCTTGCCGGTGAGTCCAGGGGCACCGGCGCGCGGGTCACCGAGGGAGAGGGAAACGACGCGGCCGGCGGGGTTGCAGAGGACCCCGGGGAATGAGCACGGATCGGAGGAGAAGTCCCAGTCGTGGAGGAAGGTAGAGCCGGGCATGTCTTCGAGGGAGCTGTGGATTGATTGGAGCGCAAGGAAGTCCTTGGGGTCGAGCATCGAACAGATTCCGGATGTCAACAGGATTGATATCATCAGTGTCATGATGCTAACAAATGTGGTGGTGGTAGTAGTTGCAGCCTTCATCTTTCTTCTGGCTGCTGCAGGGGTTTGCATTTGCATGGATGTGAGCCTCTTTCTTTTGTAGAGTTGGCGGTGGTGCTTCGTTGTGTTGTGTTGTTGTGATCTCTATTAATGCTTTCACTTTCTTCTTCTTGATCCTCTTTGTTTCTTTTCTTCTTCTTCTTCAATCAATGAACCAATGGTGGTTCTCTCTATCGCTATCTCTATCTCTTTATTTCTCTGATATCACTCACTCACTCACTCACTTATTCAGATGCTTGCTTTCTGTATCTTTTTTACATTCAGAACCTCTTTTGTTGTTTAATTATTAAGTGAAGAAGAATAAACTAGAAATTATAATTTAAGGGAGATGAAGGGGCTTTCATGAATAATATTGGATTGTGAATCTGTGATTAATATAAAAAAGGAGGTTGTTAACGGTTATACGAGGCTGAGGCTCGGGATGAAAGGGCGGTCATTCGGTACGAACGGGACGGGGAACACGTGACACGTCAGCACGTGAACTTAATGGGACTTACAGCTGTCGGTTGATGCTTCGGGTACTCACTTTTTCACAAGAGTCTTGTTTGTCGTTTACTTTTTTTTTTGTTTTTTTCATTTTTTCCATTTTTTTTCATTATAATATGCCCCCAACGGTTCATTAATTTCATCTCACGTGAGAGGCACGTGAGAAGATTGATCATCATTGTTGCTCGAATCTCCAGACTTTCTACAGGCCTCCACGTCATTCATCTTCTTGAGTTTGGAGCAACGGCTACTTAACTATGGCACCTTCGTCTTCTCTGGGGTTTCGCTCCGTCTCGGGGAGCTTTCTTAGACATTGACCAGTAAGGTCAGCCATGTTTTCTTTCTTATTCCTCGCCAGTTTGGTCCACGTTCACAGTTTCTCTGCGCTAAAGGAGCTGCGAATAGGGTTGATCTGAAAATTTTAGGGTATTTGAGTTTTGAGTTTCTGTTTAGAATCTTAGATCTGAACTTTTATCGTGGAAATAGTTAAAAACATGATGTTGACCTAAGATAAATCGAGTTTTTCTTTAGGATGTAAAATTTGAACTTTCAATATGGAAATATTATACAAGAAAATGAATTTTACCCAAGTTTAATTGAGAATTATGCTGATTTTTTACTGAAAATTTGCGGATTTTGTGTTTAGTTTCTGTTTAAAATCTAAGATCTGAGTTTGAATTATGAAAATATTAAAAAAACAGAATGTTAATCTAAGATAAATTGAGAATTATGCTGAGCTTTCACTCTGAACAATTTAGAGATTTTGACTTGAGTTTCTGTTTAGTATATAAGATCTGAATTTTTGTTATGGAAAAATTATATATATATATATATATATATATATATATATATAAATGAATGCTGAACTATAACTTCTGATATGATTGTAATTTATTTTATTATCAGGTTAAATACATAATCTGAATTCTCATACCTGATGCTCTCTCTACATTGTGGCATATAGTCAGTTTTAATTACTATCCCTTCAAAATACAATGGATGTCCTTATCCTTTCATTCTACCATGCTAGGTTATACTAAGAAAATGGGTGAAATACCAAATGATAACCCTAGTAATGTTGAATTCAAATGTTTCAAGGTCTTACATTTATAATGTATAGTCTCTAAATAATGATAGAACTGAAGGTCATGATGGCAGTGACTTAAAATTAACTAGTATCTAGCTTAATTTTCCATATTTTTTAAGTTTTGCATGCTCACCGGTCTTTTTTAAGATCCAATTATCTCATTTACCTCTAACGAGAACATTACTCTATAGCATAATGTGAAACATGCCCTTGGTGAAGCTTTATAGTGTAACTAATTAAGTTACAATCCAAGCAAGGATTTAGGAGTTAATGGACATGATATGTGCAACCTTCGGTGTGCTATTTGACCCACAGGAGAAATAAACCCAACAAAATCAATGGCGGTTGGTGGCTATCTAAGCATGATTTTAGAGATTCAGATTCTATTGTTGGTTAGGCACCTTCTTCTATCAATCCTCGGTCCTAAATAGCCTAATATTTGAAACTAGGTGAGAACAATTATTGTTTGTCTCCCAAGGTAAGATGGTTTTATATTTTAAGATGAGCTTGACTTGAATTGGATTTTCCTGAATTATCACCAAGAGGCTGATTAGTGTATGAGTTAATGTACATCATACAAGATGTCGGTTTTGATACAACACAATTTGTTACTTTACAGCCAAAAGATGATCTGCAAGCTATACATAATGCAAGTTGATATACCGATCCATGAGCTGGATGGGATTTTCAATATCTCTTTTTTGTAGGGAATTAAATCCTTGAAGGAATTTTCAATCCCATCTCACTTATATATTCAGTTGGTTGTGCCATAAATTCATTGAGAATTTTCTTGTCACTTGAACTTTTCTTGTATTTTTATGAATTATGTACTCTATACTTTCCCCTTTATTCATTATTAGTAAAAGTTGTTCTGAATCCTTGTATATGGAAGCACTTCATATATTGCAGGTGATGCTTATTGTAGACATTGACATATTGTATAATGGAAGTACTTCATAATTACTGTAAGTTGTTCCCAGTCAGATTGTTCTTCACATTGCAAATTTAGGGTTTATAAATTGTATTTTGTAAAATGCTCTTTCTCCAATTACTTAAAATGGAAGAACCTGATTATGTAAGTTTTCTTTCCTGTTTATATGTTGTAAAGTTAAATTTGTTGTATACTACTCACTTTAAAGCTTATGCATCATTTGGCTTCTACTGCATAAATAAATCACAGTATGTTAAGTTAGTTACAGTTTTACTCCAGTTTCTGATGGAATCTGATCAAGTTTGCAAGTTGGGGAGCATGCACCTGTAGATGTTATTTGTGCTTTTTTCTATTTCTTTTTGTTTGTTGTTTTAGTTGTTTATTGAATTGCCCTTGTGATGAATGGCCTATTCTTTTTATAGAACATGTGGAAAGGTAAATGACAGACACTAGCAATTGAATTGCCCTTTACTGTTAACCTTGCAAATTACATTTGCCTCACAATCATTTTCGGAGGGAAAATTCTACAGCATTCATAATTTCATAACTCATAGCTCAAGACCAAGTTCACATGAACACACCAGTGAGGAACAGTAGTTTCATACTACTAATTGTTGCAGAGGCCGGTGTATGATTAAACTCATATTATGAACTGTTCATATGGCCTGTAATTTTGCAAGGGTTTGTGCATTGGAAGAAGCTAAAGGTGTAGCATGAACATCAAAATATTACCCAAGGGTTCAGGAGTTAGGGTTTTACGGGCTGCTGATTTGAGCACTGACCTGGGCCTCAGTGGCCCAACCTAATTATTGTATTCTAAAACTTTTATTTGCTTGCAATAGAGTAGGCTACAAATTTTTTAAAAATAGAAAAGATGATGGATTTCATTCCAATAATCATTAGAATAAAACTTAAAAGAGAAATCTCGATGGAATGGTAAAAGTTCATCTTTCTCTGGGATTCGTTTTAATTCATTACAGGCTGCTGATTTGAGCACTGGCCTGGGCCTCAGTGGCCCAACCTAATTAATGTATTCTAAAACTTTTATTTGCTTGCAATGGAGTAGGCTACAAATTAAAAAAAAAAAGAAAAAAAGAAAAGATGATGGATTTCATTCCGATAATCAGCAGAATAAAACTTAAAAGAGAAATCTCAATGGAATGGTAATAGTTCCTCTTTCTCTGGGATTTGTTTTAATTCATTATTATATCACAAAAGTGTTATTCTACATAAAGATCTTATCTATACTTCTATTTAGGAAGATAATCAAAATTTATTTATATATTGTTTGTGAGAACAATGGCTGTTAAAGTACCTATTGAGCATGAATGTGGTGGAAGGATTTTGTTAGGTCAGGACAGGTGGTACCCTTGTTATCATACATACAATTCATATTTGGTGTCCTCTGCTTCGTAAATGTGTGGTAGCATGTATATGCGATAGGGAAGAAGCCAAAATCACTTTTCATATTTAAAGAACTTATCCAAATTTATTTATTTCTGTCTCATGTTTATTTGTATTATAATTTTACTTGAATGGCAAATAATCAAAAAATGTATTTCCTTTTCCATGTCAATGCAGCCTCGATGACAAGAAACCAATAACCTCCTTCTGTTTCTGTGTTTCTTGATTAAGGTGAACATTTCTGATGGACCACTTGCAGCTGCAGGATAAGACGTGCAGCAAAAGGAGAGGATAAAGAGCCGAGGACCTTCTCCACCTACCAAGTGTTTCCATTCTAAATGGCCCCATAGATGGTGCTGTGTGCATCCAAGAGAAGAAGAGCATCTTGGCCTGGCTTTTCCACCAAAGATGGTTTGACAGTTGAAGGAATCCAACTTCCAACACTATCTTTTTAGCAGAACAAAGGTGGCAAAGTTTCTCTTTTCTTTCTTTAACCCAATAACAATATTGCCAATGAACACAGGTGCGGCAATAGTTGTGACTTGTGAGTGGTTTGGCAGTTGTAGGAATTCAACATCAAACACCATCTTTTTGGAAGAACAAAGGTGGCAAAGTTAATAGGTGCAGGAATAATTTTTGAATAGTTTGACAGTTGAAGGAATCAAATATCAAACGCCATCATTTTTATAGAGCAAAGGTGGCAAAGTCTCTCTCTTTTATCTTTTTCTCCTAAATGTTACCAATAATGCCATGAAAGACCAACGATGTAGTGGTCTATTAGTATTTCAGTCCCTGTAAGTATTCCAACGATCAAGAGATCTTAGGTTCGATTCATGGTTGATGGCATATTTTTGGGAGTATGAGCAGTGGTTGTAGCGGGTGATCCTAACGTCCACGTGTGCGCAGGCCCCACCTTTATATTTGCTCTGCCGGGTCTTGTGCACATCCTTGGTTTAAAAAGAAAAATAATAATACCATGAAAGAGGTGCATGAATGGTTGTGATTTGTTTAAGATAATATCTCTTCTTTAGTTTTTTTCACCCCCAATGTTAACAATAATGCCAATGAGCAGGTGCAGGAATAGTTGGGGATGGTGATCGGAGACAATTATGGTGTGCTCCTTATCTTCATTGGCCATATTGGAGAAGCCCCTAAGCTATGTATCACCTCCTCCCTCCTCTACTACATTGCATGCCAATGTGCCAATTTCAATCCTTTCCATTCATCACTATTTTCCCCTTTCTTTAATGTGCTCACAGTGACTGCTTACCTTATTCCGTAGTCCATTGACTAATGTGTCACTGCTTACCTTACTTTTTTTTTATTAAAGTTTTTACACAACTATTATCAATATACATATATATACTCTTGTAAAAGTTATTATTGTACCACCCCTGCGAAGGTATTTGTATAATAATGTTAGTTTTGTAAGGTTACATGTGAAAAAAAGCCCATGAAGGAGTAATATGTCATTGTTCATTTTCATCTTTTTATTTTAAAATTAATATCAAATTTTGTTCACTTTTATTCAAATGCTCATGTGATGTGGCAGTGGCAAAATATTGGATTCCTTAATATATTGTAATTTTGTATGACGTAGATGGTGATGTCGCCTGTCATACAAGCTCCGAATACCACAACTTCATCTATCTGAATTAAAAAAAACATTTTTTTTATTTAATTGATTAGTAAAATAAGTCATTATGTCAATTTTTTATATAAATAATTGAAAATAAATAATATTATTTTTGAGGTAAGCAAATTATTAGTCTATGTTACAGGGGAAAGGAGGGCCTGATTACTTGCTGTCAACTTGTGTCATATTATTAGGACAAAAGTAAAAGTTTAATTCTTTTTAAAATACTTTTTTATGAATGATGTCATGGCATGTCTTGTGAGGATGGCGCGTCAGATCATCATAAAGAGAAAATTTTAAGAAAATTTTATATTCTTGATTGTATAGTGCTTGACTGTTGTATTGGAATGCAGTATAGGAATGATTTGAATGAGCACTCAGATATTGTCTCAAGATGCAAAAAGTAATAGCCTAACACTGTGATTTGCAGCCAACGTCCCAAGGGTTTATTAATCACCCTGGTCACTGTAAGAGCTCCGCACTAACGTGATGTGGGTTTGATTTATGATTGATTAGGATATTTTTTTAGAAGCTTCAACAGTATTTATGTGTGGAGTGTACTCATCATAGACATATGTGCACAACCCTGCCACTGTCTGTTATACCAAGGAGACATCTAATGAGTGTTTAGCGGTTTACTGCTTATATTACTAAAAAAAAACTGTGACTTGCATAGCCGCACTATTAGTGGGAGATTGTACAATTTATCATTTATGTGAATTGAGTGAATTCAATAGAAGTAAGAAGTTAATTGCATTATTAGAAGTTACTCAACCTTATGTTTGCTATATAAAGGGCAGTTCGGTGCTATAAAGCTTCTGCTATATGCGGGTTTCAAAAAAAATTGGATCACTTAGATCTATTGTATATAACAAAACCTAAGTTATTATGTTTGTTATATAGGTTTTTAATGCGTGCAATGTTTGGATGGTGTGACTAAAGCTAAATCCAAGTTATAATCTTACTGTATAGTGTAAATTACCAAACTGCCCATTGGTAAATTAAACTCGTTTCTGTCTGATTGACATGGAGTATAGGTGCAGACAATTAGGTTGATAATAACTAATTTGATGCATAGTGGCAAAGCCTTTTTGATTTTCTGCACCTCTAGTATAGGCTACTATTTTAGGGAAAAGAGAAATAAATAGACTCAACATGAAAAGAGGTTTCAACTTTCAAGTGAAGTTAGGGCAAAAAAAGAAGTGGACCATATTCTAGGAGAAAGTACAAAGGATGGAACTGAGAACACAAGAAAGGGTAGGTCTTTCATGTCCCCACTTTCTTAATAGCTCTTCTTTATTCTTAGTTGATAGGTAATCATCAAACACTAAGGATAGTTGAAAGCTAGACATCTTTTTAATATCATCCAATAATATTGATAGGATTAGAGACCACAAAAGAGTTTGTTCTTAGCTACAAGATGAAAGAGAGCAAAGGTGCATTCTTTTTAATTGATTATAAAGGAATAAAAACATCCATTATGGCAGGTTTGAATCATGAGATGCGTCACAAGTTGGCTCGAGTTTTTAGGACAAAGGTTCAATCACTGCTGAATCATCACGCCCAACATGATGGCTTCCTCCAACGACATGTCGAAATCATCCCAAAGAAGATTGGTTCTTGTTATTATCCAATATGAAGGTATTTTTAATGCTGGAGTTATTCTTAATGAATCAAATTATGATGTTTGGTCTCAGTTGATGGAGATGCATCTCGCCGAAAGAGAGAAACTCTCTTATATTCTGTGTAAATCGAAGCCACCTGCAGAATCTGAAGATGGCTACGAAAGATGGTTTGCTGAAAATAAAAAAGTGAAGCGATGGATAATATTGATGTCCATGACTCCAGAAATTATGAAGCGTTATTTGAGCCTACCCACTGCCTATGAAATATGGCGAGCTTTATCTAAAGCCTTCTATAATGGAAGTGATGAACTACAAGTGTTTGCTCTCAAACTGAGGTGTTCACAGCCACACAAACTGAGGTGTTCCGAGAATTGGATCATCGTGATAAAGTTGTCATGAAGGATCCGGATGATATCATTGCATACCAAAGGTCCATCGAAAGACTAAGGGTGCACATATTTCTTGCTGGATTAGATGCAACATTTGAACAAGTTCGTAGAGAGATTCTACACAAGGAATCAGTCCCCGATTTGGAAGAATGTTATGCATTACTTCGAAGAGAGGTGGTATGTCGAGCAACCCTGATTGGCGGATCTACAAGTTCTGAAGCTTCAGCCATGGCAACTCGCAACCGCCCAAGTCACAACCCGGAGGACTCCCATCCAAAGCGCACTAATGTGGACAATAAGTCTACATTAAATGCACCCATTGTAACCAGACTGGACATACCAAAGAACAATGCTTTGAACTGATAGGATATCCAGACTGGTGGGATCATAACCGAGCAGCTCGAAAGAAGAATACTGGAACTGCAGTGGTTGTTGCAACAAATTTTGCAACACTGGCCTCAACACCTGCTGAAAATGGTGACGATTGGCCGTGGTATTAGATGAGGCAAGTTGTACTAGTTGAATTTGGTGCCAGCTGTCTCAAATCAAATCTTCTCAAATTAGTTGGAAATCGGCTTAAACAAATCTTCTCAAATTAGGTAGAAATCGGCTTAGACAAGTTGGTGATATCTACGCACCAACTTGAGGGGGAGTGTTGAAGATTGACTGAAAATCAGCTTAATTGAAGACCTTGAAGATTGATTGGAAATCAGCTGGAAATCGGCTTGATTGAAGATCTATCTAATTGGAGATTTTCTTGATTGGAGGATTCCTTAGTTAGAGGATTTCTTTGAATTAGCTGAAATATTTCTAGAATAATTTCTTTCCTTATTTTCATAGTTAGGTGAAATTCTATAAATTGTAATGAATTGCTCCAAGTGAGTATGATGAAATGAAATAAAAAGAGGCTTTCAACATGTAGATATGAAAACTCATGTTTTCTTTTTTCCTGCCTGTTAGTTGTTTCTTTGTTGCAACTTTCTATGCAACTTTCAACAGGTTGAATGACTATCACTCCTCCAAAGCAAAGAGTCTCCTCCTCTAGTTAGGATAGTCACTGTAGAAAACCTCCATGAAGCCGAGCTCTTCCTTCTAGTGGGTAGGATGCCCCTTTTTACTATAGAATTTGTTTAGCTTTTTTTTCTTTTTTTAAAACTTTAAATGTAGTTGATTAACTGATCTGATGTTTGCAAAGAATCTGATGGATAGGCAGCTTTTGATCCAAACATTGAAGAAGTCAGGGGGCTCTTCTAACTCACTCGCTCTGCACCAAGTAAAGTGCGATCGACAAAGAAGTCTCGGACCCAACCCAAGGCATTGGCAACGCTGACAGCCTCGACGGTCAAGGAGAGACATCCCTGTAGATATGGTTCTGAGACCTCGGCGTTACCGAGTAGTCTTGCTGTTGGAATCAGATGCTGAGCTTGATACACTTTCCACCACTCTTGTGACAACTGCGTTAAGGTCTAGAGGTCCCACATATTCTAAGGGTAATCTTCCAACCCCCAGTACTGTAGAGGTGAAGTCCCTCTTCATTGATGACATAGCTGTTGTCGAGGCCTGATTGGTAGTGTACGTTAATTACACGTTCATATGCTGCATCAAAGTAATAAGGTAGTGAGTTCAAGTGTCGAATTCCTCAAAGAGTAGTGTGAGGACCTAGTTAAGTACTAGCCAACTCTAATACCTTAGTTCATTCAATTGAATGATTTGAGAGTTTTTAACTAAGCTAAACTAGTCCTAGAAAGTATTAACAATTAACGAAGAGTATAGGAAGAAGCTGAATAATGAGATACTAGGGTTGTATTCCGTCTGGACATGTTGTAGATTTTTCATCTATAATTTATAGGTGATTGCTATGCTAGTGAACAAGGGTTATTCAGTGGTATACTAGGGGACTTCAATGCAAGAGCATTCATGATGATTCCCGATGTCTCGAAGAATACACCCATGGTCTCTACACCTTATGTCTATGAGTAGAGTGGGACATTATATAACCCTACAACATATGTCTATGCTGCAGGTTTCCGATCAAACTAGACTTCCACCTTGCGATGCATGACCTGTCCATACAATCATTTGCATCAAAGTCTAGCTAATGATTTGTCATTCGACACATGATTTAACAAAGATCATGTCACAAGCACACCCACATAGCAAACAACCCATACAAATCAAAGACTATTATAGCTTAACATGTCAATAAGGTCATACAACACAAGAATAGAAGTTTAGCCACAAATCATGGAGTTCAACAATAAAATATCAATGTTTACAAACATAGAATCCATGAATAAGAACACAAAGGGGATAAAACTAAGAATCCAAGAAGTAATAGCAAGCCTTATCGCTTCGGTAGAGCTTTCCCCTTCATTTGGATACCGCTGGACTCTTCGAATTGAAACCCGAAGGCTAGACTTTGCCTCCGAGCAAAGATGAAAAACCCTAGAAATTGGCATGTTTTTATAGGCTTGCTACTTGGTGTAGCGAAGCAAAGTCTTAGCCTCGCACAGACGCTTACCATTGGGACGCCAACTCCTTGGCGTCACGACGTGGAAGCGAGCTGATCTCTAGGTCTTTAGGATTTGGTGTCGCGACACCATCTTTCAGATTGCTCTTCAAAATGGTGAGAACTGGTCTTCCTAACTGATACTTAGCTCCAAAGTTTCTCTCACCTAATACAATAAACTACACTTGAATTAGTGCCTGAAATTTAAAATTCATGATGAAATGCACTAAAACAAATAGCGACCCGAGTTAGACTTCAGGCAAATAATAGAGCCAAAATATACAAGAATTATTCATAAAACATCATTTTCGGCTCTAAAGTGATTAACACAAGTTCTATAAAATAGCTCTCTTTGGAGAACTAACACACCCCCAAACTTAAACTATTGCTCGTTCTTAAGCAATCAAACAATATTAATCAATAACACAATAGCTCAAGCTATTTACTTTGGTTGTTTCTTGCATTTCCTTTAAAGAACTTGTGCTATGTGACAAAATGAATAGAGAAACTAAAATCTTCAACCTTAGTACAAGTCAATGAATGAAATGTTATACACCTTGCACTAGAATTCTTTGAAACTAGAATTCTTTGAAAATGTAATGCCTCTACCCAATTTGTATGTCATATGGATTAGTGCATGCAAGGGAGAATAAAATTAGATGCATGAACCTACAAAGACTTATCTTTCATTTCTATCCACTTTAATAGGAGACACAACTACTGGGTTTTTCAAGCTATTGCTCTCACTTTTTTGATGATCTCTTCTTCTTTCTTTTCAAACAGTGAAATCAAAACGTTATTTATTTATTTATTTTACTTGAAGAGATTCCCTAATGTTTAAAAGTTCACTTTTCCCCTACTGCTATATTCTCCCCCCTTGTTTCAAGAACTGCTTGATATCGATGAGATTCATACTTTACTCCTATTCTACAATGCATATACGTTTTCCATCCAACATACAAAATGAAACAAAAGCATTCAATAAGGCTCTAAAGAAGTTCTAAGTAATGTGCATTAAAGTGACCGTCCTAAACCTTGATAAATAAAGCTCTCATTTTGTAAATGGCGTCACAAGCACTTACACTAGGAGATCAACCACATTTTGCACATCATTCATTAAGATAAATCTTATGGGACAAAATTTATAATAAGCACACAATGAATTGAAACTAAACATATCTATGAAACAAAACACACAGTTTCAGTACAAAACGTCAAATATCTACCCTCCCCCAAACTAAAGGTAAGTCACCGTCCCTGATGACTCCACAACATATACATAATAATGATAAGAGTAAACATAGAGAGGGATGAGATCACAAGAAGACACCCTTATGGAGTGGGGTCCTCGTTATCCTCAAAAATTGATCTAGGTGCTCGGGGGAGTGATGGAAGGGTCGACATGTCTATACCCATGTGTTGGGGTGCAGCTGCATAAAATCTGATCAAGGACTGTGATTACGTATGTTTGGTAGTCTACTTGCTATGCAAGCTATTGGACCTGAAGGTGATTGAGGATCATCGGTGGCAGGTCTAGTGTTGGTCATGGTGGGTGTGACTGCGTTGAAGAGGATCCAGGGATATTCTCTAGGTCGAGTGTCATGCATTGGATGAGGGTAGCATTGATGCGTATCCGTGGTTAAATAAACTCCCCGTCCTCGCCCCATTTGACTCTTGTATGTGCAAATAAGAGTGATGAGGGAGGGGAAACAAGCCCCTCCTTGGTGCTCCTGACTGTGTGTAGGATCTGGTTTTGGATGACTCAACACATGTCCATGCTCATCCGCTGCACAATAGCTTAGGTCAAGAGTATTTTGTCCTTCGTCACCTCCCTGATATGTAGTGTGGGCATCAACTTGGTCGATACAAAAAACAGCCACATTCTGTGCTCCCTCTTTAGGCCCCCCCTCTTGAAAAAGCCAAGGAGTTCCAGGTTGTCCCAGGAATTGTCAACTCCTGGAGGACTGCATCTAAATCTACTGCTTTGTCTAACCATCTCTTATAATCATCCTTGACAATCTCCGGAGTCCGGAGGACATTGTTGATGGTGTGTATATCAAATGGAACAGTCTAGCCTCGCACCATCATCTTGCTTTGTTGGTGTTCCGAAACATTCATATAGAACTCTCGGCCAACGTGGACGATTGCTGCTCTGGGTTGAACAAGCCTCCTGTTAGATTGATCCCCCATTTTGAAACGGGGGTCTTCAGCAACAATGCTCTCGATACCATGCCTCATCTTGTGCCGACACAAATCTCCTCGCCTCAAAAGAGGGAGGAGTCGTGTGGGACCTCTTGGTAACAACCTCCCTACCCATGGCCTATAAGGAAATATAAAATTCAATAGCTTTCGAGAAAAAAAATTTAAATCAAGGCCAAAAGTCAATACCCAAACCAAAGATCAATATAAATTTTGGCAAACAAATTAAAGCGCAATATTAAAGCTAAGAATTGCATCAAAATGAATCAAATCACAAAATGCATCTCAATTTATGAAATAGGTAAAATTCAATGGAGACAAGTATTCATCACACAAAAATCAATGTTTGAAAATAATACAAACATTCCAAAAGACTCTTTACACACATATTCGTCATGCTCATTCAAATTTACTGAAGACAAGTATTCATCCCACAAAAAGCACAATATTCATAAATTTCTATGGTTAAAAATTGAAGAAAATAGGGTTAGAATACTTACAATCAATGTAGGAATGAGATGCAAGTGCTTAGAAAGGCGTTTGGAGCCCTTGGGGCGCTTAGGGAGTCACTGGAGAAGAAGAGAGATGCGGGCAACGATGAGAGATAGAAAGAAACTTGAGCCTCCATCCTCCTCTTTTAACCTAATTCGATTTGGCATTGCGACACCAACTTTAAAAAGTTTATTCTATTGTAAGGGTCGCAGCGCCAAACGGTTGTCTTCACGGCGTGAAACCTCTGAAAAAATTTTCTTGCAAACAGTAACTTGGCATCACGACATTAATAAGCTGCCGTTGTGATGTGAAGTCTCAGGAAATTTAATTTGTCAGCTAGGAGTTTGGAGTCGCGACACCAATACTTTGACGTGGCGGCGTCAAGTTTCTGAAAAAAAAAAGTTCTTGAACTACCAACATAGTCAATGCACCCAATTAACAAATACACTATCTATCCTATTGTGTAATAGTAAACATTACTTGATTTTCCCAATTTTATTCAAATGTTATCGTGATCTTTGTTTGCTTGGTTTTTTATTCTTGGCCTTCCAAAAGGGTGAGTCTCCCCAAACTTGAATCTTTCCCTGAAATACAACTAGGCCATTATTATTAGCACACAAAATTGAAAACTACTCACTATAATTCAAAATGCAACTAATCTATGAAAATAGGAAATTCTTATTTATCTAACCTTGGGTTGCCTATCAATTAAGAAGCGCTTGAGTTTATGTCCCTAGCTAGACATTATTATGTTCTTCTCGAAACGGTGTGGGATATGATGCACCCACTTTACTTTTTCTTTGGGATTAAAGCCATTTTTGGTCCTTGTAATTTGCATTAATGTTCATTTTCATTCTTGTACTTTAAAAATCTTCGATACGATCTCTATACTTTGGGGTTTTTGTTCAAAAACTCCCCTAGTGCTAACGTGGCAACAGAGGTAGTATACGAACTGAATACGGTTACTTTTTATTCCAGATGGCATGCCACATTATCATTTAAAAAATGTTAGTTTATTTGAAATTCATTTTATCATGTCATGTCGCATATCACGTGATCCTAACCCTGCCACATAAGCCGCCACATAAGAAATACTAGCCACATGTGTTGCCACGTCAGCACTGCCACGTTAGCACTAGGGACGTATTTGAATAAAAACCCCAAAGTGCAGGGACCATATTGAAGATTTTTAAAGTACAAGGATAAAAATGAATATTGGGTCAATGAAGCTTCTTCTTGCCTCCATGCAACACGAGGCACATCAACATCAAGATTAAAAAAAAAAAGAACAATATAATGGTCAAAATTTAGCAGAAAAAATTCTTTCCATGATGTGTAAAAACCTCGGAACTCTCTCAAAAAAAAAAAAAAATACAGTCTTCTCTAGGAGCAGGCGATGTAATAGAAGGGAGTTGTAACATAGAAAAAATCAACTGCTTATCCCCAAATTTCATGATGAGCTCCCCTTTTTGCAAATCAATATTGGCTCTTCCGTGGCAAGAAAGAGTCTCCCAAAGATGATTGGCATCTCCTTAACTTTTTCAAAATCTAGAAGGATGAAATCAACCAGAAATATAAATTTATCAACCTTCAACAATACATCTTCAACTATGCGACTAGGGTGTGTAATGGATCTGTTGACGAACTGAAGAGTTACTGTGGTCGACTTGATCTTCCCCAACCTATGTTTTTGATACACAATCAACGACATTGAATTGACACTAGCTCCCATGTCATAGAGAGCTCTTCCTAAGAATTTTTATCCAATTATGCATGGAAGAGTAAAACTTACTGGGTCCTTGAGCTTAGAAGGAAGACTTCTTTGCAAGATGGCACTACACTCCTTAGTGAGTGTCACGGTCTCTAACTCGCCTAGCTTTCACTTTTTTTTTTCCAGAATTCCGTTCATAAATTTGACATAACTAGGTATGTTTTCCAATGCCTCTGCAAAGGGGATGTTGATGTGCAATTTCTTAAACACATCTAAGAACCTCTCCAACTGCTTGTCCAATTTTTGGTCACTCGGCCTTTGAGGGAAAAAGGAGATCATCAGTCTTTCTCTCCTTACCTTGCCCTTCAAGACTTTGTTTTTCAGAAATTCTTCTAGACATAAGAGCATTCTTAGTAGGTTCTTGTAGCTTCCTCCTGCTCTTAAGTTTCAACGCTTTCAAATGCTCCCTATTATCACCTCTAGGATTTGCATCCTTATCATTAGGCAGAGACCACACATGCCTACATCTAATTTTCGCCTCAAGCTGGCCCACTTGCACTTCCAAATTTTACAACAATGTGGTGTGGGCTTGAAGCATAACGTCAGTCCTAGACATGCATTGCTTGAGAAGGTCTTCCAAATCTGACTTCTTCTCATAAGAACTATTCTGAGGGTATCCGCATTGTTCTGACCCTTGAGGTTGATTTTGGTTACTTCATGAGAAATTTGGGTGATTTCGCCTCCCAGGGTTAAAATGATTTGAAAAGGGGTTATTTTGACTCAAGTTGGCATTAACAATAAAATTCAAAGACTCCTGGGCACTACTAGGAGCACCTATAGACTATTCAAATGGTGTTCATAATGTTGACGCAATGGGATTCGCTTGAAATCCAAGCTCGTCCACCTTCCATAAAAGATCGGAAATTTTTGTGTGGATGGTGGATAGAGCATTTGAATCATGTATGCTATGTGTGTCACTCTCTTTGAGGGCAATTGGTAGTTGTTAGATGTTATCTTATCCAATAATTCATTGCCTTCGTCCATAGACTTTCTCATAAGGGCTCCCCATGCAGCTGCATCTATGGTTGTTCTAGTAGGTCTTAGTAGCCATTATATAAAGTTTGAACTTGAAGCCATTTGGGTAATCTATGGTGAGGGCAACATCTCAACATCTCCTTGAAGCATTCCCATGCCTCATACAAGAATTCAAAGTCAAATTGATTAAATGTCATTATATCATTTCTAAGTCTCGCTATCGTTGAATGGGGAAAAACTTGGCCAAAAATTTCAGCACCAGGGCATCCTATATGGCCTACAGACAATGAATATAGCCATTTTTTTTTTGCCTTATCCCTTAAAAAAATGAGAAGAATCTTAACCTGACAACGTCTTTATAAACACTATTGTATTTGAATGTGTCAGAAATTTCTAGGAAATTCAATAAATGTGCATTTGGGTTATCTTGAGGCAAGCCTATGAGTTTCCCTAAACTCTGCAGCATCTAAATTATTGCAGTTTTGATCTCGAAGTTGTTGACCTGAATCCTTGGCTACTATATGCTTGATTGCAATCCCTGTGAGAAAGATCATCGCCATCTATTTTTGTTGAACTAGATGAACTAGGTTGATCTCTCTGTTGGTTTTCTCACTCGAGCCTTCTTAAAGTCCTTTCAATCTCTAGGTCAAAAGGCTCAATACTCCTATTTCTCTTACACTATACAAGAAATGTATGGAACTAATCTAAACAAAACTAAAATTCCCAAGTACTAGCCTACTCTAAAACCTTAGTTCATTCACTCGAATACTTTTGGGGTTTTTAACTAAGCTAAACTAATCCTAGAAAACATTAACAATTAATGAAGAAGATAGGAAGAAGCTCAATAATTAGGTACTAGGGTTGTATGTCGTCTTGACATGTTGTAGATTTTTGTCTATGATTTATATATGATTGTTATGCTAGTGAACAAGGGTTATTTAGTGTTATGCTAGGGGACTTCATTGCAAGGGCATTGATGATGATTCCTGATGTCTCGATGAATATGCCCACGGTCTCTACACCATTTGTCTATGGGTAGAGTGGGACGTTATATAACCTAAGATGCTATACCCTTACCATGGGGCTACTACAACATATGTCTATGCCACAGGTTTCCGATCGAAGCAGACTTCCACCTTGCGATGCATGACCTATCCATATAATCATTTGCATCAAAGTATAGCTAATAATTTGTCATCACCTTTCGATACATGATTTAACAAAGATCATGTCACAGGCTCATCCACATAGCAAAAAGTCCATACAAATCAAAGATTATTATAGATTAACATGTCAATAAGGTCATACAACCCAAGATAGAAGTTTAGCTACAAATCATGGATTTCAATAGCAAAATATCAATGTATACAAACATAGAATCTATGAATAGGAACACAAAGGGGATAAAACTAAGGATCTAAGAAGTAATAGCAAGCCTTATCCCTTTGGTAGAGCTCTCCCCTCCGTTGGAATGTTGTCGGATTCTCCGGATCAAAACCATAAGGCTGGACTCCGCCTCCGAGCAAAGATGCAAAACTCTAAAAATTGGCATATTTTTATATGTCTGCGACTTCGCATTCCAACGCCAAGGGATTTTCATCGCGTTGCCAAGTCTTAGCCTCTCACTAGCGCTTGGCATTGCAACGTGGAATTGAGCTGATCTACAAGTATTCAAAATTTGGCGTCGTGATGTGAACGCCTTGGCTTCATGGCACCAACTTTTAGGTTACTCTTCAAAATGGTGAGAGCTTGTCTTCTCGATTAGTATTTAGCTCCAAAGTTTCTCTCGTTCGATGCAATAAACTATACTTGAGTAAGTACCTAAAAATGTACAATTTATGATGAAAATGCACTATAACAAATAGAACAACCTTAGATGGACTTCATACAAATAATATATCAAAAAAATATATATAAGAAATAATCATAAAACACCATTTTTGGCTCTAAAGAGATTTACACAAGTCCTATAAAGTAGCTCTCTTTGGAGAGCTGACAAGGCCTTCGAGGCCATTTTTCTAGAGTCAGACCTCGCAACTATGTAAGGTCTCAGCAAAGAGGAAAAGGGCTTGTAGCTGTCTCTAGCAGGAATGAAGGTATGTCTCTGTCCAATCTTTGCTCTAATCTTCCATACTCTCTGCTCTGTCACTGACATGGCATTTTCTTAAATGTGCAGTCTGATCTTCTGATGGACCACATGGTAAAGAAACTATGAGAGAAGGTCATGCTCAAGGACCTCTCAAAAGAGTTTCTGAAGAAGGCTAAGGCCGACCTCGCCCAAGCGAGAATCGAGAAATTTGAGTTTCAACTTCAAATGGTTGATCTTCAAATAGAGATTGAAGCCAAGAAGAGGAAGATGATCCAAGCTCTCAAAGAAATAAAGTACAATCGTGACTTGAGGGCTTCAAAGCAATACAATTACCATGTGGAGAAGGAGCTAGAGGTTGTGGCTCGTCGGGCTATAAAGGAGATTACGAAGAGGGTCATGGTCGAATTCAGGTATACTGAGGTGTAACATGAAGAACTTAAAGCTTTCGGCAAGGAAACTATGGATAAGTTCATGGATTCTCGAGAATTCTTAAGCAAGCTCAAGGCCTTCACTGAGTAGAAGATGACCAAGTTTAAGAACTCGAAAGATTCTAAGAAGAGGTCGTCGACTATATTGCTAGAGGAGTCAAGGAGGGTTTTAAAATCTACAAGAATACGGTCCTCAAATATCCAGAGTTGGACTTAGCCTCTCTAGATATCGAGGGCGCTCTCCAATACTTCTCTTCCACTTTGGAGGATAACTCCACCAAAGCCGAAGCCGAAAGTGCAGATGAACCCGAGGTATTAGCTCTGGCTAAAGTCGAAGTGTCTACTTCTGCTGAGGTTGAGGCGTTTTCCACAGTTCCTCAGGAATAAGCTCTCAGGCATTATACATTTTTACGTCTTTGTACCTATATATCTTTCAACCAGTTTATTAATAAAGAATTGACTTTTTCTTTACTTTTGCCATTCCTTCTCATCTGACTTAATTAGTGAATATTTTATGGTTTTTTCCCATGTTGTCAGACCCAGCCCGGCCCGGCCAGTTCAACCGGAAAAACCGGGACCCCAGTGAAAAACAAAAAAAAAACAAAAACCTTGGGGGCACGAGGAGCCTCAAATTGAGGCGGCATTCGTGTGCGCACCATGCACCCGCACATGAGTTTCGGGCATCCAAGGCAACCCAAATCCAACATTTGCACCCCCCTGCGTGCGCACGTAAGAGAGCCTTTTCACCAACAAGGTCTATTAGTTGGTAGAATGAAACCATATTTAAAGAGAGTGAAAGTTTTATCCATAAGCAATGTGGGACTAAATACTTCCAAGTCTTTGAATATTTGAAACCAATACTTTTGAAAACAAGTCCATAATAAGGCCCAAAATGAGATGGGCTTACAAAAAGTTGTATTTGTATACTTAGTAACTATGATTATATTTTAATTGTGTATTTTAATATTTTTAATTAATTTGTTTTGTTTAGTATGTGTTTGTTTTAAGCATGGACTAAATATAAATATTAAATTTAGTTAATCAATCATATTTTTTTATTATTATAATTTTATTTTATATCATATTTCATTATTATTAATTATTTTTTAATATTTAATTATTGACTTGAACCCTTGACCCCTGACCCCTGGGTTTGGCCGGGTCAATGCCCCGGGCCGGGTCTGACAACCTTGGTTTTTTCTTCTAAGCCATTTTCATTTGTCCCATGGAATGACTAAGTGCTACCCCTTTTGGTCGTTGGTATTAGGACTTTGTCTCTCCAATGAAACTAACTCTGAGGATGGTAGCCTTCCATGACTTCATGGTTCACATTTACGAATCCAACCAGGACTAACGTGAACTGATAGTGTGTCATATAAAGGAAATGGGTGATCAATTTCTTCTGGCCTTCTCCTTAGGTCCTAAAAAATATCCAAATCAAACAAATACAATGAGATTTATTGATCATCAGTTATAACCCTTGAAGGGTGAAGACAATCTGACCACAGAGGGTTAATGTTGTGCCCAAAAAAGAGCACTTTGAAAAAAACTAGATGGTCAAGCCCTAAAAAAAGCACCCTAAAGAGGGTCGTCTAAGTCGAGGAATGCAAGGTTTTAGCGGTCAGCCTCTGCGTGCCCTGAAAGGGGATGGGGGTGACCTAATCCTTAGCAATTAAATCATGGTCAAAGTTCTAAGGGTTTTAGCAATCAATCTGAAAAAGGTACTTTGAAATTTGCACTCTGAAAAAGGTACTTTGAAAAGAGCTGAATTGTCAAGAATTGAAAAAGGTACCCTGAAGAAGGCCATCTGAGTCGAAGTCAGCAGGGTTTTAACAATCAGCTTCTCCGTGCCCTGAAAAAGGACAGGGGTGACCAAATCCTTGTCGAAGTTCCAAGAGTTTTAGTAATCAATCTCTACGTGTCCTGAAAGGGGACATGAATGATCTGATCCTTCAATACTGAATTCGTCCAAATACTCCAGCCTTGAAAAGGATTATTTGCATCAAGGTCTTTGGGTTGTGTTTGGTTGGGGGTTATCCCCAAGTGGGGATAGGAATAAGTTTTGAAAATTTTAAATTTTTTTGGCGGGAGTTTTTAAACCAAAGTTATTAATGATAAGATGGTGATGTGTCCTTTATGTATTGGTGGGTTATATTTTTAAATCTTAGTTAAAGATTTTGGCGGGAAAAACTTTTTTATGGGGAATTGTGTTGGGGATAACCCTTGGGGTTATCCCCCAACCAAACATGGCTTGGGGTTTCGACAATTGGCCTCTACATGCCCGAAAAGGGAATGAGGGCGATCTAATTTCGATAAACTGAATCTTTGTTTAGTTTTTGAGGGCTTTAGTAATCAACCTCTGAGCACTCTGAAAGGAGACATGGACGATTTGATCCTGAGAACCGAACTCCTTCCTTGAAAGGGGTGAAGGGCTTATGCAAGCCTTGACGACCAGTCTGCTCGGCTCTAGATTGGGCGAAGTTTCTTGATTTGGAAGTCCAATGATTAACTAATAACATATGCATAATAATAGTGAATTTTGTTAAGGAAAAACTTCAAAGCAATCATTGATAATATATTGTCTCAAGTGCTTGACATGAAATGGCCTTTTCAACAATTTCCCCTACAAGACTGTCAGCCTGTATGTATTAGTTCAGACAATCTCTGTTACAGTATAAGGCCCTTCCGAATTTGGAGTTAGCTCTCTGGTCTAACTCCCAATTCATTAGAAGATTTTCTTCTGCAAGACAAGGTCTCTTGGTTGGAATACGACTTCTCGCACATTGGAGTTGTAGAAGCGTTGAAGCCGTTATTGATAGGCTGTTTATTTTGAAATAAGCTTTGTCTCATTTCTTCTCTAAGAGATCTAACTCTCCTCGTAGAGCCTCATCATTAGCCCCTTGATGAAAGGTCTGGGCTTAACAAATCGACATCCCGATCTTTATATGGATCACAACTTCTACTCCGACAGTGAGGCTGAATGGAGTCTCTTCGATAAGGGTTCTACTGGTCGTTAAAAATGCCCACAATGTACTAGGCAACTCATCCACCCAGTTGGAGTTGGCTTGTTGGACTCTAGTCTTAAGGCTCTAAAGGATGGTCTTGTTTGTGACCTTGACTTGCCTATTGGCTTGGGGATAAGTCACAAAGGTCACTCTTGCGTTGATGCTTAGCTCCTTGAACTTTTGGTTGTCAAACTGTAGTCCATTGTCTGTAACAAAGGCAACTGAGATGTTGAATCTATAGATGATGGACTTCCAGATAAAATCTCGATAAACCCATTCTGTGATCTTTGTCAAAAGTTTTGTTTGTACCTACTTGGTGAAGTAATCTATGAAGATAATTAGGAAATTTAGTCATCAAATCGTTATAGGGAAAGGCTGTAGGATATCTATCCCCCACATTGCAAATGGCCTTGGACTCATGATGGAAGTGAGTTGGATGGTCGGTTTTCGTTGGATCTATAAGTGATACTGGCATGCCTTATACTTCTGAACTAGGGTTATCACATCCTTTGTCAGAGTTGACTAGTAATATCCTTATCTGAGGACCTTATAGGCCAACGATCTTCCCCGAAATGATTACCACATATCCCTTCATGCACTTCCTGGAGGACAAAGTCGGCTTCAGAGGAGCGTAGACATCTCAAGTAAGGCAAGGTATATGACCTCTTGTATAGTTGGTTATCTATAATGACAAAACGGGCAGCTTGCTTATGATTCTTCGTGTTTCTTTCTGGTCAGTTAGTAGATGTTTTTTATCAAGTAATCTCGGATCGAGTTAAGCCAGCTCGGCTCTTCTTGGATCTCTTGGATTGCACCTTTTTGTCAGCCATCAATGCTTCTACTATAGAGGTGTTGGAGGTTGATAAGTTGACTTAGGTTGGCATATCGAGAGGAGGGAAGATTTGAAAGGAAGTCGACCTCCTCATTATCTGACCAAGGAATTTTTATGATTTGGGACTACCTAAATTTTGAGGCAATCTCCTTTACCACAGCCTTGCACTTGACCATGTTTCCATCTTGGGTTTTGACCTCCTTGTTCATCTTTTCAACAATAGTTGGGAGTCTATGTAGGCGTGTAGGCTTTGTACTCCAATACCGTGAGCTAGCTGCATTCCAGAGATCAATGCCTCATACTCGGCCTCATTGTTCGTTGCTCTGAAATCAAACTTAAGGATAGTTGATATCTTCCATTCCTCAGGAGACTTCAGAATCAGGCTAACTCCATACCCATTTCCTATGGCTGGCCCGTCCACATACAAAATCTAAAGGTCCGGTGATGCAACCTATCTTGCTTTACCCTCATAGCTATGAAAAGTGTTGTCATATGAGACAATGAGCTCTACAACGAAGTTTGTAAGGGCCTGACCATTAATAACAGTCTGGGGCTTATAGTCTACATCGAACTTGCTAAGCTCGATCGCCCACTTAGTCAACTTTATGGACATCTCAGGTCACTACAAGACTTGCTTCAAATGTTGATCGGTAAAATCGTAATTCGATGGACTTAGAAGTAAGGCCTCAATTGGTGAGCTGAGGTGAAAAGGATATACGCAAACTTCTCTACTGGGAGGTATCTAGACTCAGAGTCATTTAGCACCTTACTGGTATAGTACATAGGCTTCTGAATTCCTTCTTCTTCCTTCAAGAGGACTTAGCTGATCACATATACTATGGAAGTCAGATATGCATAAAGCTTGTCTCCGTGCTTCGATTTAGTCAGCAGGGAGGAGAGCTTAGATATTCCTTCAACTAATGAAAGGCTCTCTCACACTCATCAGTCTACTCAACCTTGGGAGCTTTCCAGCGAGTGCATAAGAAATGGAGGCCCTTGTCTCCCGACCTCGAGATGAATCAACCGAGGGTGGCTAACCTCTCATTCAACTGTTGGATATCCTTGATAGTCTTGGGGGAGTTCATTTCCAAGATGGCCTTGATCTTCTCGGGATTCGCTTTGATCCCTCCTGGGTGATCATCAATATGAGGAACTTCCTTCTCTTGTACTTACTCGGGTTAAGGCTCATTCTGTGTTCTTGAAGTACTTGGAAGTTCTCCTCTAGGTACATGATGTGTTGGTCGGCTTACTTGTACTGTATTAACATGTTACCAATATATGCCTCAACATTCATTCTGATATGTTTTCAAAAGTCTTGGATATAATCATGTAGAGATTCTTTTTTCAAATTTTTTAATTAGAGAAAAAGGAGGTTATCCAATGACTTAATTAATACCATATGCACCCTTGAGGGCCTTGACATTTATATTATTTTTGTTATAACCGATTGGTTTATCTCCAATTTAGCAGACAAATCGGGTTTGAATGAAATATAATGTAGTGCCAAAAATTATTTAAAAATATTCATGTTATAATCCCATCCATGTATTTTTTACTGTTTTTCCACGTTCCACATGACGTAGGGGCTGACCTAAGATGCTTCATGCATTAAAGTGAAAATGACAGGGTATTTTTGGCCAAGAAAAATTGGAGTACAATGGCTTGCTTTGTAATTTATCTAATTATCTATTTATTTTCAATTAGATATATCCATATGATATGGATATAGATATATATGGTTGGGCACGTGACGACATCCCGAGCGCTTAACCGATCAGCTCAGATCCCCACCTCAGACGCCCTCTTTTGGGTTGAACTCGGCAGAGGTGATTATTAGAAGGGGAAGAACGAAGGGAAGGGTAGGTAATTAAACTGATCTGAACTCTGTTCCAAGTGTTCTCCCACTGATTTGATCGTCAGAGTTGAACTAGGGCACAAGGGCCCATCCCGACTGACTTTTTCCCCTTGCGTAGGTGCCCCAGCGACTAGGAGCCACTTGCGGTTTTCTCCATCAGCTTTCAACATCCTCCCAAAACAAACAAATCACAATCGTTGGTCGGAACCGAGTCTGATCTCAAGAAAGAACTGGTTTTAGCGTTAAAACCATATATACCAATAGAATGGATTTATGTGGTTAAATTTTAGAATTAAAATGAAATGACCAAAATACCCCCTCTTCATCCATATATTCATAAGTGGTTGTTTGTTTTAAAGATTAAAAGTCAAACGTAAGCAATTGAGAAACATATAAATTGAGTATTTGACAATTGATCACATTCAACTCCCAAGATTAAAATGATAATCCCAAGCCAAATCATAGAGTAATGTAATTAAACAATTGGGACACTTGCGTTGTATGGGTCCATAGAGTGCAAAGAAAAGTTCTGCCTCAACTCTCGGATCATGTCTCAGTTTCTAGAACTACTTCTCCTAAGTCCTATTGTTATTGTTAAAGACAACTAGGTCTCCATAAAGACCGGGCTCGGGCTCATTAAAGCCCGATCTGACTTTATTGACTTTTTATTTTTTAAATTATTTTTTTTATAAAATAAATAAATATATATATATATATAATAAATATGAACAAATCAATTGAAATATTATTGACCTTTTATGTTAAATCTCTCAAGCTAAGCTCAGGTTTAAATTGGGTCTTTTCTTTTTCGTTTTCATTGTTTAATTTAAATACATTTGTGATAGAGTTTTTTGACAATGGCCATAAAGACCCCACATGAGGAGGGCCAAGGCGCTTGACGCCTGCAAACGCTTCTTCCCCATCATCTTGTAAGGGGAGAGACCTCGCCAGCCGCAAGTGCACGCAAGTCGAGGCCAACGCCTTTAACAAGGAACCCGCACTACTGTAATTCGTGGGTCGTTGGTTACATTTGTGATAGAGTTAGTGTTTAGAAATTAATTGCATTCTTTATTTAATATTTTATCGGTTATCTCAGCTTGATCATATGATCGATCATTGACAATATGTTTATGTGATTTTTTTTTTTTTAAATCACTCATGTTTAAGTTGACTTGAGAGAGAAAGTGTACGCAAATGTCAAATCTCATGTGATAATATATAGCTAGGTATAAGATCAATAATTTAAATATCGATATGACACCAAAACACTTATAGCCTAGCGGTATAATTTTAGATCCTGTGTGTTGAGTAATTTTCTTTGGATAAGTCCCGAGATCGAATTCCCGTCCTTGTAAATGGAAGAATAAGCTCGAGTCGAGTTTATTCCTCAAGGATTATACGCGTACAGTGAGAGGTCAGGAGCGATCGAATGAGTTTACTGTTTGGAATCCATGATCACATTCCTAACTAACCCATATAAAGGGTTTTATGGCCTATGTTAATAAATAAATAAAAAAACCAATCCGACGGGCCTGAGCTCGAACCCAAATCCCGGCAATTGACTTAGTCTGGAAGGTTAGGAGGAGGTTTGGTGGGATGGTGGACAGGATCCAACATGGCAGTTAACAGGATCTAACCACATGGTCAGATGACTAATGGCTATACATATGTTCCCAACAATAGGGACCATGAATGCGTCACTAGAAGCTGAAGCACAAACCCTAGACAGTTCCATTCTCTAAAGTGCTCCTCCACTCACCAAATTAAAGGAGTCCATCATCTTAACGCATCTATTTCTCTCTCGACTACTATTGAATAATATATATCCTTTGCAACAGTTTTATTTATTTATTTATTTATTTATTTTACTTTTTGATATAATCACAAACTATAGAAAATTACTTTCAAGTACAATATTTTCAAAGAGGTATTAAACCTTATGTTGATGATTTTTTAAATATGATTAAATATTACTTAAATAATTTTGATGATCTCAAATTATCTACATTTTTTGTGATATCAAAATTAATTATATGTAAGTGAATAATACTGGAATTCTCTCATTTTCATTTTTTTTTAAAAAAAAGTATTTATCAGTTTATTTGTATTTAAAACAATGTATGAATCAAAAAAATCTATTGTTAGAAGCCCATGTAGATTTTGGTTGGGTCTTCCTATGTGTTCCAAAACATTCATGTACACTAAAATAATTTTAGTACCACATTGACTATTCATAAAGTATGCACCCTCTTTTTATATGTTCCACCCTAGTAACGTATTAGACTTGTTTAATGGACATGTTGTCTTACTTGCATACGCAAGGGAGTGCAAATCTGGGTTCATTGGCTTGAAATTTCCTTACTCGTGTAGGCGCACATGAATGCATCCATCGGAGGCGAAATTGGACAGTGCAACCTTGCACGCCTCAATCATAATCAACATCAATCAATTTCCAACACCTAATACCATCAACTTGTTTCTCCTCAAAATTTAATGTCAAAGGGGGTACTTTGACTATATGTATTTCTCATGTACCTATATTCCTCCTGAAAGTTGGTGGAAGATAAAACATTTTTAATGTGATTGCAGGGTTTTGAGGAAGCAGAAGAAAATATTTATTTTTATTTTTTTAAATAAATAAATCACATACATTCATTATTTAAGCGTGCAAAAAATACATAAGAGTACATCATACTATAGTTACATAAGAGTACATAGATTGTTTTCCTGGAGTTGGTAGGATTCTCCTCAGCTCCAAGTATGATTGAGTGTATTCTTTCACTCCGAGTTATCTTCACCCTTGGATTTGGAGCCTCGATAACATCTCCTTCCATCTCGTGATCCATCTCTTCATCGAAACTTAGTGTGGATTCCATCGGCATGAGTTTTTGCTTTCTTGGTAATTTCAATAAAAATGAGTTGTTTTTTACATAAATATCTTTAGTTTCTTTCGAGCCAGATTCTCCAAATGATTGCCATAGTCACCAGCTGCCACCTTGCCCTAACTTCCTTGTGAAGCCTATTCCCTAGGTTTTCCATCCCTTCCCTCATAGATCTTGTATATAATGGGGGTATTGTTGAGGCTGAAGAGTGGGCAGTAATACTCCCAAATTCGATGGACCTCTAGACATGTGATGAGTAGGTGCTCTCTACGGGCTTGTTTCACAAGTAGTATTGGTTGTTTGTCCCTTACCATAGATGCTATTGGGTGTTTGTCCCTTGACATCCTGTCTTAATTAGATCGTCTAACATAAGCAATTTACTGCCCCATGCAAACAATTAAATATTGTTGATTTAAAATAAAAAATTATTTTAGATGCCCAAAAGTTTAATAACTTAATTCTATGTACAGAATTTATTATATGAAAAATTTTATTAAATTTTTCTTGGAGATTGATAAATAAATTACATGTGAAAGTTAAATGGGTTATCCTTAAAAAAAACTATATTTTTAATAAATTGGATTAAATTAAAAATAAAACTACAGACAATACACCCCAAATCAATCCCAACCTTTTATTTGGACATGACAGCATGAATGACATAAGTTCCAAAAAGTACAAGGTGGAGAGGTCGGAATTGAATATTCTAGGTCCATCACTTGGTCCATCTTCAAATGATGAATATATATATATATATATATATATATATATAACAAGTGATCTTCAATTCCTCTTTCATGACTTTTTAGAGTGCAAATCTTTAATTGTTTTATTGACTACTAATCTTATCTCATTAACTTAGTTTGTTTTCTTCTTCTTCTTCTTCTTCTTCACCAAACTTATCCCTAACACCGCACTGTTTTTTTTTTTTTTTTTGTCTATTTAGTCCTCACCTACTCATCAAATATTTAATTTGATTCTGAAATCTCTTGGTTAATTTTTAAGTTTGGTTAGTTGGAAATATTCTTTAACAACCAAAAGTTTTGGAGTTGTGTATTAGTTTCAAATTGATGCACAATTAATTAATTCTACACATGTATCATATGCTAGTTTCAAATTAATGTTCTTTTTAACTTCTCATATCAATGGAAATGTAAGTGGATTTATTTTATGAACCTCATAGTTTTTTTATATATATATAATATTTATATAATATCATGCATGTTATACTTGCACGAAATAAATGATTTATGTATGAAAGATTATGGAAGAATAGGAGTAGTTATCACTTTTAACACTTGGAAACTGGTTGTAATTTATATTAGAGATAAATAGCATGCTATCATGATTGCTAAGAGTAGCAGTGGAAAATAGTTGTCTTGGTTATGACATAATAGGTATCTATTATGTGTATTAAGGACATAATAGAGAACTCCAAGTTATCAATTCAGTACTGTTTATGGTTTTTTTTATATATAAAATGGATAAATGAAGGGGGGGCCTTCACGCAATGGTAAAGTTGCTCCCTTGTGATCATGAGGTCACGGGTTTGAGTCGTGAAAACCGTCTTTTATTTTAAAAAACAAGATAAGATTGCATACAATAGACCAAAGTGATCCGACCCTTCCCCGGACCCCACACAATGCGGGAGCTTTGTAGCACCGGGTTGCCCTTCTTTTTTTTTCTATAAAGTTGATAAATCATCTTTATTTATTTATAAATAATATAGATGAGTACATTAGGTAAAGAGCATAGTGGCTCTTCCTAGTTCTCTCGGGTGTCCCGGTAAAAATCAAAGAAGGTTACATTGTTACTCCATTGGTGCGTGCCTTGGGGTGACATCATCAAAACCATCCCCTCCTTTGTTTCTCCCATTGTGTCTTCTTAATCAAAGACTAAGCTCCGTTTGATAGTAGACTCTATTTGCCCTAGCTTCAGTTTTTTGGTGACGGTTGTTGTGTCAAACCAAGAAAATATTATAAATTTTATCTCTCGGATAATTTGTTAACAAATGCGGCGTTTGTTGCGGAAGCATCATTGGTTCCTTTCTAGCCAAGTGCTCTTCAAAGGAACTAACGATATTTTCACAACAACCGAGATATATAAGGGCGGATCGGAGTTAATAAGAAAACGGGTGCCTATATACAACCTTGAAGTAAATATTGATTTTTTTAGTTTAACGATGATATTAATTCGAGTGAAGAGTGATTTAAGGGCCAATCCATGAGAATTTAATTAATATAAAAGGATATAGAACAAAATGAATAAATAAATATAGTAATTATAAGTACTTAGTCAAAGATGGATATCGGATTGGATGGTCCCAAAGTGTAAAGTAAAACGAAGTATGTAAGAAGCTAGCATTTGTGCAAACCAATTAAGTGCGTTGACAAGGATGTGTTTGTTTAATTTGAAAAAGAATGATTCATTTGAGTCTTCCCCTAACTTTTAGGGTCCCCATTGGCATTAAATGGAAAAGTTTTTTTTTTTTAAATACTTTGAATGACATACTATAATTATATCCACTAATTCATGGAATCTCATGCTCATGTGGCCACGCGTGAGGGACGCCGCTCCTTGTGCATGCTCTTTATAATCCAATCAAACTCCAATCATCATCATCTTCATCTTAATTAATTACTCTTAATCATGGATTTGTCCTTAACCTCTAATTAGTATTAACATCATGCTCAGATCATGCCTCATTCTGTTCAACCTTTTTTTTTTCTTTTTAATAACAATATTATTTTATGAATAAATGAAAAAAATAACAACAAAATAGTGAGAAAAAATTAGCTCTTTCCCTCTTCAAAGTTTCTCAAATTTGATGGCTTAGCCTTTGCATACAGTCAACTAACTGTTCAACGGTTCCACGTTTCCTTCCCTCTAAAAAACCCAAGTGAAACGGGGAAACGTGTTGCTCTTAGAGTTCCCGTAGCCGTTGATGTTTATTTCTACTGTTATATTTGATTAAGTGGTCTGTTGGTATCTTATTTGATTCCCATAAATTTAATTTATAGATAAGGATATATTTTTGTGAGTATAAACAGTGATTGTAGCAAGTGATCTTAACGGCCCATATATGTCCAGCCCTCATATTTGCTCCGCTGAAGTTTATAGATGTTCTTGGTTTCTGAGCGGCTTATCAGTCATATTGTCAAAGAAAAAAAAAAAATTCAGGGGAAACGTGGGAAACGGGAAACTTGTATTTTAATGTATTGCTCCCATGGCTGGCTGGTGACTGGTGAGCTTTGAATGTACCAACCACTATAAAGATGGAGGTTCTGTCACCATTTTGTAGTAGTAGCAAGGGAGAGAGAGAGAGAGAGCTGAAGGCTATCCATAGAACAATTATGTCAAACTAGAAAATAAAAAGTCTTGTGCTTGTGCAACCATCTCTCCTTCCTACTGTCCAACTGCTTTATTTTGCGACCTCCTTTCATTGTGTATTTAGACTTTTCCCATTCCTCCTCCTATCACTTCCCACACTTCCAAATAACCTTCATCTTAATTGTCCCTCTGCATTTAGTGCTGTGCAGTAAATAAATTCAAGCAACAAGTATTCTTGGTTCTCGAGCTTCACTTTTGAATATAAGGATTTGGTTTGAGTTGGTTTAGCATTGCTCTTGTGGTTTGTGAGGATGGTTGGGAGGTTCTTCTTCTTGATTCTTGTGTTGTTTGCCTTGCTTGGCTTCTTGGTGGATGCCAAGACTCACCGGATTCTTTTGGATACCGATGTGGATACAGATGATTTCTTAGCTATTTTGTATCTGTTGAAGCAGAACCGCTCTGTGATTGACCTCAAGGTATTATTGCCTTTACGGCTCTTTTTTCAAGTTTCTGTTATGGATTTTGGAGTTTTGCAGACTTTTCAAGTTTTCACTGAATGCAGGTGCTTGATAAAATGCCTTGGTGATGTTTTCAGATGATTTCCCTTTGTTTATGTGCTTGAATTTCACTCTCTCTTGTTAAAATCATATTCTCAATCTCTTAGATTCATTCATTCATTCATTCATTCTTCAAGGTTCAAATGCAATGACAAACATTGGATTGAGATCACCACTGTGAAGATTTTCTCTTCTTAATTTTACCTTTCTAAGTTTTGTAATCCTAGCCAGTGAAATTTCTCTCGAGGTGTTTTCTCTTATTTCTTTTGCTCTGAACACTCCCAAGTTTGTTTGTTTGTTTGTTTGTTTTTTGTTTTTTTTTTATTATTTTTTTATTATTTTTTTTTATTGCTAGTGAGCTATGATTTCTTACTAAAAACAATAATATTTGGTGATCGAGCCTTATTGAAAGTTTCAAACAAGGATTGAGCTGATTTTTTTATGATTAGCCAGCAATTTGGTGGGTAGGATGATTTTGCTTTGGCTACTAAATCCACTAACTTCTCTACACTTGGAAAGTTATGAACAGGAAATCAAGGTTTGGTGAAACCAGATTCATTGTTTTCTGATTGTTGTAAGTGAACATTCTTAGAATTAAAGCGGTGGATGGTTTCTCCTTGTACTACAACCTGAGCTTCAACAGTTTTATGTGCAATTCCTAGCAGATCAACCCAAAACAACTTTATATTTCTTTTCTGCTGTATTTATTTATTTATTTATTTTTATCATTTTCTTTTAAGAAGTTCAAGATGCAATATATAAGTAAAATATATGTAAAGCACATATGAGCTAACGGGCAATGAATGGTTCGTTTGTGCAATTCATTGTATTGCCAATCACCTACTAATATTTTGGGTAACAAGTGATTTTACATCCCTGCAGGCAATCACTATCAGTGCAAATGCGTGGACAGATGCTGGACATGCTGTCAATCAAGTTTATGACCTTCTTTATATGATGGATCGCGATGACATTGCCGTTGGAGTAGGAGGTGATGGTGGCATATTAGAAAACGGTACCATACTTCCAAACGTCGGCGGGTATCTCCCTCTAATTGAACAGGTGCTAAAGGATGCATTTTTCTGCATCATTTTGCGCAATGTCAACAATGTGAAGTTCTTAGTTGATGCATTGTTAAACTTTGAACATTACTTTTGAGCGATTTCCAGGGAATGTCGACAGCAGGAAACTGTCGTTATAGGCAAGCGATTCCTATAGGAAGCACCGGACGATTAGATATCAACACTAATTATGGCATAAGACGCGGGTTCCTTCCACAGGTCAATATAGCTTTACAATTACAAATTTTTTATAAATGAAAACTAAAATACAAGGAGTATAGAGTAAAGTAACAGATGTTTTGGTCTACCCATGTTCTTTGTTAATATTTGAAAGTTCATTTTGGTGTAATCTGAGAGCAGGGTACCAGGAAATATTCTCCTCTTCTCCAACCGACAACACAGCAAGTGATGATTGATACGATATCAGCAGGTCCTACTACTGTGTTCATCATTGGATCCCATACAAACTTTGCATTATTTCTCATGACTAATCCTCATCTTAAGAAAAATGTGGAGCATATTTATGTCATGGGTGGTGGTGTGAGGTCAATGAACCCGACTGGCTGTTGTCCAAAGAAGTCCAACTCCTCGTGCATACCGCAACAATGTGGCGATCGAGGAAACATATTTACAAGCTACCACAGTAATCCCTATGCAGAGTTCAATATGTTTGGTGATCCATTTGCAGCATACCAGGTATCTGTATATGAAATTTTTGCAATCATCTGTGATTTAAGCTCTAAAAATTTCTAATTAATGATGTATATTCTAAAATTACTTTCTGTTTAAATATGCATTTAACATCCTTATCAAATGTTTTCAAATAGTCCAGACAATTTTTGCTGCTTTAGTGAGTGATTTTGTATCTTCAATAAAATGACTAGTAGTAATTTTTTCATTTCATTTGGATAAACAAACTTTTGCATCTTCTTCATTTTGGTTGATGCAGGTTTTTCATTCTGGAATTCCAATCACCCTTGTTCCTCTTGATGCTACCAACACTATACCTGTAAACAAGAAGTTCTTCATGACATTTGAACAAAATCAGGCTACATATGAGGCACAATACTGCTTCCAATCCTTGAAATTTACACGGGATACATGGTTTGACAACCAGTTTTACACTGTAAGTTATTGTCTGAGGTGCACATCAGAGTCTTGGATGTTATATTTAAATGTGGATTTCTTTTCTATGGATTTTTTTTACTAGAGTTATTTTCATACTGATTTCATGCAGAGTTTTTTCATGTGGGACTCGTTTACATCTGGCGTTGCTGTATCAACAATGCTCAATGCTCATAACAAGAATGGTGAAAATGAATTTGCTGAGATGCATTATCTGAACATTACTGTGGTTACTTCAAACAAACCATATGGAGTACATGATGGTTCAAATCCTTTCTTTGATGGCCGCAATATCCCAAAGTTTAATCTACAGAAAAATGGAGTACACAGTGGTCATGTTCAGACTGGAATTCAAGATCCTTTTTGCCAAGTAAAAGGGAAGGATAAAGGGAAATGTGAGGTACTCCTTTGGTCTTTCTTTTTAATTGAACAAAGATATCTTTCAATATCTGAGTCATATTATATGAAATTTCCTTTATAATTCAGTCATTGTATTTTTACGGATTCTAATTTGCAATATGAAAAGATGTAATTAGGATGGATACACCAAGGAGATATCGGGTCCAGAAGCTGTTCGTGTGCTTGTTGCTCACAAAGTTTAAACCAAACAAAGACGCCCAAAGCCCTCTAGATAGAGAGTACTTCATCAGTTTCTTGAGTGTAAGTGTTCAAAAGAAACTGATTTCATTTCACTAATTGTCCAAAAATTACTCAATTTACAAACAAGAATAATGAAGATTATAATATTGCAATATTAAATTTGAAGAAGTATTAAATAATCTTACAAGTTTCATATATCTATTTTACAGAAAAATGCTCTCTTTTTTCTCTTACAGTGCAAGAATTAGAAATTATGGAAAAATCAGACTTCGTTTCCTTATCTTAGTTTCTGCAATTTACAACTTTAATGTTTCTGCTGATTCTCATGCTTAAAAATTTAAAAGTGTTCATGAGCTTCTTTGATCATACCTTAATATATTGGCACTTTCAGAGTGACTTTGCAATGCCTTCTGATTAATTGTGACTATGAACTAGCATTATACAATTCTTATTCTTATTTTTTGGAGCACAGGATCTAAATCTTCCTAAGCAGTCGGGGAGATTCAATTTTTCGACTCAGTTTCCTTATTACAGAGAAGTTCTCTACAAACCGTCATTTTCAAAAAGAAAGCTTGGAAAACCAGTAATCTTTGACATGGACATGAGTGCCGGAGATTTCCTTACTCTTATATATCTCCTAAAAGTACCTGTTGAACTCATAGATATCAGGGTAAATCAGATTTAATATTCTTTAGAAACAATGTTTGGAAAATATCAGAAAACTCATAATGCAATCTTTTCACATCCAGGGAATATTAGTAAGTGGCAATGGTTGGGCAAATGCTGCAACAATTGATATTATCTATGATGTATTGCATATGATGGGCCGTGATGACATTCCTGTTGGATTGGGGAATATAACTGCACAAGGGACTCCATCTTTGAGCTGCACATATGTCAAGGCTATACCGCATGGTAGTGGTGGTTTTATCGACTCTGATACACTGTATGGACTTGGTCGTATGTTGCCTCGAAGTCCTAGACGGTATGTTTTATCTTTAGTTGCTAAGACTTTTCTCATGTTGTTAGGAGTTATAAAATAAACTAGATCGAAGATTTAGTGAATAGGTTTCTTGCAGATTAAATTTAAGTTTATTTTAAAGTTCATCAAACTAAATGGTGAAAGTGAAACATGGTCTACTCAACCTTTAACCTAAGTTGTTCAAGAATTGTTGTTTCACGAAGTTGTGCAGCAATTGCATATGTTTGACCTTTGTCAATGTTAATATTCAGTTTAATGACTGTGCTCTGATGATCAATACTCCAAATATAGTACTTTTCAAAAACAAAAATAATCCAAACATAGTACTTAAAAGCCTTGTCGCTGAATATGAAAGCCACAG
Source organism: Dioscorea zingiberensis (assembly GCA_026586065.1). Taxonomy (NCBI): domain Eukaryota; kingdom Viridiplantae; phylum Streptophyta; class Magnoliopsida; order Dioscoreales; family Dioscoreaceae; genus Dioscorea; species Dioscorea zingiberensis. Next base: position 14,080,089 of record CM048820.1, on the reverse strand, counting down.
AATTCATTTCATATCAATAACACAGGATGTTTTGGAGCCTCTAAGCAATAGTTAGTACCATAAAGCTTATAAAATTGGAGACATCTTCCAGATAATCCAATTTCTGTGCATGAGCATGCAAACACTTTCAGTTCACATCTATGTGTTGTTTAATGTCACATTTTAGTTGAGATTTGTGTATCAGGTGTGAATGATGTGTTGTCGTCACTGACCCCATTTATGGCAGAATAGTCTTGCTTTAATGGGTGCCATGCAATTACATTACATGGATAATGTAATTTTCTTAAGCCTGATGACTGATGATTAAACCCTGAAACTCTGTTTTCAGGCCACTGTGAGCTTTGTCAGATGATAGGCAATAAGTTTATTAGAGTAATTGCAGGAGTTTCTATACAAGATATATTCAACGTTAATTACAAGTCTGTGACTCTGATAGATTATTTAAACTGAAGCTTGTAAGCAAGACCATTTGAAAGGAATAAGACATTAATGTGGGTATGGAAGGAAGATCATGTTTAACTGTGGTGATACATGCTTTGTCCAAAATTATCATGTCATATAGGACATTTAAGAAATCAAAGCAAAATTTTTAATTGATATTCAGAAAGAATTTGGCACAACTATATGTTCACCTAGTCTTTAGAAAGCGCAAGCGTATTAAGTAATTGAAAAAAAAAATGTGTCATTATCATTTTCATCTTGTTCTTGCTATGTGATCAGTTTAGCGAAATCTTATTGTTTGGCGTATGCTTCAGTTTCTAGTTCTTTTCTTACAATTGATGCATTAGTAATGTAAGTTCTGTTTGTTTTTATGGAGCTAGGTATACTGCTGAAAATTCGGTGGATCATGGAGCTCCACGCAACACTGAGCATCCTGAATTGAGACAAGTATCGGCTTTCGAAGTTTGGCAATCTATTAAAAAGGCGGTTTATCCGAAAGACAAGATTACCATCTTGACGAATGGACCTCTGACAAACTTAGCCAACGTACTTCTTTTTGATGATAATGCTGGAGCAGTTATTAAGGTAAGAGAATTTCATTAATTTCCATTGAACTTTACTGTGAATCCCATGAGATTTGAAAGAAGTTGTGTATAAGATTCAATGAATAATACACTGCACTGAATTGAAACATAGTTAATTCTACGGAGATATGCAAAATATTATCATAACTCAAAATGCATAGATTTTAAGATTATCATTCATGGAAAAATGATACAATGCTTAACAGAAGCATGATGTGATCATCAAACATGAACATGAACCTCATTGGCTTCCTGCCTTATTTTTCAGTTTTGCAGATATAATATTTAGTCATGTTCCTATCTTCAAGCGCATTACATATCATATAATGGATTACGAACTTTTTGAGACATTGTCAATGGACCAAAATCATGTCTGAGTTACTTGTAGAAATCTGAATCAGGAAATACTCCTAAAATTAGATTAGCGTATTGAGCATATGATGACAATTTATGCTTATAGTGAAACTATTCTTTCTCCTGACAAAATCGTTCATTATATAAACTGTGAAGGCTTTGCTGCAATGAAATAGAATTAGAACCCTAGATTTCCAACTAGCCATTTAACTTATCCTTTTTATGCAGGAAGTATTTATCGTTGGAGGCCATATTCCCAAGGACAAGGGACAGAAAGGAAATGTTTTTACTGTTCCTTCGAACAAATATCTTGGAATTCAACATGTTTCTTGACCCTTTAGCTGCAAAAACAGTCTTGGAATCAGATCTTAATATCACACTTATTCCTCTCAATGCTCAGCGCAAAGTTGCTAATTTTCCCACACTGCTAAAAAAGTTGAAACTGGTTTACAAGACACCAGAAGCTGAATTAAACAAATTCGATTGCTGTCAATGTTGCATAATCTGCAGCAGAAAAAGAGACTATACCACCATATGGTATCAATAATGAGCACATTGTTCTCTTTCAGCAGAAATTGTTGATCATCTGAATGTGTAATTGGTATTTCTTTTTCCTGATGTGCAGGATATATTTCTAGGAGAAACCCTTGGTGCAGTGTTCATGATTCAGCGTGATAAACTTAATCCGAAGGTTAAGGTTCAGCACATTAGTGTGTCAGTTGGCAATATATCAAAAGACGGGCAGTTAGTTACGGACAAAGAACATGGTAAATTAGTGAGCTTTGTGGATAGTGTGGACAGTGAAGCATACTATAAACAGTTTGCAGATTTATTAGGTGCGGAAACACAGTCTGCAGTTATCGGCAGTTTTGATGAACAGAAAAGTTTATGGAGTCAGCCACCCAACAACACCAAAGCACAACAAGAACATCATATAGTTTTTCACTAACATAATATAGAAATAATAAAGAAAGAAGTGCTGATTCTTTTGCATCCCAAATAGGTGATTAATTGCTCTTGATATTCTCCCAAAGAGAGATTCACAAAATCATCTTTACTTATTTTCTTTCAAATAAAGATTCACATCTTTAAGATCCTCACATGTATAGTGGACATTGATATGAACCATGAAGAAATTAGAAGAAAAATTCATAGCTTATATTCACTTATATATATATATATATATATATATATATATATATATAATGTACAGTGCATCCGACCGATCGCGTGCTATCACGCCTATATATATATATATATATATATATATATATATATATATATATATATATATATTCAGCAAAGTCCTTTGCTTTGATCTGTCCAACATTTTGGATTTGAATCACCAACTCTGTTTTGAAAATTAATAAAAATCATCAGCATAAAAACCATACATGGTTTGAACAATGAGATAATATAAATAGTACAAGTGGTATTCAGCAATTTTTCCAATGACAAAGAATACCTCATACAAATGCCCCGATCACTGTATTTTCAATAATAAAGTAATACATGAGCAAAACAATTAAATTCACTAAAGCACCCGAACCAAATTTTGCAATTCACAAGCCTAAGAACTTGTTTTTAAACACCATTTACTTCAGTACAATTAGACATTGAAGAAGACTTCATCTCGAGGTAGGAAAATGGAAACGCAATACCCTAAATACTACCTCTGTCAGGAGGTAAAATCTTCCAATGTCCAATAACTACTCACTAATTACACATCCAAATCTACAGAATGTACAGGTGAAGACCAGGGATGGCATAGATGACCAGGTACGACTTCCTTTTGTTTGCCTCCAATCACTTTGATCATCAAGCAAATGAAATTTGTTTTCGTTTGTTTGTTGTTTTTTTTTTCTTTTGCCTTTTTGAATGCCAAATAGAGAACAGCATAAAGAACTTACAGCCAGAGTACAAGTTGGTCCACCGTGGCGGCGGACGATGACCTTCCCAAAGAAAACCAACTTTAGAGACATTCATCACATGGAGCCTCTTTAGCCATATGATTTGAGTATGAGAATGGTGGGGGGGGAGTATATGTTCCATCTGTACATTGGGATTGACTTGGTAGTATTCAACCTGTTTGACATAACAAGACCTGTTGAAATAGATAATGTTGCAGGATCATTACAATAATTTAAGGCACTCAAAAATACATACCTTCTTCACAGAAGGCAAATACAGCTCCCAGCATGTCATTGTTGTCACCATCTTCCTCAGACTTTTCTCTCTCGCAGTGGCTGCTGCCACTGTCTGCATCATTGACAGCTTCAGTTAACTCACAGCAGTCATTGAGCTCTGATATTTTACAATAGCCTTCATGGAGATACTGAGTAAACTCTACGGAATTAAATGAATCAACATTTTCAACTTGTTCTGTGTAAAAGTTGGAATTAGATGCATCTGTGATTTCACTCCTGGCACTGTTGTTTGAAGACTGAGACTCCTTAATGCCGAGTGTAACAGTTGACACACTACTTCCCGAGTTGGAAAACCCATTTATAACAGAGCTATCCATGGGGGAATCACAATAGTAGTGTTCATTATGAAAAGGGGAGCAATCTTTGTCAGAGTAGATTTCTTGTATCCTGGTGGAAGCGTTTACTTGGGGTACTGGAGGCGTGAATCCTACATCTTCATCTTCTATCCCACAATGAGACATTAGGGATGAACTCTGGCCATGTGTTTGCTGCAAGCTTACAGCTTTACAGGGATCTATCCAACAAGATTAAACAACATTTAAAAAACAAACAAACAAATAAACAGAAACTAGATCATAGAAAACAAGGAAACCATAAGAAAGCCAAATTAACATCGTGTATAATTTGGATGCAACTCTTACCAGTATCTGGTCCAGATGCAAGAAATGGAGGTCTTGAGTCCACAATAGCAGGATCATTCTTGATCAACCTATTATCTCTAATAGCTGAGATAGTCTCTGAAGATGAGGTCCGGCGTCTTTCTCCAGTGAGATTCCTGCAAAAGGTCATCAACCCACAAGTACAGATACCCTTTCAAGCTGATACATATGATTCATATCTAATTGCACTACAAACTGTAACGGTTATATGATACAAATGTATATGACAAATTTCACCAATTTAACCGGTATTTAATCATTTCACCATTCAAAAAGAGAAAAGAAGCAGGAAAGATTCATTAAAAAGTATGATTTCAGATAGAGGTGATATGCAGAGCTTATGGTTTCATGTTAATGGAACAGTCCTTACACTTATTTGTAATCATAAACGAGCTGTTTTAAGATGATGCTAGGATCCTCAGCGATTATCTAATAATTGTTTAATATTAAAAATGAAATGATTTTGTGCCATGTGAACCCATTATTCTAGGGTTAATTACTCATATTGCACCAAAAAAAAGAAAAAGAAAAAACATTCTTGAATGCCGTGTACAAACCCATTTTGTTGAAGAAACAGTAATCCACCGATTTTCTAAGAAATCCTCATAACGGGGTTCAGACTAATAATTTTTCAGAATCCCAACTCTAAACTTACTTTAGAAAAGCATTGGTTCATGAGGAAACAAGGTGCTCTGCCTAATCAAACGGCAGCCCTTGCTGTAGATATCATCATACACAGATAATTTCGTTTCACAGTGTGCCATTCCATGTGATTCATCTTTGGGTTTGTTTAAAATCATAGTCTCTAAATTTAAACCTCAATAATAAATGAACTACCCAAATAACTACCGAGTTCGAATATCCTAATCCTTAAATTAAATTGCTTTTTGGAAGAAGCAAATACATCAGAATCCCATTGCACGAAGCAAGGTGAGTAAGCTTATCCAGAGTCGAGCTTTTTCGTTAATTCTAGATTTGGTCGTTTTATTGTGTTACTTTCTGTCCATGTCCAGCATTTGTGAGGTTTTGTAGCTTTAACAAAACCTTTAATGTGTAGATCAAATTTCATTTAGATTAGATATTCTTCAGCTTCATTCTACAGTCAATCAGCAACTTTTCTGTGATAGAATGTTGGAATTCAATTTATTATAACCAGATTGAGTAACAAAGAATAATGCATGAGAATGGAAGATATGGCGTACAAATGGCCTATCAAACATGAATGACAGCAGTTGAAGGATAGAGAAAATGTTATTTCAGTACAATAACAGGAAGAATTCTTTTCCAAAGCAGATATATTAACTGATATTTTTTAACTGTTTATCAAAATAAAAATAATAAGAAGAAGAAAAACTAGAAGTGAGAGTAATAAATCCCAATAACCTATTAGGGGATAGTTGAATGACAAAAAAAGGAGCAGATGTTACCTGCCATTCCAATCTGATTGAACACTTTGAAATTGCTCAAAAACAGGTAGTAAATCCTTTCTTCTAATTTCAACTTCATGGCTTGGTAAACTCTCAATTTCGAGTTCTCCAGCAAAATCATTGGTAGATCCACTGTTTGCCCTTGATGGGTTCATCATGAAGAAGCAAATCTAAACACACCACATTTAACACAACTGAAGTGACAACTTCACAAAGACAAAGAAATAATAAAATAAAAAAACAAGCAAATTGAACAGACAGGCATAAGTTTAAACACCTTAGGTTTCTGCCATATTGATATTCTGCCAGAGTTAATCTGTACTTCTGCATTAGATAGATACCAGTGAGGTCTTTCACAAGTCTTTATGCATTCCTTACCAGTAGTACTACCAGTTGACAACACAGAAAATATGGTGTCATTATCTTCATAATCAGAAGTATCCATAGCCATATCAGTAGTTTGCTGCTTATCCAAGATAAATCTCGAAATATTTTCCTCTCTTTCAGGCCAATTTGATCTTCTGCACACATCCCACCATTGAACTGGTTCAGCATTTACATGTAACTCTTCATCATGAAGTTGCAAAAGAGGGCTGGCTCCAGTTCTTGAACTGCTATCACATGAGTCAGCACCCAAAGATGGGATAAGCAAATGCTGAATTAAATGGCCAGATGGAGAATAAACCAAAAAGATGCTCCAAGGAATTAGCCTTTGAATGAGCTGGTAAATTATCACGGTATATGGAATTGTGGAAAACAGCTGCAATAGCACCTGATGGCACAAGAACTTTTCCAGCTGCAGATGCAGCAACATTGCTCACTGTGTTCAACCATCCACAGTTACCATTTTTGATTCTACTTACCACAGAAAGTGTAACAGGGGGAGGAGGCAGTGGAAGAAATTGTGGATCAATTACACAAGAGGAAGTTGACCACCATGGTAATGTACTACTAGGAACAAGAATTGGGCCATCACAATTAGGACTTTGTGGCAGAAGAATAGCATCTCCACCAAAAGGGGACAAAACAAAAATATGACTGGTACCCCTGGATGAAACGATCGCTATCCACTGACTATAGGGACTAAAACAAATATCTTGTATGACCTGAATCAAAAAAATTATGGAATGAACCTATAAATACAGAACATAATGCTGATTGCAGTATCTATTTTGAATGAAAAACTCAGGAGCTTACAGCAGTCGTAATTCCTCGATAAAGTTTGTAAAGATGAACATGAGAATTGGACCAATCATAACGAACTGGATTTGAACTATTTGGTATGGGGGTTGGCATAATCCTGAAGACATTTATATTGTGTCCATGTACTGAAGCTGTAACCAGAAGTGTACCACTAGGGTCAAAGCACAAAGCAGATATTGGACTTGTGTGTGCCCTGAATTGTGAAATAATCTCTTTTGAGACAAAATCCTTGACCACAACCTGCACCATTACAGACTAAATGTCATCAATTACTTAAAAATTGGAAAGAACTGTATGCATGATGCTAAAGAATAATCTAGGCATATGAAGAAATGTGTACATCCATGGATACAAATTGCAGGTGTTTGCACGGGAACTGCAAAAGTATAATAATTAGTTTGACACCAACCATTCCAGCATTATCAGCCTCGCTTGGATAAGCTGACGGTGGAAGCCTTCCGACCTTCCTACTTGAACATGTAGATAATGGAGAACTGGAACCATCAGGTAGAAGCTCTTGACAGTATTTTGACAAAGTTTTGTATCCCATATCCCCTAGATTGAGTATTCCAGCAGCCAAATGTTTACTTGACTCCATAGCATAACGAGCAACTAAGCTACCATTGCCAGGTGATGTTGATGGGCTAACACCTGGAGATGGTGTAAGGTTCTGTGGGCTGAGGCGTGCGGTATTAGACAGCAAAGGATTGTTAGAAGCATAAGCTAACCACCTCGGACCAACAGCCATGGGACCACAACCAATGTTAACCTCAGCTGCTCCTTGTAAAGGATAAGTCAAGACACTGAATTTATTCTCAAGTGTCAATGCATCAAAGCAATATATCTGCCACAAAAAATCAAGTTGTTACAAATGCTCAAGTACCTAGGGCAAGTTCAGGTATAGTAGCACATGTGCACAACATAATAATGCTAGTTGAATACTAGCTCAAGCTTCTTACTTGTGCCGCAAGGGCAATAGCAACAATCCGAGGGCTGCATCGGACCATATATACAGCAGATCGAAATCTCAGAACATGCACATAGCTATGAGATTTTAATGAGTAGAACCGAACAACAGTGGGAGTGGAAATGCAATTTCCTGTTTGAGGCTCCTTAGTGGTCTCCCTGATTAATGCACTCAGACGGCCACCTTGAACCATACCCAAGCCATTGGTTTCATCACCAGCAACAACCAACAGCAAAGGATGTGAAACCTTAAAGCCTTCACTGCCATCTGATTTTGCAGGAATGGGCTGCATCTGTAAGAATGTAACTGGACCATCACGCTTTGATACGAGTTCACATACACTGGAGGCATCCTCAACATCAAGTACTTGAAATCCATTAGAATAGCCTAGTAGTAGAACATGTTTGAAGGAAGAAGGTGGACCAAGTTCTAGCCTATCAAAGCCAGCCCATAGAACCTGTTGGTGTAGGACCATATCACAAGTTAATATTACAAAGCAATTTTTCAGTATGACAAATCAAAGTGAAAAACTGAGCAAAACCATACAAAGCAGTAAAAACCACAATATTACAAAGCAATTAGTAGTTCAACCTCCTTTTTCTATCTCCTTAAAGCCACAATAGTGGAATAATAGCTGTTGTTAATGAACCAAAAAGGTAACAAGGAAATGAAGAAGTCACATTCTTTAAGTATCTTCAAAACCAAGCTTGGAGCATGCATCTTGTCCTACAGCAAATAACATGTCAAGGACTAACAATCACCACCTTAAGACATCACTAAAAAGACAGGCAAAAAGATGTCCACGATTCCGAAACATGCAAGAGCATAAAAAAAGTTACAAGAATAGACATACAATACTTCAAGTTCTTAACAATACAATGAAGGCTTAAAGTAATAGCGAAAGAGATGCAAAAGTTCCAGATAATCTATGACCAAACAAAATGCAGACCTACATATCTTACTAGCCTTAACGTCAATGTTGCGAACTTTTGATGCCCCATGGGCTGGGAGTGGTAGGAAATAATGAGAAAATTAAATTAAATTCTTAAGCCTCTCAAAATTGAATTGTAATTCCTGAAAGACCACTTAATGTTGTTTGGCTAGGAAATAGAGAAGTTAGGACTCTTTTCCCAATTTCCCTACATCAAACATCTATCAAATATGAGTTAACAAGACTACCTAATAGAAGTCGACAATTACAATTGCATGTCTACCAAGGTATGTTTGCTCTAAACCCAACCAGGCAAACCGACCTTTACTTTTTAGACTACTAGATTATAGTGTCTACTAATAGCAAAGAAAGAACGAGTCCTCATACCACATTTATCTCCAACCAAATGGGTCCAAAATGCAACATGCCAACCCATAAATGGGATTCATACCTTGCATAGTATGTTTGTCATGTGATGGGTATGTAGAGATCTATTCTTAGAAGCAAGGCATAAAACTAGAGCCGAAGAATGACCATTATTTTAAAGAAATGGAAAGTTTTATATAGGATGGAGTTATAAATGCCCAAATAGAATGACCATAACTTCTAACTTCAAAATATTAATTCGAACATCATTCATGATTCATGATTTAAAAAAACTTTGGGAACATATTAGCTAATTGATCATATTTAACCTAGTAATTAGTATCATCTAGCATAGGTTTCTTTTGAAATTTGTATTAGAAAAACACATTAGGTGGATTCAAAGGATCTTTTATGCTTACAAGAATCAAGCATGCTTTAAGGTTTGAAGCCAATCGTCACAAGCATTTCTTCTTTGTCATGTTAGAGAAAAGGTACTGTGGGATTACTTAAGAATCAGGTATGGACAAAATTTTCAAAGGACACAGCCAATAGTATTTGTTAGTTAAAGCAACCAATTTCAATTAATTGCTATTGCAGTAGTGAGTTTATAAACTCTAATAAGAACCCATCAAGTAGATTATTATAATTGACTAAATTCACAGGATAACATTGGATAAAAAACATTGACTAAGACTTCCTCCTAAGTGAACTTTTTATATTATTGCTAGTTCTCGACAAATGCCTTGCATTTAAGTTTCACCAAACTTGGCTACTATTGTCAGATACATATTGAAGCAGCCCGTCTCTTTTTTACCTTCAAGAAGATCTTCATTTACCAACCTTTCTCCTACAACATACCATGTTTATTTCCATTTATTTTCCTCTTTCCTTCATATTTTCTTCTTGTCAACACATTTCACAGATACCTATATAAGATTTCTCACATTCAACAATATCTCATGCACTCTTTTAACCTCCCAGAAGTATTAAATTTAACATCTAGTGAAGTAGAACAACTCATTTTTTGTCATGCTTGGAGAGAAGAACTATTATAACATAATGCAATCAATTAGTTAGATCATCCATGGTTGCATATTGTTGGTTCAAATCTGGTCCCAAATAACAACAGAATGCTTTGGCCGTTTTAATCATTGTTTCATGTTCCAATTAAATTTTATTTGTAATAATTAACTCTACAACAATTTTGATATCTTTGTTTATTTTATTCTATTACCCACTGACCTGTCGGTCCTGTCCAAGCATTCTTCTCTCTAAAATGCTAATTTTATGGAGATGTTGCTTCCACACTCAGTTTTCCAAGTCTAATAACATTTAAATTCACAAATTTCAAGGGCCACCAAAATGATATAAAACTCAGACAATGGTCCTTTAGTTTCATTTTTTCAAGTTTAATATTCTATACTACATCACCCATCGTTTCAACTATCTGATTGATATTACCAAGAGAGGAAACTTTTATTTATTTCCCTATCCATTACTATTCAACAAAACTTAAATTGTCTGTTTATGTTTACCAAATGTCATTTCATAAATCACTTCTAAGTTATAAACCAAAAACACAAGGTTCTACTGTGTCGCTTTCTAGAGAATGCCTCCCTGCCATTTGTATCTTAAGCCCTGTAATTTAGAGTGACCAGTAGTGCATCTTTCATTCCTGCTATTCCCCCTCCTGAAAGCAAGTTTTCTTCATAACTCCAATTTAGCATTTATCCATATAGAACTATGATGATTGCGAACCCAACACAACTTGGTACATTCTTTTCATGACCTACTAATCCTTAACATGTAATTATTATTAGGCGCATATCATTAATCAGTCCACTGTGCATAATTTAGACACATTTTTTGAACTCAACAAAATCAGCTCCTCATACATTCTGCTCTTTTTAAATCAATAAAGCCCAAATTAAGACCTCATCCCCTCTCAAAATTATTTTAGAAGTTATCTACGAAAAAGAAAAATTTGTAGCCTACCTTATAGATATAAGACCAAGTGTGTTCTACTTAAATTTATACATAACTGCTCTCTACCCATACACTGTATGAATCATGAGTATTTCATAGTAGCCGGTAATCTCAATATATCACATTCTTAACCATAAATTGACAAAACTCAGTGGTGACACTTATAAAGTGTATTAAAGAACAACTCTTAAGGCATCCAAATATACATTGTATACAACCACAATACAAATAAATCTAAATCAATATTGTGCAAAGCTATAAAATTAAAGCATATAATTATCAACAAAACATTTTTCTATGAGAGGAAACCATTATAATAAAATCCCATAAATAGAACAGCCAATTCATAAAGAGTGAAAAACACAAAAAATACTTTGCTTGCTTCCTTTACTGGGCCCAATTCTTTCCAATGCAAAGTTCATATTGTTGGGGAATGTGCTTATTTTTCAAATAGAATAAGTTCTTTATTTACATTTCTATGTCATTTTTCTTAACAACTTGTGTCAAACTTTAAAACTGTAAAGCTGACCGATGAAGCACTTTATATATATATATATATATATTCCTGAAATAAATACATGAAATAATTGTGTTTTTGAATTCTCAAGAGCAACTTGACAGTAAAATTTAGTTTCAATGTTAAAAGACTTTTGAAGGAGGAAATGTAGTTGTCAGTACTTAATTTCAAATAGGATCCGCTAATAGACATAAAGAATATAAGGTCTTGCAGAAGGCATTTACTAGTTTCATATACCGAAAAATATTGTTATAAAACCTATGTATGTATTTACCTAATTTTTAAAGAGGCAGCCATTATTCTTATGGTAGACATATCTGAACAAACAAAATTCCAAATAAAGCAGACACTTTAACTTGTGTGCATGTCATTCCTGTAAATTTACTGCTTTCTGTTCCAAAGACTCGTAGTTGATGCCAATATAGGAAATCTCAAGATGCATGACCCTAAAATTTTTCTCACATATCCAGATATAAGATGGCGTCCATCATAAATCCCATTCAACAAGACATGAACTTCATCTACAAGAACAGCCAACTTGAGAAACAGATCTCAAGGTGTAAGTAAGAGCTGACAGGTGGTTCAACTATTAAATGAATCATCTAAGAATTGGCTCATAGAGTTAGTCAATTACAATTAGGAATGAAGAGCGAGCGCACAAGAACTTAGCAAAAACTTCACAAGCCACAGTACCCATGGCAAAGGAACGGGCTAATCAAGAATTTCCCTTTTTTCATCCTGTGCACCTCCAGATCCTCTCAACCATCAGACCTCGTCCACTATATTAGTAATTCATATGGGAATCAAAGCAGTACAAACCCACTCAAATGTATGACCCCAAAAACAAAACAGCGAAGTATGAATCATCAGAAAACCAATAATTAGAAAAGCATTCACTATAAGAAAGGAACCTGGTCTTTTTCCTCCTCGGCAGGGACGGCGATCGAGGCAGCTACGGAGGCACCGGCCGATCGGACCGTAGAAGCAACAGACCCGGCGTTCGCCGACACCGTCTTGAGGCAGGATGAGATGATCTTAAGCGAATGGGGGAACAGCCCATTCCGGCTACCTCCGCCACTGCTACACTTACCCCTCCTCATTCTCGTCTCGCTCTACCAGAAACAGCTGGACCCCCGGCGGGCAGCAGCACCTCCGCACTTGACCTCCGCCCTCTGCCGCCCGCCCGCCGAGGCCGCCGGCGATGGGAAAGACCATCCGAGTCCCGTTCTTCGATGATCGCTGGATGGGGATCGTCGTGGTTAGGTGGAGGTGGGGTTTGACTTCGCGACCATCGCTGCGTGCAAGAACAACCTTTGGAAACGAGAACCAAATCCAAGACCAAACTGACTCTCTCCCTCTTTCTCACGCCCCGTTTTCTTCTATGTGTTTATTATAATTTTAAATCTATATTTTTAAATTTTAATAAAAACACCTGCAATTATCTATTTGCATTTAGACCCGATCCCGGTTCAGTTCGAATCGACGAACCAAACCGAAACCGTCACGGTCTGAACAGGATCAGAACTTTAAATCGGAATATTAAGGTTCCAGTCTAATTTAGGTTCTTACCATCGGTTTCAGTTCTACTTTTAATTTTTAAATAAAAAATTTATCCAAATAAAAAATATTGGGGAAACTTCACGAAACTATCATGTGGTTTGCCTCTTTCTCAAATTCGGTTCTTGTGGTTCAACTTTGAACCACAAAGACCCTGTAATTTAACAGTTAATCACTTTAATACCCTGTAATTTAACAGTTAACAAAGAGATACCAAAACGCTTAATTCCGCTAATAAATTTGCTGCAGTGGCATAAAAAATTCAAAAATTCAAAAATAAAAGAGAAAATTTTCAAAAATTTTCAAAAAAAATTCAAAAACACTAAAAAAAAGGAAAAAAATTCTGAAAAATAGAAAATCTCATATATTAAAAACATTATAAATAAATTCCAAAAAACATAAAATCTTTAAAAATCGAAAAAAAGAGAAAAATTATAAAACTCCAGAGCGCTTAAATTCAAAAATAAATAAAATAAAATCTTTAAAATCCCCAAAAAAATTAGAAAAACTTCTAAAAAATGAAATAAAAAAAATAAAATAAACTTAGAAAAACAAAAAAAAACCCAACAAAATTATGTAAAAAACAGAAAAATCTGAAATTTTGTAAAAAAGTGCAAAAAATCCACAAAATCCCCTTAAAAAACTAAAAAAAACTTTAGAAAATTTGTAAAATATAAAGAAATTTCACAAAAAAAATCTCAGAATTTGCCAAAAATTCCAAAAAAATTCATAAATTTCCCCAAAATCCCAAATAAAACCCAAAATATGAATAAATAAATAAATAAGTTAAATGAAAAAAAATCTGAAATTTATGCACAGATTTTGGGTTCTAATTTATTTATTTATTTTTAGATTTTTTGGGATTTTTTGGCAAATTCTGAGTTTTTTTTGGATTTTTTTGTGAAATTTGTTTATATTTTACAAATTTTCTAAGTATTTTTTTAGTTTTTAGGGGATTTCCTGGATTTTTTGCACTTTTTAATTTTTTTTTTCAGAATTTTTTCATTTTTTCCTAGGGTTTTATAAGTTTTTCTCGTTTTTTTTTTAATTTTTCAGAATTTTTTATGCCACGTCAGCAAATTTATTAACGAAATCAAGTGTTTTGGTATCTCTTTGCTAACGGTTAAATTACAGGGTATTAAAATGATTAACTGTTAAATTACAGGGTCTTTGTGGTTCAAAGTTGAACCATAAGGACTGAATTGAGAAATAAGTAAACCACAGTGTAGTTTTGTGGAATTTTACTAAAAATATTTAAGTTAATTGAAGAAAAATAAAAAATTCATCCACACAAACATTGGAACGCATCATTTGGTTTTTAAAAAATTATTCAAAATATTTATAACAATCACTTCAATCATTCAATCAATCAATCACACATGATATAACAATCGTTTTTTCAAAAAAAAAAAAACCATTTTTTAACACATTAAAAAAAATCGTGCTTAGTTGTTAACGGCCGTTGAGCTCAACGGTCTTGAAGACCATTGCATTTTTATTTAAAATTAAAATTATAATATTTGTTATTTTTTTAATAATTTTAGCCTGTAAATATCTCTTCACCTACCATTTGTTTCTCACTTTTCCACTTAATCTTCATATCTCTTAATTTTTAATTTCCTGTTTCATCCAATTTAATTTTCTCAAATTCTATATTTAAATTTTTCTATTAATTATTTTGTTTTTTCCACAATTTTGAATACTATTAGATTAGTTAATTTTACTCAATTATTTTTAATTTTATTTAATTTAAGTTTTCTAATAACAAGTGGAAACTCTTATACTTCTTCTCACAAGGGAAAAAAAATATTGATATGCCCCCTCCTATTTCTCCTCAAATCGTGTCATGTTTGTTTTATTAATTATTGTCATAAAGCATTAAATCCTGCTACATGTCGTGTTCCTAAAACTTCTCTCACATGTGCACTTTTTAAAATTTTCAAAACAGAAAAAAAGAATTTGATTAAATATTTTAAAAAATTTTATAGACTGTATTTCTATATGTTCTGATATATGGAATAATTATTAGCGAGTGCATTCTTACATGGGTGTAACTTGTCAATTTATTGATAATGATTGGACAAAGCAAAAAAGAATTATTGTATTTAGAGTTTTTGATTAATCTCATACCGCAGATAATACTTTTAAATTGCTTTAAACTATTTTTGAAGATTATCAAATTGATAATAAAATTTTTGCAATTGGTTTTGATAATGCTGCAAATAATATTGTTGTTATTCCTGCTTTAAATACTTTATGTAAACCTTTTTTTGGTGGTAAATTTTTTTCATCAAAGATGTACTTGTCATATTTTAAATTTATATGTTCAAGCTGCACTAAAGCACTTGATTGTTTTATTGAGCCTATTAGAAATGCAATTCATTATTTGTGGAGACATCCATCACAAAGAGGGAGTTTGGAGGGGAGCGGTGAGTAGGAGTTTGGAGGGGAGGGATTTGGAGGGTTTTGAAAAAATTTATGTTTGGTTCGATGGGGAGTGAGAAGGGGGAATCAACCTTTTTTTTTTTTTTTTTGGTTATGAGTAAAAGTGAGGAGTGTAATGTGCATTTGACCAATTTGCCTTTTAATATGAAATAAATAATGATAATGTTTAGTTGGGGGAATGAGTGAGGAAAAGTATAATGTGTATTATTACTATTAATTTAATACTAATTAATATTAATTATATTAAATCTTAAAATTATATGAATTTCAGTATAATTAATATTAATTATTAAATCAATACAAATTTTATTACTATTAATTATATTAGTATAAAAGCTAGTATCAAATTAATTAATATCAATTATATTAAACATATTAATTATATTAATTTAAGTATAATTAATACTAATTATTAAACAAATACAAATTTTATTACTATTAATTATATTAATTATATTAGTATAAAAGCTAGTATTAAACTAATTAATATTAATTATATTAAAGATATTAATTATATTAATTTAAGTATAATTAATATTAATTATTAAAACAATACCAATTTTATTATTATTAATTATATTAGTATAAAAGTTAAAATTAAACTAATTAAGATCAATTATATTAAAGCTAGTATAAAAGCTAGGACTTAGATAGAATTTTGAAAATAAGTGGAGGGCAAGTGATATTTTCAAGTGATTTTTTGAGTTTAAAAATAAAAACTTTTCCACCACTCCAAAAAACCCCCGATTTGGGGGAGTGGAAAATGAGGAGTTTGGAGGGATTTGTCACCCCTCCTCATCCCTCCTCACCCCCTCTCACACGCCCAACCAAACACAAAAAAAACCTCAAACCCCTTCTCACTCTTCCAAAAACCTCCAACCAAACAAGGGGTAAAAGTTTTTAATAATGCTACAAACGTTTTATCCGGTGCCTATTATCCTAAAACACATTTATTTCTTATTGAAAATGCTACAAACGTTTTTAATAATGCTACAAACGTTTTACCCGGCTTGTGGGTTGGTGCATTGTCTGATTTTGCTAGGGGTTAAAGCCATTATTCGTCCTTGTACTTTACCCTAATGTTTATTTTCATCCCTATACTTTGAAAATGTTCAATATGATCCGTGTAATTTGCATATTTTGTTTAATACTATCCTAGTGCTCAGTGTTATTAAACCGGACCGGCCTGGCGGTCTAACCAGTCAACCCGGCGGCTCGGTGCCTAAACCGGTCTAGGTCTCTAATTGGCATGTTTACGCAATTGAACCGCTTTGAACCGGCCTGACCCGTTTTGAACCGGCCAAACCCGGTGACCTGGCTTGGTTATAGCCGGTTTCTATAACCCGGCCTGGTCAATTTTTTTTTTAAATGACTTTTTCATCCTTATTTTTTTATTTTTTAATATGTTAAAGGGTAAATATGTAATTAAATAAAAAATAAATCCCTAGATAAATGATAAATCATAAATCCATAGTTATCGGACCTGGCCGGGACATGGACCCGGTATTATATATTATTATTTTTTATTATTTTCAATTAAGATATTAACAATTTTCATTTTTCCTTCAAGTTATTTAATTGATAACTAATAATTAATAAATATTATATATTGTAACGCTCCGGATTTTTGTTAAGTAAACATCTTTTAATTTATAATATCTTATTGAGTTCATTAATAATTAATGGAGAAATTAATTATGAAACCTCAAGTTTAAAGATATATTGGAGTTGGGCCTTAGTTTGAATCCAATTACAATTTAAAGTTATGAAGGTTTTAACGGGCCGGGCTTTATTCCTCATTCAATCTTAACAAAACTAAAGGGGAATAATGTATGTTAATTTAAATAAGAAATAAACTAGCTTAATGGGCTAGAAATTGAGAGGTGTGAAGGCTGTGGTTTGAGTCGGGGTCAATTTAAGTTCTCTTGAAACGATTAAGTCATGACAAGGGGTTTAGTTTAATTAAACCTTTGTTTTAGATTAATCAAACCAAAGTCTTAATATAACACATCCCTCAATTATTAAAGGGGAATTGAAAGAAGACAGGCTTCTCACGCGCTAGAGGAAACACGATAAGTGGATCTCGGTCGCCTCCTTCCTCCACACGTGATTGCACAGCGAGCCCGTGGATGCACAGGTGTCTCGTGACCCTCCGCGTTGCTGGATAAAAGGAGCTAGGTAGGGGAGAAGCATCTCCTTCTCTTTAGCGCCCCAATTCCCACTTGACGCCGGGCCAGGTAGCGATTACCCCGCAGGCTAGCAGGATCCAAGACAACAAGGAAGAACAGACGAAGAACCAAAAGAACCAGAGAAAATACTCTGAAATTCAGAAAAATACTTTTATTCAAAATTCAATAATGAAAAATTAACCCACAAGCCGGGTAAAATAGCCTTCAAAAACTAAGTCTATCATCTTATCTAAATTTGCTAAAACTGAAAAATTATTAATTAAAACTAAACTTATCTATATTTAAAAATCTAAACAAATCAGATAACTCCTAAAAATCCGAGATCAAATCGGATTCCAATTATATCCTAATTTGGCATATGAAATATTACCAAAAATAAAAAAAACTGAAAATCTTAACTCGACAGATAAAATATTTCTAAAAATAGAAATAACAAAAATTCTCTCAAATATGACTTCCCCATGTCGTGCGCGCCGTAAAGAGCTTTCTGAATTGGGGTCGAACGCCCGATTATGATATTGGTAGCCAAAGTTATGGCCAAAATACTGAACCACACCCAAACCGACTCAATCTTAGAATTGACTCGATAACTTCCCGTCTTTACGTTGACTCGCCAACCCGGCACCAACATTTGACTCGAGCCTCCTGCATCACCACGCTTGTGTGATCCCCCATATCCAATTCCTTCTTCTATTCCAGACCGGCGACCTGCGCCAAATGACCTCCCGTCCACCACTGATCACCGTCTCCTCGAGGTCAACAGCCGCCCAGAACCTCAACCGAGCACGCCAGCCACCTTCTTCCCCTATTCCGACGAGGACTAAGCACAACCCCTCCTTCTTCGTTCCCCTGTCCAGCGACCAAGTCTGGCCTCTTCTCCCAACCGAACCACCACCTTAGAGTCGAGCCGACGAGCTGCTGCAGTTCGAGAGATCCTCAGGTTGGTTGGGATTTCGGGCGGAATTCTTAGATTATGATATGATAAGGTTGCATGGTTTTGGGATGAAAACTAGTGAGAAATTAATTAGGGATTGTATGTTGGATGTATGGGTTTGAATAAATAACATCTTAGTTATAATCTATAGCTAAAATGTTGATGTTTGCACAAATTTACAAGAGGGTAATCAAGGGGAGGTACTGCTATTTTGAAAACCTATTATGCCTATCTTATGTTTGTAGAAATGCCCATGAGGATTTGTTTGGTTAAAAACTAATTTTGGGTTACCATATATGTATGAGATAGTGACGCCGGGCGGGGCAACAATTATCCCACAGCCTAGCCGGATCCAAGGACCACAAGGAAGAACAGACAAAGAACCAAAAGAACCAGAGAAAATACTCCAAAATTCAGGAAAAATATTATTACTTTAAACTAACCCACAAGCCGGGTTAAATAGCTTAAAAAAATAACTTAGAAACCTTATCATCTTATCTAAATTTGCCAAAATTAGCAAATAATTATTGAAAACCTAAACTTAACTGAACTTAAAATTTAAAACAAATCAAATAGTTATCCAAAATCCTAGATCAAACCAGACTCAAATCATATCCTAATTTGATAAATAATTTAATACTAAAATTAGCAAAAATATCTAAACGGTGATATAGCGAGAAAACAACAGAATTTGAATTTGAATATGACGCCCACCGAGTCGATCTGGGGGACCACATGGTGTATGTTGAAATGAGCTTTCTCGATTGGGTTCAAACGCGTGATTCCGACATCTGTAACCAAAGTTACGGGCAAAACACCGAGCCTCCCCCAAAACTGCTCCCCAATCGCAACTAGGCTCGATCACTTCCCGCACTTTACGTTGATCCGCCAACTCGGTATTGTCTGACTTATTCTCTCCTGCATCAGTCACCCCGGGTTGGAAAGATCTCGTCCTCGAGTTCAAAACGTCTTTAGAATCGTCCGAAGCCTTCAAGCTTGGTCTAATATTCTACTCGTAATCGTCAAAGATGAGCGAGATCTCCTCCTTGTAATCATCATAGATGGGCGAGATCTCCCCCTCATAATCATCATAGATGGGTAAGATCTCCGAGATCTCCTCCTCATAATCATCATAGATGGGTAAGATGTCCTCCTCATTATCATCGTAGATGGGCGAAATCTCCTCATAATCCTTGTAGATGGGAGAGATCTCCTCCTTGTAATCATAGTAGATGAATGATATCTCCTCCTTGTAATCATCGTAGATGGGTTGGCCAAACCCCTTCTGATTGCTACGATCACGGTGCTGGACTTCCTTAGCTGGAACTTGCCCACGGCAACCACGATTGAAATCGATCGCAACCAAATGCCTTAATAACTTCATGACTTGCCTCTATAAATCTTTAATCATCAAACATTGGGTTAACTCCGTGACTTGCCTCTGTAGATCCTCGTTCATCGCCTCCAGGGCGCTCAAGTCACGATACTGGACTTCCTCAGCTGGAACCTGTCCACCACGTCGACCACGACCATGCACCACGACCTCCAGCCATTGATGCCGATTCCACAGGAAGAAGATGAGCTCTCTAATACCAAGTGACGCCAGGCAGGGCAGCGATTATCCCGCGGGTTAGCCGGATCCAAGGACCGTAAGGAATAACAGACGAAGAACCAAAAGAACCAGAGAAAATACTCTTAAATTCAGGAAAATATTATTCTTAAAATTCAATAATCTAAGACCAACCCACAAGCCGGGTTAAATAGCTTCAAAAAAAAAAAATAGCTAGAAGCTCTATCATCTTATTTAAATTTGCCAAAATTAGCAAATAATTATTCAAAACACAAACTTATATGAACTTAAAATTTAAAACAAACCAAATAGTTATCCAAAATCCTAGATCAAACCAGACTCAAATCCTATCCTAATTTGATAAATAATTTAATACTAATATAACGCCCCGACCCAATCCCAGGACCTCGGACACGTTCACAGACCGGCCGTAACAAAGTAGAGATGGGCCCCACTCGGATATAAGGCCTAAGCGAGTAAAGCAGATAATGCAATAAAACAACTTAATTATTCAAAAGTAACAAAGTTCAGCGGAAAATCATAAAAGGGTTCATATACCCTACAAATACTAGGCCCTACAAGGGACCTACAAAATAAAGTGTCTCACACAATAAAAAGATAAACAAGGTCCTCGGACCTCTACAAATGCACCCGACCCACGATCGGCTCCTGCGTGCTAGAATCCTACTCCTCAGGATCTGTAAACAGGAAAAAACAAGAGCATGAGCTTTCGAATGGAAAGCCCAGTAAGTACCCCTACGGGGTTAAAAAAAACACATGATATCAACAAGTAAGAATATCAAAATCAAACTTGGGGCACGCCCCTCAAAAACAATCCCTAGGAGTCTACCACAAAAACAAGCAAGTAATGACTCTTAGCTACGAAAGCCCTAGGGCTCTGATATGAGTTCCAATGGAAGCTCCACAAATATCTCCCCCGATCAGCATCATCAGCGAACCTGCTGAAAACATGACCATCCGGTCGCTACGACCCTCAGGTCGTATGTCGGTAGCACCACCTCTCTATGTGTCGGCCACGGCAAATAATCATTCCCAGCGGGCAGGACAACCAGAGTATCGGTCCCTCTGGCATAGCAATGCCGGAACATCAGGGTGTCCCGTCCCTGAACGTCCGCAAAGGAGCACCTACGTTCCACTGAATCCAGGTGGAAGGACAAACAACAAGCAGGGATCCCAACATCCCGAAACAATCAATCATGCTATACAAGGATATCAATAAATTATGAAGCATGAATGAACTCAAAGCAATATGTCATAATAAAGACATGTCAAGAAAACTCCGAAGAGTGGAACAAGGCAAGTGTACTTATCTAAAATCACAGAGTCTCGTATTCCACGGGACTTCCCGACGCATCCATGTCAATATCTGATAAAGACACTTCTATTCTTAATAAATATACATGTCTATGCACATTATATCTACAATGCATGCCATAACTGCCCAAGTCTTACTTGCGAGCCTTCCCTTGTGTTCCCGTGTCATTTTACCTTAAATGACTATGTTTATTTATTTCCATTTCTAAAATCTGATTAGTCTAACTTATATAAATATTCCAGATTCCTTTTATCATAAGAGAAATTGGGCTCTGGTGGTTAGAGCCTACCAAGCCCATGAGAGGGGTCTCTAGTTCAAACCCCCCTCCCCTACAATCTTAGTGGGGTGGATTCCGCAAGTATACGGGTCGTGGTCAAGTAATAAAGTGGATTATGGGAAGTCGGATGTCGAACCACAGGGAATAGAGATTGCTAAGTGTAAACCAAGCTTTAATAACCTAGTCTAAATGGTAAATTAGGGGGTTTTGGTTTTCAAAACTAAAGAACTAAAAAGGTTGAAAGTAAGAACTGAAAATCGAGAGTTGATTGGGGTAAATCAATAGCAAGAGAGGATACTTGGGCATGAATCCCTTTTGGATTTCAATTCTTTAGATAAACAAGGATATTTATGAATCAAAGTTGGTAGTTCTTGTGCCAAGAATTCCTAAATTATATCCAATCCCTCTTCCAAGGTGATTGGATAACTAATCTCCTAGGATTGTCTTAAGATTAAGGGAATTCAAATATTGGAAGGATTATGGGGGTGAAGTAGTTTGAAAGAGTCGTTCACCCTTCTAGTACCCGATTCTTCGGTGTACTCATAATACTTTCTAATGAAGTAGGTTCCTAATACAAGGCGGTGTCCGCTCTAACCCTTGTATGCACTCAAGTAATTTCTAATAATGAAATCACAATCAATACGAAACATTCATTAGACATTCAAGAACAAACTAACAAATCCTCATAAACATTCATTGCCAATTAATGCATAATCCAAAAGTTCATCATACCCAAGTACCAATAGATTAGTTCCCCATCAAAGGGGAACTCAAACCAAAATGGAAAAGTTTACAAAGTAATGAAAAGGTAATAAAGAACACCATTACCTCCAAGATTGTAACTCCAATGGTTATCTATTCTCAAGATTTGGGGGAGATGACCCCTAAAACCTAATCTCTCTCTTTTTGCTTCTCTCCCAAGCCAACCCCTCTCTAAACTCTCCTACTTAACTATTTATACCCATGTATTAGGGTTTCACTTAAGGAATTACAACATTGCCCTTGATTGGGCCCGTGGAATTGCAAAAGGTTATGGTGAACGGCCTCCTGAACGGCTGGTTTATCAGGCCGTTCAGCTCACAGGTTGCTTTGAACGGGCAGTTGGACTGGCGGTTCATCAGTCGGTTCAAATTTCACGGGTTGCCACTGAATGGGCGGTTGGGCCGGCCGTTCACAAGGCCGTTCATCTCCTTGGGTGTCTGCTCCTATGCCCAGGTGTGAATGGTCGTTCACTAGGCCGTTTAACCCCTGTTTTCTTCAAAATGTCTTCGTTTATCCTTCGTTTTGTTGATAAATGCTTCCTCTACGTCGGGGTTGCTTATATATGCCCTGTTTACAAAATATGAAGCATTTTAAGTACCAGTAGGCTATAAATCAATGCATTTGATATGAAAAAAATGTATATAAGTGATAAGAAAATGTACTCATTTGAACACTTATCAAATCTTTATGCCTTTTTTTTATTATTTGTTAGTTGATTAGACCAAGTCATTTGCAATTTAGCTAAAAGGAAATTATTCAATTGAGCCCAAGCCCAATTCTGGCTAAGCCCAACTCCACCTACTAAGAGCTGACCAAGCCCAATCTTGTTTGACCCAAATTCTAGACTTAATCTAATTTGCTCAGGCCAACTTTGCTAACTGATTAGCCCAAACACAACCAATTGATTAGTCAATTTGTCAGTTAATTAACTAACCGATTTACTTTAACACTAATTGATAATTAAATCAATCAATGAACCAGTTACTTAATTAGTTAGCCCAATTAATCATTCACAAGTTAATTACATGACTAACTAATTAGTGATCTTAATTTGTTTAATCAAGTCCACTTGTCTAATTAAGCAAATACCAAATTGATTTCACTTAGTCCACTTAACTTGGCTAGGTCTAACCATCTAACCCCTTTTAATTAATCAAAACCATTAATTTGATTAATCATAGCTTTAAACGATTAATTAAAATTAGTTCTTAATCTTTTTATCCCTTCACTCTCTCTCTCTCTTTCTCTTCTTCTTCGCTGCAGATTGTCGGAGCAGCAGGGAGCCCGCCTCTCCTTGTTGGTCGTCGGCGAGCCTTGGACGGCCGAAACCTCTCCTCTCCCACCGTCCCCGTCGCTTGAGGTAGCCTGTGCGCCATGGCCACCTGTCAAGGTTGAGAGCCGTCGGGTTCTCGCCCTTCTTCCTCATCGGAGTGCACCTCCCTCGGCCGGACCCCACCCTCACTCTCTCTCCCGGCGAACCCCGTATTTGCATGTATAAAAAGACAAAGATAAGAAAGAGAGAGACTTACAGGGGAAAAAGAGCTCACTGGTGTCGAAGTGCTCTTCCAAGCTCTCTCCGTCAGGGCTCCGTCGTGGCCTCCTGTTCCGGCTTCTTTAGTCCCCACCCCTCGCCCGTTGTTGCGGTGTGCCGAGCCCCCCCCGCCGCCCTTATGGCATTGTCACGGTTTCTCTTCAGAACGGTATGAAGGAGGAGAAGGAGGGTGGTGATGGTGGGGCTGCGGCTGGCGTTCGTTTTATAGGGACTCGCGGGTAGAGATCGCGATTTTGAATTTTGGTATGATTTCACCGATTTTCTCCTTCTTTCCTTAAATCGGTTGATTAGCATTTGAAAATCTTCCATATGAGGCGGGCGACGATCGCGGAGGAGCTGACTGCCACTGCGGTGGCGCGCGCTCGGAGAGAAAGATTGGTGTTGCCTCGAGATTGGCTTCCCAGCGCCTCAATCTCGTGTCATCACTCCCAGATGGACGGATGAGAACGCGTCGCACCGTGCAGACACGTGCACTGGTATCTCTACTGAAGGATTTTGGGCGGCTGGATTGGAGTCTGGAGATCAGTTCATCTCGGATCCTCTAATCCTAGCCGTCCAACTGTTTGTATAGAGTCCAACCCTAGTCTTTTGCGCAAAGGTCCCCCGACATGTCCATATTTACCATTGGATCCTTAGACTGTGAGAGAGGCACTATTTATTTAAAGTCCTTCAATTTTCCTATATTACACTTAGGTCCCTTACCAGAGACAGCAACTTTTTCCTTGTAGTCCTCCCTCTTTACAAAATCGCAAGTAGATCCTTGGCAGTTCAAATAATTCAAATTTCTAATTTAAATCGATCTTCTCCCTTTCCTTTTAGATTAACCAGATCATACCTACTTAGGACTTTCCCCCATTAATTAAATCAGCCTTGATTTAGATCAATTTACCCCATTTCAATTCTTAGTCCAATCATGATCAATCATCAAGTGTTTCCATATTTAATTAAATTGGTAACTTCCATTTAATTAAATAAATCACCAATCAATCTAAACTAAATCAAATAAATTTATGAAGTAAATTTATCCATTCCTTATAAGTCTCTTCATTTACCGAAATGCCCTTGGATCTTATTCAAATCCCCAAAATGCCCTTTTGCACTTTAATTTATTTCGAATTAATTTAGAGGAATATTGAAATCCTTTATTTCATGAAAAATTTTGGATTTTACAACTAAAATTAGCAAAAATATCTAAACGGTGATATGGCGGGAAAACAGTAGAATTTGAATTTGAAGATGACACCCACCGAGTCGATCTAGGGGACTATGTGGTGCGCGTCGAAATGAGCATTCCGGATTGGGTTCAAACGCGTGATTCCAACATTTGTAGCCAAAGTTATGGGCAAAACACCAAGCCACCCCCAAAAATGCTCCGCAATCGCAACTATGCTCGATCACTTCTCGCACTTTATGTTGATCCGCCAACTCGGCATTGTCTGACTCAATCTCTCCGGTATCAAATAGTCCTATAGTTTTTGAGCAAGATTCCATGCAAATACACAGATATGAGAAACCAACTGTATGGCTACTTTTACTTGTATAAATTGTGAAGTTAGGAGACAGCCTTGTTATTGATCAAACTGTAAATCAAAGATGCTTATTAAGTGTTTGAATAATACCTCTAAGAATTTGGTTTGAAACTAATGTTTTAAGGTTGTGATTGCATGGAACATGTGTGTGATTATTCTCCGGTACATTTGAATGTAATCCCAATGATTTCTAAGATTATCATAGAATAGATCTTTGGAATGTTTGTAGATGCACACCAAGTGTTCGGCAAAATGCTGCCATGAAGAAATGAGCAAATAAGGGCTGAGTTTTTGAGTTTTACAAGTTATGTGACATTCAATTAGGATTGTAGAGTATAACCAAGAGTTGTAGATTGATGATCAATAGTTGTAGGTTCTGAACCTCCTTGTTTGAATAGATTAATTCTGATGAGATTATATGTCACGCCCCGACCCGGATACCGGGACCTCGGGCACGCACACAGACCGGCCGTACCCAAGCAGAGTCGAGCCCCACTCGGATACAAGGCCTATGTAAATCAAAAGCATGCAATAAACTAAATATAATTACTTAAAAATAATCAAAGTCAGAGTTTTACAGCGGAATCAAAACATAAATCGACACCCTATACTAGTAATGGCCCTACAAGGGTCCTACAAAATGAAATACAATCTCACACATAAGTAAACCTGAGGTCCTCGAACCTCTACTAGAATATCTCGATCTCTCGCACAGCTCCCGATCCCGAGTCACCTATACCTCAAGTCCTGAAACAAAAGAAGGGAAAACAAGTGGAATGAGCTTTCGAATGGAAAGCTCAGGAAGTACCCCGCAAGGAATGCGAAGAGATCGTGAAAACAACCGTGTAAAAGTGATCCACACAAAGGATTGCCATAGGAAAGACCAAGCTCAAAACACACGAGGATCACTAAGTACAAGCACAAAACATGAAGTCAAATCACATGAAGAACAAACTTGTCATCTCCTCGGCAGCCATCGACCTAAACCTATCTTGAATCTTATCATCCAAACCCTTGAGTCTGGTAGCGCTCCTACATGTATGTACACGGTCGGTACAGATCGCCCCACCGGCGTGTGGACATCCGTAGTTTCGTCCCCACAGGTAGGACTCACGGGACGCCCAGAGTGTCCTCCCCCGGGCGCGCAACATAATCTACCGTGACCAACGAGAGAGAATCTACAACACAAGAAACACTGAAACACCAACCTGGACGGAGCACCGACTCACGTGTTTCCATGGCCATGTGCCGATCAACGAGAAGGCAT
Organism: Dioscorea zingiberensis; assembly: GCA_026586065.1. NCBI lineage: Eukaryota > Viridiplantae > Streptophyta > Magnoliopsida > Dioscoreales > Dioscoreaceae > Dioscorea > Dioscorea zingiberensis. The sequence goes on along the minus strand of CM048820.1, from coordinate 14,053,029 downwards.
GTTCAGCAACAAGAACAGCCGACACACACACAAACCCGGACGGAGTACAGGCTCACGTGTTTCCACGGCCACGTACCGATCAACGGGAAGGCATGTTCAGCATACTCAAACATGTCCAACAAAAACTAACATATCAATATGCATACACCATCACGGAACTCAATAAAGAAAGATCTTGAACACGTGTATGCAATCCAAAACAGATCAAGCATAATGATATCAAGGCCAATAAACAATGAGGCAATAGCTCAAAGATAATCAACAATATCGAGATCAACAAATAATCAAGCAAGGAAGTTGAAACAAAAGCATATAGTCAAGAAAATCCAAAACTGGGTGGGTACTAGGCAGGTGCACTTACAAAAGTCACGAAGTCTGGTGTCCCACGGAATCTCTTCCCGACGCATCCACGTTGATATCTGGTAATGATAATCACGACTCAACACCATTACCAACTCAAAGTGATTTATTAATATTAATAATAGCATTAATTCCCAATTCGTGAAGTTAATGCGCAGTCCCAAAGAAATGCTCATAAATTTTGATCCAGGAATCCGTTTGAGCTGAACTAGGGTTTGTTGGAAAGATCTCTTTCTCATCTTTCCAACGGTACCTTACACGATCCTATCAGGTAACTATAAGCTGTCTAGCTGTCCCTCGAAGTGGACAGCTAGGCTCCAGGCATTCATGCCTTTTACTTGATTATGTTTTGTAACGCCCCGCCTCCAAAGTCCCGGGGCCTACGGGCACGCGACAGACCGGCCATACCCAAACAGGGACAGGCCCTACCCGGGCACGAAGCCTCAATGTTCAAATAATGCTCAAATTATACACAACGGAAACATAGAAGAACAAAATGTAGCTAATCAGAGTACATTACGGAATCGAGTATGAATCCAGGAGTTCACAAACTCTACAGTCAAATCAGAGTCATACTCATAATATAGCTCCTACATGGGAACCTACAACATGTTCTCACACATATTAAGCAAAAGATAAACAACCTCAGGAATTTTAATAACCCACGTTCAACTCCTTCGAGTTCCACAAGAGCTATTCCTCGGGATCTGAAAGAAAACATGTCAACAAGTAGTGAGCTTTCGAAATGAAAACTCAGCAAGCACCCGCTGGATATATGTAATCATGCCTCATAAATAATAACATGCATCAGGGAGAGATATCCGAGGAATATATGCATGAAATGATCACCTCAAACAACAGGGTCATACACATGAACAAGAAACCCCTGTCAAGTCAAAGAGATAATTAGGATCTATATCCTACCAAGAACACACCATCACAAGTGGTAGGGAAAATCCAAACCTCACGCAATAAATCGTACAGCTAATCATGACAAGCGAACTACTGAACTCGCAAGTCCTCTCCCTAGGCAAACACGGTCGAAACCGCAATCAAGTCCGTCGACAGTAAGGTAGCGCCACCTCCACGCATGTACGTATACGGCCAGTGCTTCGTCCCACTGACAAGGAATACGGGACGGCCAGAGTATCGTCCCTCTGACAAGGAAAACTGGATGAACAGGGTATCCTCGGCCCTGAACATCCGTACTGCCACAGGAGAATCCTCAATGACAAAGTAGTTGACGATACACGCTCAATGGTATAAAACCAAAATACCAATAAACATCGAGGAATCAAAGGTATGTGTTTTAACATGGAATCACAAATAGTCCAAGGAAACAGATACACATAAACCACAATGAATCCAAGCATCAAGGAGACATGATAATCAATATATATCCAATAAAAGGAGTGCTGTAGTACTTGCCTGAGTCGAGAATATTGTTTCTACTTAATCACGAATCTCCTTCGACGCGCCTTCTAGCACTACGCCAAGATCTGGTACACACATAAGTCGTACTCAACACGCGCATATGTATACAAGTAAAATACTACAATTACGACGTGTGCTCAAATAAACGGACCCGGCTTCTCTCAACTCTACCGAATCCGACTCACAACTTGAAGCTTTAGCATAACATAAGGTCCCCAATGGACCTGATCACACCTCCTTCATTTAGTCTAAGTGTAAAACACTCATAAATTACCCTTGCAAGGTAATTTATTTAATCTATCACTAATGAACTATATACACATATATTCAAGTATTCATTTTTTTTTTCATTGTGATTACATGCTCATGCTCTCACTGGTCAACCGTTAATATCCCTCTCCTTCTTCACAACTGTAAACTATATTCACATCTTAACATGGCCATTCCCAACTCTTATTATAGTTTACTAAGATTTAATATCATGCACTTCTTAAAGCCACTCACATAACTCTTATCTATGCATGCTTTTACAACACGCAGGAGCTTATCGAGTTGGAGTCCTCGGCAGCAATGTTGGTCCCTTGTGTTCAACTTCTCTGTTGTCGCGGCACGAGAATAGTTGAAGGAACGGGTTGTTCTCCTTTGATTCCTCTGCGGGTTGCCGTGCTTAAGATATTACAAGTAACTTCAGTGTTGCTTTGGCTCCACAACAGGCTCCTTGGTGTTGCTGTCCTGGCAGTGGCTAGCCTCCCCTCCTTCTCTCTTTCTCACTATCTCTTCACTCGCTCTCGTCTCAACTGAAGGAGGAACGGGTAGTGCTAGAGAATGAGAATAGGTAGTTTGGTCTTATGCAGCCATGGAGGAAGGAGTTCGGGGTCTTCGAGGCAACTGAAGCTTGATGCGATCGGTCGTGGCCGAACTACTCCGTGCCCGGTGCCGATCGCGCCCGATCGTACGGCCTCTTCTTTTATAGATTCACGTTGGGGCGGGTGGAGAAAAGCGTTCGCTTGCCTTGGAACCAAGTCATAGCGTGGATGGACGGGGAATTTGGGTTCCATGTAATAAGGCTGGAGAGATGAAGCTTCTTTATGAATTTCTAGTTAAAATAACCTATCCAATCTCAACCATTGATTTCAATGGAATCCGATTCCATTTAATAACATCACGTGCTCCTCTTATTAATGCATGACAATCCACGTTTTCATCCATATTCATTCTATAAATTCTCTTGTAATATATATATATATATATCAAGTCTCACATCTTGGTCTCATTAATGAATAATGGTTGACTTGCAATAAAACCCAAAGTTCTTTTGAGTTTACATGCAAGTCCATCTCAACCACACTCCATGCAATGTCACCTTTCACTACAAGAAAACTGCGAATTAGAAACGGCATTTTTCGTTTCTAATCCGTTGCTAAATTCAGTTTAGAAGCAGTTTAGAAACGAGCGGTCCCGTTCTAAAAACGTTCTAATTTATTAACTTAGCGGAATCAAATCCGTTCTAAATTTAGAAGCGGATTTGCAACAGGAAAAAATCCGTTGCTAAATTTAAAGCAGTTTTTAATTCCATTTGCTAATCCGTTTCTATAATTAGAAACGGAATTGATGTTCGTTTCTAAATTTAGAAGCGGAGTTTGAAACGAGATAAAATCCGTTTCTAAATTTAAAGCAGTTTGAAGCGGAAATTTATATGTAAAATCTTTTAAATCCGTTTCTAATCCAGTTTCCTAACGTTAAATATATGTATATAAAAAATATATTATAAAAGCAGTTAAATGCGTTTCCATTTCTAAATCCTAATACAAAAAAATTACAATAATTTATATATTGATAATTCAAACAAATAAACACTTGTTACAATAAATTTATAAAACTAATAATGATCTGGCCGGTAATATCATTAATTCATATATATAATAGATGTTCAAACAAGTTAGTTTAACAAAAAAAAAACACCAACAATCAACAATCAATCTACAAGTCATCTAGATGATCGATATCATGATCATCACTAAAAGGTTGCGAGTCCTGAGTTGTGACCTATGACCACAATCTAGCCTCGAAGTCCTTCATCATATCCTCCATGTTACGCTTCATTTCTTCATCATATCCTCGAAGTCCCTCGCCATGCGTCGCAGGACTCTCTTGAAGCTCCTTATTATTATTCTTCAATTGTGTAATCCTAGATTTGTAGCTCCACACATAATACTGTAGAAGAAATTTTATTCATATATAATAAAAGAATTCACTCTAGTTCTATTGAAATCAAACAGTAATTATTAAAAGGAAGAGTGATGCTACAATCATTCCAAATAAATTACAAAGGTTAAACAAATTACGCTTGAGTATTTGTAAAAAACACTAGAACAAGAGAGAGAAGATAAACACCAAACATGAAATACACACAAGAAAGTTGGTAAGCATTCAATTTATCCAGCAGTATGATGATAAATATCATACACAAATAGATTTAAGCTAAAAAATGATCTTTTAAAAATAATTTGCTATTAGAAAAGCTTGGAATAACAAATAGGTTGGGTATTTAATGGATTGAAAACAGTTGCTAACAAATTGGAATGCCAACTGGTCAAAATGGAAGACCATCCACGGCAAGATGATAACAAGAAAGCACATCTTTCTCATAATGAAAACACTGATCACTTCAACAAAATAATGGTGAAAATCCGTAAAACAAGAAGAGAGAGTCTTACTGAAGAGGCGATGAAATTGGGGAGGGAGGAGGCTTCAATGTTGCTTGAAGTGATGAAGACCCTTGAGACAAAGACCACAGTGTGATGCGTATCTCGGAGGGAAGCCGTGGCGAGAGAGAGGAAGAAGCATGAGTCCTCCTCGGAGCTTAGCGGAAGGAGAGCGCGAGGAAGGGCGAGTCGGCCAGTGTTGGTGTGGCGGGGGCGGGCGTGACGATGTGCTTCAGTGGCGGTGGTCCTCGTCAGCTTAGCCCAGGGCGAGGAGGAGAAGGGGAATGAAAGAGAGAGAGAGGCTAGGGTTTACGAATATGGGAAATCGAGAGAGAGAGAGAGGGATGAGAGAATTTTGACCTTTTTATCTCTTTCATTCCCCCTTCTCCCTTATTAAAATATTTTTAATGAAAATTAGAAGCAATTTGTAATCACGGATTCTCTGGTCGTTTCTAAAAAGCAACCGGATTTCAAATCCGTTTCTATATTTAATATAAAAATTTTAATTCAAATATCTTTTAATAAGAATTAGAAACAGATTTAGAAATCAATTTCTAAATTTATTTTATATATATAATAAGAAATGATTTTAAAATTTATTTCTCATTTTAAGTTTTATATATTTTATTTTTTGAAATTCATTATATCTAAAAATAATTAATGTACTTCTTATATTTATATATATACATATCCAATTAATCTAATTATTTACACATATCCTATTGAGATTAGTAAAAAAATGTATTTAAAATCAATTTTTTACTTTTGAGATATTTATAAACAGTTTTTAAAACTAATTATATATTATACGAATTAATATATTCATACAATTTATATATTTCTAAAGAATTATATATTATATGAATTAATATTTATAGATTTAATTAAGTTATTTTTATATTGTCCAAACAATTTCAAAAATATATTTATTAAACAATTATTATTATTATGTAAATATTTACGGTTTTTACTGAATTTAATACAAAAATTTAAATTAAAATATATTTTAATGAAAATTAGAAACGGATTCTAAATCCGTTTTTAATTTAGAAATAATTATTATAATATATAGAAATGGATCTAAAATCTGTTTCTAAATTTATAATATATATATATATATATATATATATATATATATATATATATATATATATATATATATATATAATTTTTTAAAATTCATTATATCTAAAAAGAGTTAATGTAGTTTTATAATATATATATATATTTATTAAACAATTATTGTTTTTATTTAAAATATTTAATATTTTTAAATAATTTTCTACACAAATATTTTAATTTTAATTAGAAACGAATTTTCTTTTCCGTTTCTAATTTTAGCAACGGAATTGGATTCCGTTTCTAATCCGTTTCTAATTAGAAACGGAATTTAATCCGTTGCTAAATAGAAACGGATTAGCAACGAAATTAAAATCCGTTGCTAAATTTAAAACGGATAATAAATCCGTTTCTATTTTAGAAACGGATCTAAAATCCGTTTCTAAGCTGTTTCTAATTAGAAACGGAATTGGTCCGTTTCTAAAATTCTTTTTCTAATCCACCATATTCTTGTAGTGTTTGCATCCAAGCCCAACGTTTCATTAATATCACTTCTTAATTCTTATAAGAGGTTCATTATGCAATTAAATCTCTTAATAAATTATAATAATTCAAAGTAAGGGATTAAATCACCAAGCAAAATTAAAAGGATAATTAAATACTTTTATAAATCCATAAAAATAGGGGCTTTTACATGTTTGATCTATTTACCTGGACTAGACTAGACTCTCGACCAGTCTTGATCACAACCACAGACCCCAACCTTAAGGACCTCATCCACACATGCACTCCTCAAGTCATTGACCTCCTCCATCCCGCAAGAGACCTACACACCTTCTCAAGCAAGCTCCAAGCATCTCTCTAAATATACAATCCAAGTAACCATCATTATCAATCAACTACAATTATGCACACATGAACCACTAAACACAACTGTCCATAAGCCTTCTAAAGCCTCTCAAGCTAATCATCAAACAACCAGGATTCACTTAAATGAATCTCTCTCTAAAACCAAGTACCCAAGCCAAAACAATCAAATCCAACTCAACCCATTCATATAACCATGGTCAGCCTACCACCCTTAACATGCACAACACTCATGGAAGATCCTCCAAAACCTCAACAGAGAACCATAATCTCTCCCTCTCATGAACCCATCAATGAACACCAAGAAACCTCTATGTGAAATCAACCCATAAACTCAAGCATTGTCCTCCAAAAATTAACAAGCACACTATTATCTAAACAATTCATCAACCATCGAACACTGTTAAGAAATGAACCCTTCCCTTCATGCCCATGAACACGCACAAACATGCAACACTACCATATACAATTCATCCATGACCAACTAAGCAGGTCCATCAATCATAAGAAAATTCTTGCATGCATTCCATTATCTCTTGGCACCTCCCAACAAGTTCATCAATGGAAATTATAAACCAAAACATAAAAAAAATCAGTGAACACAAACTCTTAATCCTTGATATACCCTCTACATGATCACAATGCATGAACACACCAACAACTACTCAGAACTCATTTAAAACTTGAGAACAACTAAGCAATAAGGTGATATCTTACTTATCTATTTGCTTAATCCTCTACTCAAAACCTGGTTGTTTTTAAGCATTATCATACCATTATGTTCACAGGTATTCAGAACTAACATTCTCTTTGAAGTTACTTACGGATTTAATGTGCTTACCGTCGATCAACAGTTCGTCGTGGTCTTCCGGCGATGGACTGCACCCAAGGAAGATCTATGGTTGCGGTCCGGCGGCTCTGCGAATGACTCCACCCGGACACCCGTATCTCGATTCGTCACGGCAGCACGTCCGTCTCTACCTCTCTCGGTCTCTCTCACGATAGCACAGTCAGCTAGTTTGAGAATTCATTCCGCTCTTTTATAGAGCCCACGGTGATGATTCAAATTCTTGTTGATATGGAAACAATCTCATGATTGCACCTTACCATAGTTGGCCTAATCACGGAGATAATTGATGGGAGATTTCCCTCTCTCTCTACCACTCTCTATATCCTTATTTAATCCATTCACGTATTTTCAATTTTGATTTGAAACTAATTTAAAATCAATTCAAACATTCTGAATTCAAACACTGACTTATATCTATATTATATATAGTATAATATATATATATATTATTATATATACATATATTATAATATCTCTGCCATATGCGTCCCTCTCCTTTCATGCAATCAAATCTATATATATATATATATTATTTTCTTTTAATCTTATTTTTTTAATTCCGAATTCACTGAATATCTCAAACCAATCATTACTTAATCATATTTATATATGTATGTATATATCATAATCATATTTTAATTCTTAACCACCGATAAATAATATATATATATATATATATATATATATATATATATATATATATATATCTCACATTCTAAGTTAAAGAACACTAATTAATTAAACCCTATGTATGGGGAATTCAATCAATCAATTAATTATAGAGCACCAAGAGAACATTTCCTTCCAAATTGTTTCCAACTTAGATTATTTTCTAACTAATTAAATCAATCTTGATTTAATCAATAATCAATTTAATCCCATTTCCTTTCTTAGTCTAATTGATATCATTTTGAGAATTTTCCAATTAAATCAATCTTGATTTAATCAATAATCAATTTAATCCCATTTCCTTTCTTAGTCTAATTGATATCATTTTGAGAATTTTCCAAACTAAGTCCAATTAACTTAAATAAATTTATGAGATAAATTTATTTCTCTTCTCATTCCCATTTTACCAAAACGCCCTTAGAACTTTATTCAATTCCCCAACTTATCATGAGAAAAATTTAAATAGACAATACTTAAAATTAAAAAAATCTAACAAATCAAACCTAGGGACTTTCCCTTATTCTTCACATAATTATTTCCCTAGAAATTTTCGGATCTCACATTATAAATAGATTAGTGATGTACTAATACATGAATTCAGCTTTGCATAAAATACAATCTGTAGTTTGATTTTCCCTTTCGAGGGGGAGGTAGATGGGTCATTTTTACCACTATGATCGGATTGTGTAATACACCGTTGGAAATGTATCAAAAATATCTTTCTAACGAGTCCTAGATTCGAGAAATCCAATGTTTGGATTAGAAGATATGACCATTTCTTTCCGACTGCACATAACCGATAGAATTCTGCATTTTTGTGTTTGGGCATACTATACTTTATTATGTGCAAGGTAGTATACGACCTTAGTATTCTCTATTTATTACAATTAGTATGAAAAGGGAAGAACACCGCGGGAATGGCGGGAGGACCGGTCAAACCTAAGCAGCAAAGGACTTTATGTGAGTGGACCTACTGGATATTTTGTTATTGATCGGGTTTTCACTGTAATTTGGTTTTATATGATTCGTATATGATTTTCATTCCGGTTTATGAATGATGTTGTTTATTACTGCTATTGTAAAATAGTGGTTTCCATGTGCCGTCATTTCCTTTTATGAAAATGACATGAATATGACAAATAAAAGAATAAGAATGATATGCATATCGATAATGCATCCTATGTGATTATACTTGCTAGATCCAGATGTGGCTACGTGATAGAGCCAGTTGGTCCTCGGACCAACGCGATACCGAGTAAGGGAAGGTTTTCTTTCTTTTAAACTGGTTTTCTTTTCGGATGTTAAAACCTTTCTTTTAAAATTGTTTTCTTATATAAAACCCCTTCCCTACTCTTGAGGGGTGCTCGGTACCGTGAGTGGAGACCGAAATGGTGGAAACCTTAAGGCTTCATATATATATATATATATATATATATATATATATATATATATATATATATATATATATATATTTGAGAAAATGGCAAAATGGTGGAATCCTTAAGGCTTAATTATTTGGAGTCGCGAGTAAGTATTTCAATAGGGTTGCATGTAAATCGATATGAGGCCTATATATTTCTGTACACACATTATTACCATCGGTATGTTTGCGATTGATGATATTCTCAGGTTTTTACTGATATTACATTACATGCTATCCAGATTTGGAAGATAATGCACAGACATACATGCTTTGGTTTTCTACATATATGTGTACAGAATACTTTGATATAAATGTTTATATATATTTTACCTGACAGTAGCATTCACAAATGCATTTGTAGCTCATGCCCCTCTTATTTTTTATTATTATTATTTTTTTTGTATAGGCAGTAAACAGGGAGGTAGTGACATGAGTCCACTGGTGAGGCTCGATGTTCCTAAAGTTGGCTCTGGAGTCCCTTAGGTGTTTTTAAATGAGTATTATGTTGTACTTTTAATTGGAGACTTGACTTATTTGGACACATATGATATTCTATGCTATGTTGTATTTGTGAGACTCGAACCTTTATGGTTGAGTTTAAGTTTATGCTATGATGTTTTTAATTAATTGTCTCCAAATATTAGCATGACAGGTTATTTGTTTAACAGCCTTAGGCTCAGGATACCCTACTGGGCTGGCTAGTGTGGCATCCATCTTAGTAAAGAGAGGGGTGTTGCATATATTATCACACATTAAGAAATAATTTATAATTTTTAAAAATATTTTTATTAACCCAGCATTGACTCGAATGACTCTATGAATGAACGAGTTGACCCGAGACCCGGAGCCTCAACCGGGTCGATGTCCGGGCCGGGTCTGATAACTATGTCTGTGCTGACGTGGCAACACAGGTGTCATACGGATGAAATACAAACTATTTTTTGAATTTCTTTATTTACACGTGGCCGTATTTTGCTGACGTAGTATGAGAGGTGGCGTATTTTGCTTACATGGCATGCTAACATGACACTTATATTATTAAATTTTTTAAAATAATTTTTTTATAAAATAATTAATTATATTACTATTTTTTAAAAAAATATTTAATTATATTGTTACATTTTAAAAATTATTGAAAAAAATAAATTTTTTAAATAATTAATTATATTATTATTTTTTTTTAAAAAATGCCACATCAGTATGCTTTAAATTCCAATTTAAAAATTATTTATTATTTTTTTAATAAAAAATTATCATGTCAGCATGCCATGTAAGCCAAATACGACCACACGAAAATAAAAAAATTAAAAAAATTAGGTCATATTTCATTCATATGCCACCTGTGGTGTCACGTCAGCATCATGGATAGTATTGAACAAAATACGCAAAGTACATTGATCATATTGAACATTTTCAAAGTACATGGATGGAAATAAATATTGGGGTAAAGTCCTTGGATGAATAGTGACTTTAACCCTTTTGCTAGTAATGAGCAATTATTACCTTGTTGTGGCATTATGAAGGCAAAATGGTGGGATTATTTTACAAATATCCCAAGTATTTATTTGCTTGCATCAGTTTTTGATCCACATTGTAAATTAGATAGTTTAAAAGATTATTAAGAGGTGTATTATACATGTTTAAATTTAAAAGTTGACATTAATATTTTGTGTATTAATATTAGGACTTTATTTGTTGAATTATATGATAATTACGCTAAAAATTATGGTATTGATGATGGACAACGTGAGACCCCGTCTGAAATTCCGTCGTCAACACTTCCTGGTATCAATTGTTAGCTCCTTAAAAAAAAAAAAAAAAAAGGGTTCATCATTATCATCCACAAGCGCAAGACCCAAGCTTGAAAGTTATTAACATCTTTTTCTTGTGAATCTTTGATTTAATTTCCTGATGGATGGGCTCACTAGTGCTACACTTGGAAAACCTAAATTTCTGTTCTGTTTGAAATAACTTGAAATTTTAAATTGTATTCGATTGGATTTCCCCGTTTGTGCACAACACTGGCCGGAAAACCTCACAATTACATGCATTAATTTATTATTATTATTATTATTTTTGAAGATATCCACTCAGTTCCCTCACACAATCTTGAAGAGGTTGTTCTTATGCAAGAATCATGGTTTTAGAGGGACATCATATTGGCCATTATATTGTGCAGGAGAATTTATATGTAGAAAATCTTGGTTTTAGGGTTTATTGACCATAATTCCGATCCTCTTATCTGACAAAATTGAATATTCAGGGCTATGCAAGAAGAGATGTGGTTTATCCCAGAATAAGGAGATCTTCAAACTTTGGGGACTATATAATCTTCATAGTTCATACCTACCTACATACTAGATCTTTTCTTTGTCTCTTTCTTTCTTTCTTCTTTTCTTTAAATACTATCATTAATTTCTAACCATGTTTTATTTGGCGTAGATGACAATGGAACGTGTCTTGGTAGTTCGTGTCTTGGGAGTTCTTGGCATTCTTTTTCAGATTCTGGCATTTGTGATGGTCATGAAGGACAAGGATGTGAGACTTATGCGTATTCTGATGGTGGGAAACACCATTGTTGTAGTGATGTACACTTTCTTTCTTTTTTTTTGACAAAGGCCATAAAGACCCCCCTCAGGGAGGGGTCACGCGCAGCACCCGTGCAAACGCGCAACCCCCATAACTCGCAAGGCGTGGGTTTCGAACCTGTGACGTCCACACAAGTATCGAGGCCAACGCCTTGAGAGAGAACCCGGTTACCAATAGACCGACCGGTCGTTGTAGTGATGTACACTTTCATCCTGTGGTGGTGGTGGTGGTTAAACCACTAGGGATCGAACACGGACCAATGACTAATACACACAAATTCTCATTAAATATTTAACCCACTCGATCACCATGCTTTCCATTTTCATGTTGTTTCATAGGCAAATAATATGTACATAAACTCAGTGAATAATGTTGCTTTAGATTGGCAATCTCCCAATTGTAAGATACTTTGTGTTGTTTTATCTAGAATTTACTTGCTACAAGTTATTTGTAAATTAAATAGAAGACCTGGGTGGCCTTGTGAATCTGTTATTCCATCTAGTCAGAAACCAAACAGTGTTCTTGATCATCAGTTAACTCCGAAGTCCAAACAAACAACAAGAAGAGCAGGTATTGATGAACAGAAGGGGTATGCTCAATGCTCACCATTTCTGCTTTAGATAATGCAAAGATATTTAAGATTCTGAAGGACATTCTGAGCTAAAGCAGGATATGAAGAATAAAGTATGGGACCGGACTACTGCATTTTATCAGGACATGGGTTGAGATTCCTTTGAATTAGAGAAGATTGTTAGTTGTATTTCAGGATTTCATAAACTGAAAATTTACAGACCGGATTTATCAACTGTTTTATTTGAATGAACTTCGAAGTTATGAGACTATCAGAAAGAATTGGGAGTTGTATCTTCTCATAGCATAGCTGGTCAGTCTTTCTTGTTTTTGTCTTGCAACTCAAACTGCATTATTTTTTCACACATTTCTTTATTGTAGCAAATTGCTTTGAGCTGGTACTTTTGCAGCAATTGGATTATCTGGTAGTCGATTAGAACTTATTTATGATCTTATAGCTTTCTCAGTGGCTACTGTCATTAGAACTTGTAACCTATCTTCGATGGTTTAAATCATTCATCCTATTGTATTTTTGTCTTTGTTTGCAATTTTTACCTCATGTAGTTTTTAACTTTCAGTGACAGATCCTGATATTTTCAAGCTTTTGATTTGGGATGCTGAGATATAAAATTCTAGATGATCATTGCTTTTGCTTGAGTTTCTTATTTTCATTATTCAGTCATTGATTTTAAACCATGCTAAATTGAAATGATCTATTGCATTAAATTTTTGTTTGAACCTTTAACTAGAAGTCATTGTCTTGTTGAAGATTTAGCTATAATTATCTAATATTATTCTACCAAGTTCTTATAGTGTGCATTAGGACTGCTCTTTCTGAAGAGGATACAGTTATCCCTCCTTACTATTTAATGATCAGATCTATTGTTGGATTTCAAGGGATTTTTTCTGCTTCATTCTTGTTGTATTTTCATTTGAAAATTGGAATTATGCGACTCCCCATATATTCTTAGGTGTGAAATCATTAGTCTCAACAAGGCAAGTGGCGCACGTCCTGTATAAACTGAAATTGAAGAAGTAGGCCATCCCTTAAAAATTTAAAAATATATTGCATACACTCTCTTCCTCAAAGAGGATCAGGTATTGAGTTAGAATGACCCATTTTTTTTTGTAACTAGCTATGATAGTTCCCTGACTTGATGATTGCATTTGCTTTCTACATGAGTTGGTTTTTGACATATATATGTTCTAGACTTGGTAGCATCAAAGCTTATGTCTTTTATTTCTTCTCTGTAGCAATTCATCTTGGGCTTATGAATTATTGTAATATTTGTTGCTATTTATAATTTATCTTCTTCGCAGCTAGGCCCAAAGTTAAGTTGCAGAACCCGAACCTGGTCCGGCCGGGCCTGTTTGAAAGGCATAGAATCATAGATGGACTCTGTCTGGGGAATCATGTCTTGACGTGTCTCTGATTTGGCTTGACCTGAACTCAAAAAATGTTCTGCAAACTTATGCTCCTGTTTTGTACTTGGTACCCTACAATGAGAAAGATTATGTTAAAGTTCAGCAGTTTTCACTGCTATTCTTCTGTTGTTGGTAATTTTCTATAAGAATGCCATATTTCATAGTGCTGTATTTCAATGCAAGAATGGCATCTATTAGAATCTGGAAAACTGGAAAACTGGAGACAGGTAGAAAACTGGAGGGAATCTATTGTAATGGTTCAGATGGATTATCTGATAGCTGCTATTGCAAAAGTGCCAATGTTGGAAGCAATCATAAAATGATTGCCATAGTTGTAATGGTAAAACTATGTAGTATTTGTAACCAATGAGCTTGGTTATGCATTACGTCCAGGTTCTGTGCTGCACCTTTGAAACAGGGAGTTGATTTGGATTTGTGCCCTTCTATGAGATGTCATTGAGCTCTCAGATTGAGCTAGTTCTGTTCGGTGGTTGCTTGGATTGGAAATCCATTAGCTTTAAATGTTTGTTTTGATATAATTACAAAATGTGGTTTGGTTTAATTGATTAAATTAATTTGTTTAATTGAAATAATTACAAAATGTGTAGTACACCTCGAGTTTCATTAGTGTTGTTGTGTTAAATATTTGTAATAAGGTCTTGAGACCTTGCATTCAGGTGCGCCTCGTCCCTTCTTGGATGCGGCCGGTTTGATGACGCCCCACGCCGGATTCGAGGCGTGACAGTATTAATACTCATGCTTCTAGACACCAAGCATTTATGGTGATCACTGAAAAACTAATTTTGTTTTCTCTTTTCATTTTTTTCTTCATTTCTATTTGAGATAATGATATGATATAATTTAATTAATTAAACAAATGTAGGTTTATATAAATCCAAATTTTGTTTTTAATAATTGAAGCTTTTAAGTTTGATCAAGCCCATCTAAATATGGCATAGAAAGGATTTGTTTGAGGAAAAAAAAATACATTTTCATAATTTTTTTGTATATTGATATTTCATATTTTATTCATGTCATTATAAATTATATTGATGTATCATGTATACAATGATCCAGTTTTTACTTGTGTATATGCACCCAAAGAAATTTATGAGTTGGCCAACTTTTGGTGAGTGTTACATTATCCTTCCTATATGTACATGAACCATTGGTTAAACTTCCCTTTCTTTTTTACAAGGATCTTTGTCAAGTCTTTTAATTCATATATGTGTGTGCATGAAGATGATTATAGAAGAGAAAATTGTATTTACTTACAATTGAGTAGGTAGGAAAAGAGAAAATTGAAGAAGCTATGAGGAGGGGTAGAACTGGAACATGCTAAAAACAATTGAGAATACCATGGAAGGAAAAGATGGTAACCCTCACCGACATGATAAGTGAGTGATATGAAGATGATTATGTATTTGGGATCCAAATTATAGAATGATTTATTGTATTCAAATGTTATTTATTTGTTGTAATAATAGAAATCAAACACTACCAACGACATCGATCTCATTAATAATAATATCTTCTATAGAAGATATTATTGTCAATGACCAAGTGATCATAATCGGAAATAAATTTCTCATGGGACTTTTCGCAACTAGGATATATGATACCCTATTCTTGTTAGGAAAATACATCTTTCATGAGGGCGAGGTTTTTGTCGGGAATAATTCTCCTTCGGGCCATGTTTGATTAGGGGTTATCCCCAACACAATTCCTCATAAAAAAAAAGGGGCTTTTTGCAGGTGTACCCCTGAATAATTTTGAAATTGTGTATTTACCCTTGAATAAAACATAATTGCATACATACCCCTGAATAATAGGTATAATTGCGTATATACCCATGGGGTTAAAATCAAATGAAAAACCGTCAAGTTAACAAACAGTAGACATGCAAAATGACCATCATACCCTTTACATATATACCCCTAAAAAATTTGTTTGGCTATAAATTTAAAAATACCCCTTTAAAAATCTAAATTTTAAAATTGTTAAATAATATATAAAGAGGGGGTATTTTGGACATTTTTCAACCCTTAACCTAAGTTTTAACCATGGTTAATATTACTTGGTTAATTTCTGTCAACGGATCCTAACAGTAGGGGTATATCCGCAATTCAACATGTTTATCAGGGGTATACAAGCAATTATGATTTTTTCAGGGGTAAATATGTAATTATGAAACTTTTGAGGGGTATATAATCAATTTCCCCAAAAAAAAATTGCCAAATTTTTTAATTAATATTTAAAAATATAACTCACCAATGCATAGAAAACACATCACTATCTTATTATTAATATTTCGGTTTAAATTTTTTTTTTAAAAAAAATTTAAATTTTCCAAAACTTATTCCTATCCCCGATTGAGATAACCTCCAACTAAACACGGCCCCGGGACTTTTCGCAACCACTTATGATTTGCATGTTTTTGTAAGTATTCATGATGAAAGAACCACATTTTATGATCACGAAAGAACCACTTGGATGGACACCACTTCCCAACACCAACATGCAAGGAATTGGGGTGAGGAATTTGCATAAAGGAAAAAGCAACTGATTGTTCAAAGACATCATTGAGGGGAACAATTTTCTTCTTTTAAAGGAATCATTGATAAGGAACATCGATTAGTTTAAGTAGTGGTGCTTGTTAGGGCAATAATATGGGGTTTGAATAATATCTCTAATTAAATTTAATTAATCAAAAATATAATTATTAATTTATATTGAAATTATAATAATTATTAAATATTTTATTTTATTTTATTTTATTGGTGTAATACTCAATTTAATCCGTCTATTATATTGAACCGGCTTTTTTGGACCCTCTATTATAATTTGATCCTTTTTTTGTTCCTATATTTTTATGAATAAGAAATTTCAGTCCCTTCAGGGACCAAAAAAGCTCAAATTATAACATAAGGGAGGGACTGAAATTTCACAATCGTGAAAGTATATGGACAAAAAAGGATCAAATCATAATAGAGAGACCAAAATGGCCGATTCGATATAATAGAGAGACTAAATTGGGTATTAGACCATAATTTAATATCAATTAGGTTTAGATTCAGTCAAATTTAGGATAAAAGCTTCTCAAACATTAAAATTCAATCATCTAATATTTTAGTCAAATAATTTCAACCCCAACCAAAACACATTATTCCATTCTAAGATTAGAATATTGTGTTTGATAATAACCTATGATTTTTTGAAATCCAATAATTTTATGTGAAAGGATAAGTTCGAATGATCTCCATTTTGAGAATCACATGGCCAATCTAAGAGAATAAAGGGAGATATCAAGGCAAGAAACTTCTCATTCACATCCTGCTTTAAATTCTCTAAGTAGGCCATATATTAATTAATCTATCATTTTAACAAAATTGACTTATTATTCCATGCATTTTTAGTTCATGTTAAGTTCTACTAGCATGTGACACAATCTGACTCAAGTTACACGAGTATCAGTCTCAAATTTAGAAAAAGTTAATCACACGTTTAAAAATCTATATGCCATGGTAATAGCTTACCATCATAGTGAACTACAACCCTTGTTTCTTAACTCTTTTGGGTTTTGGAATTCTTTGAGTTTTTGCCATCATACTGAACTACAACCCTTGTTTTTTATTCATTCTAAAATGTAATTGTTTAATCATTATATCGTTATTTTGCATCTTGCAAGAGTTGATGCCTACAAAGGGCAAAGGTAATCTTATAGACTTACAAAGAAAGCATTACCATTTGGATCACATAAATCCTCTACTAACAAAGAACATGTTTTGAGAAACCTAGCTTGTTCACCTACTTTACCTTCCACCAACCTTCTTGGGAAAAGGTCTCCAAACATAGGAATCTAAAAAGATGATGTTAGTCGAGCTCTCCGCTGTTAATGAGAACTACTCTGACATCAAAATTGGTGATCGTCACTGCGACCACCAATGCGTCATCATAGGAATGGTGGGCCCCCTCAAGGTTGTCATCCGAGAAGTATTTGGTTGCTCTGCACGCTGCCTCTTTTTTCGGTGGTCTTCTCGGGTCAGTATCTGAGCGTAGCTCTTTGGGTTGAGTTGCTATCGATCATCTCTGTTGGATGGGTCTCTAACGATATAATGTATGACCCCATAGGGGGTTGGTCCTCTTTCCGAGAGAAGAGACCTTCCTTCTGCAGGTCTCATCTCAATTACTGAGAAAGGTGAACACTTTGGATCAAATTCTCAATTTCGTCTTTCAATCACGATGAAATATGCAGTATTTCTTTATATCTTTTTAGTTGCCAATGTTCTTTATTTTGGTCGGCCACTTCACAATCCTCTAAGGTTCTTAGCCCTACTTACATGAGGACCTCATCCTACTTGTATGAGGATCTCAACCCTACTTGTATTGAAAGGAGTGTAGTTGTGGAACCGAGCTGAATCCTCCTTTCTTCAAGCTACTTGAGGTTAGAACCTTTGCTTCTTTAGCTGCTTCTAAGTTTCTTAGTTCTAGTTTCACTCCCTCTTTGGTCTTCTCTTGCCTTTCCTCTTCTTGTCTGGTCGTATGGATCTCCTCAGCGGCATTGATGTACTTCTCGGCCCTGGCAAGGAAATCGACTAGATCTTTTGCTTCTTGAAAAGGGAAAACTAGAAGGGAGATCAACGCTACCTCTCCATCAGTGAGACAACAACAAAGGCCTGAATAAGGTCAGGCACCCCCAAATTTTCCATGTAGAAATGGTGGATGTAACCACAATGGTTCTCTACAACCTGTTGCTTTAGTCTCGTCAACATCGTTGAGGTCTTCCTCTGCTTCTTACTACTAATGAAGTGTCTGACGAAGAGCTCGCTCACCTCTTTAAATGAAGAGATGGACTTTGAGGGAGGCTTAGTAAACCACATCTACATTGTGCTTCATAAAGTGGCTGGGAACACCTGGCACATGATGCCATCCAAAGCTTCATGGAGCAACATCATGGCTTTGAAAGACTCCAAGTGGTCGATCGGGTCCAATGTGTTGTTGTAAGACTAGATGGACAACATCCTGGATCCATCAGCGAGTGGAGCCTCAAGAATCTCTAGAATTAAAGGAGAGATCGCCTGGAAGACATACCTTGGTCGTTCCCTAGTTTCTGAGGGCATGACCTTGAACCGAGGTCTCGGGAAGTCCTCAGGGTGTGGCTGAGGCTGATATGATCACTCACTACCTACTGACGAAGCAACCTCCACTTCTTTTCTGGCTTGTACCTTTCCATTGGGCTTCGGGGCACATATAGTGGAGCATCGTTGATGCACGTACGAATATGCGCGACACTTTTCTTGCAAGTATACGGGGTCGATCAAGTAATAAAGTACCCACGGGTAGGGTAGTCGAATCCACAGGGACTGGCCACTAGTACTAATTGTCCTCTATTATCTTCCCTAAACTATATGATGATTTGTGTGATCAAACTAATTGAATATCATAATTAAAAGCTAATGCGAACAACTGGTGGATTGAGGGTAATCAGAGATGAAATATGGCACCTCGGATCACAGTCCCCCTAAGATTCCCTTGCTAATGATCGACTCCCTGTTATTGACTAATTACTGATAACTCCTGGAGGATGTAACAATGCACTTCTCAGTGCAACACCCGATCTCTCATTATACACATGTACACACTAACACATGTGTCGACTGGAAAATATCCAGATGAATCCCCGGGCTGATGCGATATTCTAACCGTTCCGAATCACCGTATAAACACTTGTGGTGCTAGATGCTCTAACCTAATAAGGTAAATGACTCAAGGCTCACGCACGGAAAAACCACACAAGGATATCTAGAAAGATAACAACTCTGGGCTAATACAATAACAACCACACTACCATCCAACATGAACACTAATGTGTTGATGCTATCCCCTGTGAAGATGGATGATCGGGCTCATGCACTGGAAAACAACACAGAATTGCAAGCACAAACAATCAAGATGCTACACAGGAATTATCAATAAAGCAAAACAGAACATAATAGGAAATCAATAAAAAGTTCATCCTAGGGTTCAGGTGTCCAAGGCACGACAGAAGATTTAGCCTCTCATGCTATGACCTTCCATAACTAAGATACAAGAGGAGGTTATGCAATTAGATATAGAAATCTTTCCTTTATTATGCCTCCTCCATCATCGATTCCTCTCGTGGAACCTTAGCCATCGCTGCGAGACTACTCCGCCAAAAGTTACTTTGTTAGGGTTAAGTGGAAGATATTTTATAATTTTCCAATCTGAGAAGCACGACTGTGTTGATCTAAAGCACGCCCGTGTTTACCTCGAGCATGCCCGTGCTCTTCATCTGTTGACGTTGTTACCACGTTTTTAATTATCCGAGAGTTGCATGGGTTTGAACACACCCGTGCTTCATCAACACGCCGGTGTTGAGTAAGAGGATAATTATGCACTTCTCTGCATGTGTAATATTTCACCCTTTTTGCTCCGAAATGTCTCGATTCCTGTTCCTTTTACTCTTGGGTACCTATTTACATGTCCAATCATACAGAAATACCCAAAGAAGCACAAAAATAGAGAATTTATGTTAGGAAACTACATAAGTGCATGTAAATATGAAGGAAATCTATGTATGATCAAGCACTTATCAGTCGTCCTGTGTCAGATAAGTTTGCCATATTGTTTCTTGGTAGTGGTCAGAGCTGAGTTATCTGCTGCTCTACCAATCAAAGGGCTCTAGTGAGCATCTCAATCTTCTCTTCGAGGACTTGGTACCTTGAGTCTTGAATATCGGTTCATAAGCCGGTCTTGGAGAGCATCTTCAACTTTTAGAATGTCGTTACGTCGGATGGTGTTATCGTCTAGCTGGTCAGGGATCTAACTCTACTTGCCTCTTGCCATAGCTGAGGGCTTCATAGCTTCTTGATTAAGAAGATCAATCTTCCCCAAAGATGACGCTAATTGTTGATGTTGAGATTTGCTCCTCATCAAGATCATAACATATCTAGATCAATAGGTAAGACAGATCATTGATGGTTATGGTGCTTCAGTTGATTTTGAGGGAAAGATCAAATGTGGTAAACGACTTCTCAGACAGACTCCTTTATGCTTCATAGGATCATCGCTTCGCCTAGAGACCAACTTTCAGGGATCACGCCTCACCGGGAAAAAGAACTATAAAGAGAGGGTGTAAGTGCTTGTGCTTTGGGGAGCCTTTGACGCTTAATCAGGGACTCGGGATAGAAAAGAGAGCAAGGAGGAGAGTGAGGGAGAGAGTGAGGAAGAGGAGAGAGGATTTTGCAAGAGAGATGCTCAAGATAGCGTTCAATCTCTGTGGAATCGAGTTCTCCAATTACCTTCTTCATTAGCCAAGGACCTTCTTATATAGCCCGGAGATCCTTAGTTGCTAGGTTGGAGACAGTTGGTTGCTAGTTTGGAGACAATTAGTTGCCAACTTTCAACGCCTTGTAGAATTCATCATCCACCGCCAGATTACCGGACGGTTATGATGACAGTTGATCTCTTATTTGTGTGTTTATGATCATGCCGCATGTCCTTAAATATTTTTGCCCATAACACTAAGAATAACTTATATATAGCATACTTAATTAGTGAGTCAATGGGAAGCCACTAATAAGAGAGAAAAAGAGGAGAACAAGATGCCTCATAAAGTAGCATATATACTAAACCTGATCTGCATATTTGGTCCAAATTCGAAACAAAAGTTGCTTTACATTGCATTATTAGTGAACTAAGGAACATGTGGATTAATAAGTGTTGAAGAAGACTAGCCTAAACTTCACCTACATGTTATTAATATCTCAAAAACTAGGACTCAAAATTTCCACGTTTTTTAACCTAAAGTATCTGCAGAAAATGGAATAAATCTTCCGACTGTTGGATGTTGTTCTTTAAAAGAAATCCAAGAACAGTAATGGTGATAAGGTAGCCCAGTGTGATCTATAGAAAAGTGTAGGATTTAGGATATTGGATTTAGTTTTATTCTAAACTAAATTTCAGCTTGAGTTTTGCACATGTATAAGTTTTTAATAAAAACATATTTTTATTGATTTGTGAAAGAAAAGTTAAATTTTTATATGAAATAGTTTAAAATATGACATTCGAGATAATTAAATAAATTTTAAATTTAAATATTTTAAGAAATCTTAGAAATATAAAAATTTATAGAGATATAAATATATCAAAAATACTTGATAATGGTATAATGATGTTTTATAAAGAATTGCCCTTAAAAGTTAATTAGAATTTGACCTTGTTGACAAATGATGTTTTTTAATGAAGATTTTTTTTTTGTTTGATAAAAGTGGATGAACCACATTCTTTTATTGGATAATATTATTGGTTACATAGGTGGATCCATGGAAGGATCCGATACATTAGGGGTTGTGTACCCCTTGACATGATTCCCGATTTAGACCCTAGTATCGTCTGAGTTCCCCCTGGCTAAAGCAGAAGGTCTTATCCAGCCAGTGTGTCTTCGAAATCCCTCCCTAAGGAATCTACAGCTCCTCCTCCTTTGTGATAGCAAGGCTCCTCTTTACGATGGACTCCATCGCAACTAACTTCAGTTGTTTAGATGCATGAGCTGCATAAAACCAAGACATTGTTAGGAAATCTTTATCACAGATTGCTTTTATGGGTTTTTCCTAAAAACATCTCCTGTTACATTCCATCCACAAAGTCCAAGTAATGGCCATGGTTAGGAGGTTCCATCCCATCCGAGCATCTCTTGGGAGTTGGTTTGCTATGGCGGTTCTTCCCTACAAGTCCTGTATTCATGAAGGGGAGGTACCTAACTATAAGAGATGTGCGAAGTGTTGTCATACCCTTTCTGAGTAATGATATTGGAGGAGCAGGTGTTCTACCATTTCCTCATTTTCCTCACACAAATAACATGTTGTTCTTGTCCCGCTCCAGTCACGCTTCCTTAGGTTATCTTAGTTGAGGATCTTGTTATCCAACGCGAGCCAGACAAAAGCCTTGACCTTGGTTGGACAGGGTTGTTTCCAAAACTTCCGCTTGATTTCCAGTCTAATACCTCCATCTATTAGGAATTGGTAGTGGGACCACACTGTAAACTTGCTATGAGTGGTTAGCTTCCAGCTTCTTTTATCCTTCTCGTTAGCTTGGCATTCTTGCAACTTTTCAGTCCGCCCTTCCTCAGGAAGTGGGCCCTTCTACAGTATCGGATTCCCTTGTGCAAGTCGTAACGTTGCTTCATGCAATATGAGTCTGCCATCTCGAGCCATTCCAAATAGCGAGGAGAATGCGTGTCTGTTCTTCCAGTTGTCAAACCAGAAGTAGATTGTGTTCCCTATTCCCGCAGTGGCCCCCAAGTTATATAATAAAGCATCCGACTGTTGTGGGGTTCCCTTCCAAAAGTAGGAGGTCGGGCCTGGCGTCTTCAAGAATGAGTTTAAATTCTTGCCTCTGAAGTACTGGTTTTTTAGTATTTGCGCACAGATGTTTGCTGCCTTGTGAGTAACTGTTGGAAATAAAGTAGAAGATAATGGAGGGAAGAAGAAAGGTAGATGAACCAAACAGGCTTCAAGGCACGAAGATGACAACGCTTTCTTTTAGACGAATTTCTCCCCCTCTGATTAGAATCACGATTGCAACGGGGTGTGTGAGAAACGCCTTCAGGATACAATGAAGCCCTTTGATTGTTGTTGAAATGTGAACTTGCACTATTCGTTTTCAACCCGGAAACACTCTTGAATTTGTCTTTGATAATGTAGAGAAAGAGAGATAAGAATGAAAGAGAGAGTGAGAGAATAGAGTATGAAATTTTTTGATGATCTTGCAACACATAAGGCTAGGCTATATATAGAGTCTCAAGAGGCTTCATCATGAGACACATCTCTTGGCAACATCCTTTTATGAAAGGGAACACCCTTTGGCAAAAGGTCACAAATGCACCCTTTGGCAAATAGTCATACATGAAAGGTAACATCCTTTCATGTGTCTTTTGGTGAAAAAACCTTTATCCTTAACAACTTTTGGACTAGTAACCCTTCAATAATAATGAAAGGGGATATCCTTTCATATTCAACTCAAACACCATTTCATATCTCACTCTAATTCTCAATAAAACCATGAAAAATACTATTGAAAATATCCAACAGTAACCTCCACTACTATTTGTCCAGCATGGCCATATTGAAGCTACAGAGGTGTATGTTACCCCATTTGTCGTGTTCCTTAGGCCTACATAATCTTTTCTAGCTGACCAGCCTGTATGCTTTAGCATCCCTCGCAACGCCTTTCCATAAGAAGTCATGTCTTAATTGGTCAATTTGTTAGATCGCCCACTCCGGCATACGGTATATAAAGAACCAGTAGTTTGGTATTGCCGTTATGACAGAGTTGAGTAGTGTGATCCGTCCCCCAAGAGATAAAAGTTTCCCCTGGCACGTGGCCAACCTAGCCTTGATTATGTCAATGATTATCCTCCAATCCTCTTTTCTTGGCTTAGTGCCTGAAATTGGGAGGCCCAGGTATCCAATGGGTAGACCACCAATTTTGCATCCCATCGTCTGCTCAAGGTCTTGGGGTGTGTAGTTGAGCGTCTTAATGGGGATCAACACGCCTTTATGATAATTTATTTGGAGCTTGGATAGCCCTTAGTACATATGGAATATCAATTTCAAGGTTTTAAAGTGGTGTAAATCTCCAGAGCCGGGAATTAGCAGGTCATCCGCATACTGGAGTATGGAGATTTCTTCTTCATCATAGTTTCTATAACGAACCCCCCTAAATAGATTAGCCCTCATGGCATTTCCCATCATGGTGCTTGATTAGTGCATAATTATACATATATTTCTATCATATTTTCATGTACTTATCCCATTGTTTTGCATCAATTTCTCTATGTTCGTACTCCTATGGGTTTGTTTTGTGATTGACTAGATAAAATAGGTGTCCAGAGCGAAAGGAACGATAAACGGAAAAATCAGGATGAAACACGTTGAAAAAGAGCTTCATAGAGGTGTGCACGGTCAAAACGCTATTGTGCATGAGCTTGCACCTACCTGTACACCTCTCTGATTTCAAACGCGTTAACCGCGTAGCATGAGGACTTACACGGGCATACATTAGATCCGTACGCCCATGCCAAATTGATTTGAAGCCTATATAAATCTGCCGAAGGCACTGAATTTGAGGACTTTTGAGGGATATCAGTCTTCGGTGAGGTTTCCGAGTGATGACTACAGTTTCAGAGAAGATCGAAGTTGGAGAAGGCATCGAGAAAGGGAGTCACCCATGTTTTCTATTATGTCTTTCTCCAATATCTTTGCTAGGGCTCTAGATAGTATGAGAGGCTAAAACTCTTTGTGGTGCCTCGGGCACATGAACCCTAGGATAGCTTGTTCTTGAATTTCTTTTATTAGTGGTTTGTCTTTTATAAATTCTTGTGAGT
The DNA here is from genome assembly GCA_026586065.1 of Dioscorea zingiberensis. NCBI lineage: Eukaryota > Viridiplantae > Streptophyta > Magnoliopsida > Dioscoreales > Dioscoreaceae > Dioscorea > Dioscorea zingiberensis. The sequence goes on along the minus strand of CM048820.1, from coordinate 14,027,671 downwards.
TATTTTTTGCATGCCTTTGCTTGATTTATGTGATTTGTTTGCATGAGCCCTGTTCATATACCTCGTTTTATTGTAGCGAAGCACATATGTATTTATGATTATGATCTGTGTGTTTATTAGTGCATTAGCCCATATCTCACCATGTTTAGAATACTGCTAGGCATAGGTAACTAAGTTTGGTTCGTATACCGAGAGATCAGATGTGGCATCTATATAATGTAATTGTTGAACTCCCCAAGAATTAGTAATAGATAACCAAATAAGAAGAAATCAAGCGTTAGCAAGGGATTCCTATGTGGATTGTGATCTGAGGTACTGCGCTTCGTCTCTAATCACCCATAATCTACCAATTGTTCGTAACCTCACTAATGGTCCCTATATTTTGACCTAATGTTCATTTCATCCTTGTATTCTAAAAATCTTCGTTCTGGTCCGTGTATTCTAGTGTATTTGATCAAATTGATCCCCGGTGCTGACGTGGTGCACAGTTGGCATACTAAGTAAATACAGTTAAATTTTTTTTTTAGGATAATCCATAGGTGGCATGTATTTACGACGTAGCGACATATGTGGTGTCTTTATGCTGACGTGGCATGAGGATGTGGCATGCTAACGAGGCAGTTTTGAAAGACCTATTTTATGGCTGATGTGTCACGCTGATGTGGCATACCACCTCAGGGTGCTTACGTGGCATGCCAACTCAGCGTGCTTACGTGGAATTATAGAAAATGAAAAAAAATCTACAAAAAATCCTGAAAAACAAGAGTATGTTTACAAAAAAAAATTTGGTAAAGAATGATCACATATGAGGCTTATAATGCCTGCAAAATCATGAATGAACTTCTACCTTGATTTACAGCCACATAACACCCCAAAAGCTGGGAAACAAAGACCTGTTTAGCAGCCAATATAACAAACCAAAGAAATACATAAATACATGTCCAATACTTGTATAATAAACATCTGTTCATTGTTAAAAGCTGGGAAAGAAAACCTATTTTGCAACCCATATAACAACCCAAAAACTTGCATCCTGTGTGCAATACATCCATATTAAACATATGTTCATTACAAGAAAAAGTGATAGACAATATTAGTTAGAAGCATAAACTTGCATCCTACATGTAGCCAACATAAACAATAGAGGCCGTAGCCCTTAAACATGGCTCTCTTGCGTGGGGAGGACCGACTTAGAAGCATTTTCTTTCTTCCTCATGGACTCCCTCTCTCCTCTCCCCTGGCAACACAGACAATATTAGCTATAGTACTAGGGATAATTAAAATATTAGAAATTATCCAATCTAAAGTTCTAAATCAAGACCTGGCAATAGACACCACACACAAATAGTGGTACAACCGTAGAGAAAAATAGGATCTATGATGTCATCAAAACAATTCAAATTATGGGCACAATAAGTGGTTTTGATCAGGTCTGAAGATCAAAAAGTAAATACTATATCAAATATACTCCAAAAATCAACATATTATAATCCTAGAAAATATAAAATCAGAACGCCCGACCGATCTCGGGATCCCGGACCCTGCATCGCAGTGCACCGCCGTAGCACTAGCAGAGACGGGCCCCACACGGATACAAGGCCTAAGTGTGTAAGCAGATAATGCAAAATAACAACTTAATTTATTCAAAATAAACAGAGTTTAGCTGAATTAAATAGCAAGGGTTCAGGTACCCTACAAATATCAGGCCCTAAGGGGACCTATAAAACATAACATCTCACTCAAAACAAAAGATAGAACAAGGTCCTCAAGTAAATCACCCGACCACGATCTCACCCCATCTACCAAGGCATCAGTGTCCTACCGGGGATCCTCAGAAACAGGAGAAAATATGCATGAGCTTTGAATGGAAAGCTCGTAAGTACCCCCTCAAGGGTTCAAGAAAAACATGATATCAAAAGATATGAATATCAGCAAACCTGGCACTGAAACAAGCTTCCTAGGAGTCTATCACAATAAAATAACAAGATCGTGACTCCTAGCTAAGAGTTCCAATGGAAGCTTCTCAATCGCTCTCCCAAGCACTCATCAACTCCGGCTGAGAAAACGACCATCCGGCCGCTTACGGGCCTCTGGGTCTAACGCCTTCGGTAGCCCACCGCCTCATCACCGACATGGTCGACGATCACCCCATCGACCGGCAAGGACATCCGCAACACTCTCCCTCCTGGCTAGGAGTGCCTAACGTCGGTGTCCCGCCCCAACGCCTCGCAAAATCTGGAGCTCACCTGCTCCACTGAATCCGGGACGAAGAACAATACAAGTAGGGATCCCAACATCCCCAAAACAAATCAAACATGCTATATATGGATTTCAACAAAATTCATGGAAGCATGTAAGATAGCAATATGTCACAACAAAGACATAAAGAAAATAAAATCCCTGAAGGGAGGAACAAGGCATGCTCAACATGCAATAGTAAGGTCAAGAATACTCATCAAAGAGTAAAGGTACTAGGCCGAGGTACTTACCTAAAATCGCAAAGCCTCGTGCTCCACTCGAACTTCTACAAGATCCAAGTCAAATCGAGCAAAGACATATCTTATTTTAATAAGGTACTAGTTTATCGTGCATCTACTATGCATGCTCTAACGGCCCGAATTCTACTTTCTATGAACCTTCCTCCTCGGCCCCTCGCGTCATCTCTCCCCTTATGTGACTATCTCCTTATTTATTTCCATAAATAGGTTGTAGTGCTTGGTTAAGGCCGCCCCAACTTGGCTTGATTAAACCCACCCGAATAAATTAAATAATCTTGGTTCAATACTTTGCTTATTTTAATCCCAAGCATTCCTCAAGCTAAACTTAACCATACTTTTAATTAATTGTCGATTTTAATAACTTAATTATTTAATTAATTAATTCAATTCAACTCGCTACTTGGTCGAATCCCACCAAGATTGATTATATTCATTCTATCTTAGCCCCCCTAGATTCAAACACCCATTGACCATCTCCAATCTAAGCCCATAGTTCGCCCAACTTATTTCCCTTTCACTAGTTTGTTTATTTAATACCAAGCCCACAATTTAATCTATTAAATATTTGTCATCACCTATTTAGTAAGTGACAATAATATAATTAGTCATCCCTTAATCAATCCAATTTCTCTTAGGTTGATTAAACCAATTCAACTACCTTTGAGTTAGCCCAATTGACAACTGACTAGCTAAATCCAAGATAATTAACTTTTAATTAATTATTCATTTAGTTGTCACTCATTAATCAACTAACTCTTTAGCACTAATTAGTCAGATTAATTATCCACGGGATAAACTCCCCATTAACTAGTTTGCTAAACTAGTTATCATTAAACTAACTAATTGGTGAGTTAAATCATCTCGCTTACTAATTAATCAACTTGACTAACTAATATTAGTTATTAGTTAATTAACCAACCACATGATTACCAATTAATTAAACCAATTAATTGAAACACTAACTAACTAGTTAACAGCTAATTAAAACTAAAACTTTAATTAATCCTTTAATAACTAACTAAACTAATCGCTGTTTTCTCTCTCCTCCAGTTTGTGACCTCACGGCATGAACTCATACCCGGTCAGGCCTCAGAAGCGACCGTCCGGCCCAGCCGGTGACTCACCGTGACACCACTTGCAACCCTCAAGACTGAGATGCGCCTTCCCTGGCCTCCTCCTCGGGCTTTAGAACCATCTCTAATTCTTTCTCCCGGTTTTGCGGGTTTCCTGCTTCAAGGCCCCTCTTCTCCCTGCACCCCTCTACTGAGATCTCTCCGCTGCTCACCGCCTATCTATGGCCTACCGCCCTGTATGCATGCTTAAGGAATTAATTGTCGAGGCGTAGAGCTTACGTATTCAGTTCCGCTGGCCGCTGGAGCCTCCCGGAGATGCCTGCCGAGCTCCTACGCATTGTGGAATCCTTCGCACTCGCCACCTCTGCATCGTAGCGGCGCATCGCACCGGATACGTGTCTCACCTCTCGTTCCTCACAGAGGTGGAGGAGATCGCTCTGAGTTGGGTGGCCCTCCGTTGTCACCTCTCTTTATAGGCCGAGGATGAACCCTATCGTCGACGGACCGAATTGGCTAAGAGATCGCTCAAGTAAATCCCTCTCCCCACTTATTCCCGCCAATCCATGCAAATAATTTGGCAAGGAGATCTCGACCGGCGTCTGGCGAAGGAGGGAGACGATGACTCCGCCTCGAGATCGATTTTGATCGGGATCCGACGGCCACGCTTGCCCCACCTGGCGCACCTCGGCCTCCCATCCATTCCTCTCCGCCTTCAAGATCCGTTCACAAAGTGGATGAACCGGGCCTCAACCTAACACGTGGCCCCATCCTTCGCCATTACTCCTCACGATCCGATCTAAGCAGATCAAACGATCCGAGCCTCACGTCCGCCATTAGTCACTTTCTCCTATGCACAAAAGACCCCCGATTTTCCATAATTATTTCGGTCCTTATTTGTGAGAACGATCTTTCTCTTTAAGTCCACGCCCTTTTATTTTACATCCAAGTCCTCCTCGAAACATCACTTTTCTCCACTAGTCCACAACCTTTTAAAATTCTACCGCCGTGTCCTTGGCGTACCAAATAAAACCTATAATTATTAATTAATAATTTCTAAAATTTAAATTCATTTGAATTTTAAATCTGATCTAATTTCTTTTGATTAAATCCCACCCTTACTAAACTTAGGGCTTTCCCTTTAATAGATTTAATCAAATATTCCCCCTTTCCTTCTAAGTTTTTTTAACATGATTACCAATGAGCTTTCCAATTTAATTAAATTAAGTATTTCCAAATTTAATTAAATCTTCCATCAATCAGAACAAATAAAATTAAAAAATAATTTTATTTATATTTTCGAATCTCCCTTGGGTCCATTTCACCAAAATACCCTCGGGTTTTAATTAAAAATTCCCAAAATGCCCTTGTTGGCAAAATTCGAAAATTACTATTAAATTTAGGAAAAATATTAATCCCTTTATTTAAAACTAAAATCATGGATTTTACAAAAACAATGAATCACCACATTTCTTAAGACATAAGATGAATATCAGAGATCCAAGATCATTAGTTTGAGAGTGATGATGAAAATAATAGAAGCAGTCTATTTTGTGAAAGATGAAAGCTAAAACAGATATTAAGAAGCAAAAGAAATGTGCAAGGAAATATGAAGCTTGATAACAACAGGCAAAAAGTAAATTATGTTCATAAGGTTTAAAGGGTATTGAGAAGTTCCTGTCATTTTTCATGGATCAAAACCATCAATCCATAATTTGTTTTGATTGACATTTTGAGCAACTATGAACCAATTTCCTGTAAAACATTCTGATCTTCAGACCTGATCCTATACCATGTGATACTATATCAAATGCACTCCACAAATGAACATATTATAATCCTAGAAAATAATTAAAAAGTAAGCATATAAACTCCAATTCTAAGGATAGAGTCATCTCTTCAGTATCAGACATAAAATAAAATACTTTCACAAATTATCAGAAAATTTACAGTTACCTCGATTGATTGTAGCAACATTTTACTGCATCTGGTTTGGACTCCAATCATGTGTTCAATGTTGCTTGCAGGTTGTTTCTTCTTTCTCATATGTGTCGCTGTCTGTGTTGGATTAACAGCAGGCTCTTCAATTGTCATACTTGGATCAACAACCTCTTCAACTCTGACATATGGATTAGCAGCAGCCTCTGTTGCTCTCACTGAATCAGTAGGTCCAGCAACCTGTTTAGCAACCTGCCCATCAACCTGTCCAGCAACCTAAGAAAAAAGATACAATTAGTGAAAATCATGGGAAAGTTTAGCTGTATATTCAATGAGGAGACAATGAAGCTTACTTCCTTTGCTTTGCGCTTAGTACAACTCCTAGAATTATGTCCAATTGCGAAGCATTTTTTGTAAGTCTTCTGCTTGCCTTTTCTTGATAATTTTGATCCACTCTCTACCTCCCAAGTTTCCTTTTTGTCCTAAGCTTCTTGGGCCTTCCTGGCAAAGTCCTAAGTGGGGGTGGTTGTATCGGAGCATAACTAGTCTTCGGCCAGAACTTCTTCCCATTCACCGGTTAAAGTGCATGTGCATATGACTGCTCGTATAGTTCCACTCTGTACCACTTGGACACATAGTCTTCAACAGCTTCTTTTCTAAACATTATTGCACAAGAAGCATGAGCACAGGGTATCCCCGTCAAGTCCCACACCTTACATGTGCATGTATGTTCTGCAAGGTTTACCACGAATCGATCAGCCGCCTGGTACACTTCATAGCCTAGTTTCCTATTCCACTTAAGGTAGCAATTTGCACTTCCCTCTTTGCTCTATTCAATTTTCACCCAAATCCTAGGCCCGAACATACCTTTGAATTTACCAACGAATTCTCTCCTTGCCACTATACGTCGCATCAACATTACTCTTATGTCCTCCAACATTGAGACAATTGCCTTATGCCTTGCTTCTAATACAATTGCATTCAACGTCTCTGATATGTTGTTCTCTACCACATCACACTTGCATGTTGTCCTGTAGAATGTCTTCCAGCAAAACATTGGTGGAATCCTTAACAGGTCTTTCTTTGCTTGTTCTCTCTTCTTACCAATGTACTCTAGAATGATTTCAAACTCTGGAATTGTGTTTGCCTTTACGATTTTCCAAAATAGTTTTTAAAGCTCCTTGCCCCTGTGCATTTTCCTCCAATTGGAATAAATGCGCTGTGAACATCTTCTGTGCTCAGCCACATGCATGAGCTCTTCCACTGCATAAGTGAGCCCCTGCGAATGTTAAAAAAACATAAAGTAGTTAGTTAGGGATTTTTTTAGTAGATTGCTAAAAGTTAAAAAAAAAAGGATATATCTTATGTTGGTTTGACATAAATGTGTATGCCGATCCATCTCCAATTTCAATACCCAAGTCCTCTATTTGGTACTGCAGGAACCATCTCCATCGGTCTTGATTCGCCACTTCAACAACTGCCCATGTTATCGGAAACATTCGGTTGTTCCCATCTCGACCAATAGCAGCCAATAGCTCTCCTTTACAAGGGCCTTTCAAAAAGCAACCATCCAAGCCAATAATAAGGTGACAACCTGCCAAGAATCCCTTCTTCAAAGCATCAAAGCAGATGTAGAAAGCCTTGAAGACAGGGGCTTCAGATGGGTCATGCATGTCCACTTCAAGTAGTATGGAACTACCAGGGTTGCTTCTTTTGAGTTCCGCTGCATAATCCCACAGACTGCGATACTCCTCCATATAGTCCCCTGTCAATTCAGCCAAAATCTGAATCTTCGCTCTCCTACACTAGCTCAATGTCACATCAACTTTAAGTTCCTTCTTCGCAGTGTTTCTTATATCTAAGTGTTTCATTGCAGCTACAGCTTCTTGCCGTGTTTGTAGCAGGTGTTTGGCCAACACCTTCGAGGTGACTCTTTTATTCTTGAATGTCCAGTTGCAATTGTGCTCATTCACCAAGGTTTTAATCGTAAAATTAAATGAACCTTCATCAAATCCAGCATATAATAGCCATGGGCAGTTAGGGTCCTTGCATTTTGCCCTTACCCTTTGTTTTTCATTCTTAACAAGCATAATTTCCCTCCTTGTTGCAATAGTATGCTTCACTATTGCACCCTTCAATATTTTCCTAGCCTCAACACTCATCCCAAGTTGAAAGAGAGGTGTCGAACCGCTTGCATCAAAGAAGGGTGTCCTGGATTTCACTACCCTCCTATGTTCAGTCACACTGCCCTCATCAGAAGTTGTCAAAAAACTGTCGATACTGCTACTGAAGACATCTCCACTTTCTCCACCTATAGACTCCTCATCTTTAGTAGTTCTTGTTTCTGTCTGCTACTTTTCTTCCTACCCCTGCTTTGTTGGACTTGTACAAACTCTTCATCATCAAATGCTGACAGTCCATCATCTTCTGAATATGGATATGAGCTATTGCTTTCAGAATCTTCTCCCTCTACATTATATTCATTTGTAGGGTGTATAGTACCCTCTTCACCAGGAACTACCAGTGGGCTTTGAGGAATCTGTGGGCTTTGTGGAATTTGTGAACTCCCCACATTCATATCTATTTGAGGCCTTCTTTGCACATCCTCCACTATAACTTCACCTATTTGAGTGAAATATTACTTGAAGTATACCATGAAGAGCCCATTCCTTTAGAAAATTGTTTGCCCCTACTTGCAATCACATAATCAGCATTGTCTCCTGCTTCTTGAACAAGGTGCTCAACATACACTTCAACTCTATTAAATTGTTGTAGATTTTCAAGCATCCTAGAGCATGATTCATCGTCATAGACCAGGGCCAGTGAATTCTCCAAGTCTCTAGCTCTTGCATGTAACCTGTAATGGATCTTGTCAATCTCTCTGCTACCTAAATCTTCGATTACTTCCACCAGTTCTTCGTAATTTAAGTCCTTTGGGTTCACTTGTACTATGTGTGTACTCCCTCCTACATATTGTAGACCATTTTCCTTATTGAAATGTCCACCAACAAAAAGTCTGATTCTTCCCATCAGGAAAGCACTGCAAAATTGCAAACAAGGGAATGGTTAATACACAGACAAAGTAAGAAAAAACAATTGAAGCATAGATAGAAACACTGAGCTAATGAAAGGGAAAAAAATATTCAGAGTCCAACGATCACAATGAAAGGGAAAAATTGCAAATCAAGGTAAAGCTGAAAAATACATAATGCAGGGGACAAGGAAAGGCTGAAAAAGTTATCTTTGCAAAGCAAAACAAGGTAAAGCTAAAAAACAATTATTTTTGTTGGCAACTAATGAAGAGTGGTAATAACTACTGAATAATCCCCGTATGGTTGCATTAAAGGACACATATAATTTGCAAATAATTGCAACATTTTCTTAGGTCAAAAAAAAAGTCTCTGCTTTGTAAAAAGGACAAACCAAAGATAATTTGCTACAAATAGAGGCTAACAATTGCTTCCTATCTCATTCTAAGAAAGACTATTGATTTCATTCAGGTTCACAGCAATTATTCTAAATACAAATAACAGATCAAAACAAGAATTTTATTTCATTTAGCTTCCCAACAATTTGAGACCCAATTCACCCATTTAAAATCATCCATGAAGCCAAAAACCAACTTTTGACAACACACAAGTCCCAACAACCAACTTTTTGCCCTGAGGTTCTTTAACACCAACAAACAATGGATTAAAATGAAAAAAAAAAAAAATTAAATTCTCATTCTAGTGATGGAATCATGTGTTTTAAATTATGACTAGAAGATATTGAGTTCTAGAGATAAGGAAACCCCAAATCCTGATAGATAACTGACGCAGAGCGGGGTAGTGATTATCCCGCGGGCTAGCCGGATCCAAGGACCACAAGGAAGAACAAACGAAGAACAAAAAAACCCAGAGAAAATACTCTAAAATTCAGAAAAATACTTTTATTCAAAACTCAATAATGAAAAACTAACCCATAAGCAGGGTTAAATAGCCTTCAAAAAGTCTATCATCTTATCTAAATTTGCTAAAATTGACAAATTATTATTTAAAACTAAACTTATCTATATTAAAAAAAATCTAAACAAATCAGATAACTCCTAAAAATATGAGATCAAATCAGATTCAAATCCTATCCTAATTTGGCATATAAAATATTACCAAAAATAGAAACAAAGACCGAAAACCCTAATTCGACGGATTAAATATTTCTAAAAAAAGAAAAAAATAACTTAAATTCTCTCTAATATCACATCCCCATGTTTTGCGCGCCGCAAAGAGCTTTTCGAATTGGGGTTGCACGCCCGATTCTGATATTGTAGCCAAAGTTATGGCCAAAATACCAAACCACACCCAAAATCGACCCAATCTTGGAATTGACTCGATAACTTCTAGTCTTTACGTTGACCCGCCAACCCGGCATCAACATTTGACTCGAGCCTCCTGCATCAATTACCCCGGGTTGGAAAGAACTTGACCCCGAGTTCGATTGCACCTCTTGTTGTAGGTCTGGATCTCTGTGCTTGATCTCGTTCAAAACCCTAGAGACAGAAAGTAGGTAAGTAGCGTTGCTTACCGGGCTAGGAGGGTTCTCCTCCCATCGGGATACCAACACAGAGCTAGTCCCATCATCGTTATAGATGGGCTCACCAATCTCCTCCTCGGGCTCGCCAATTTCCTCCTTGTAGTCTTCGTAGATGGGCGAGATCTCCTCCTCCGCATCATCGTTGAAGATTGGAAAGATCTCCTCATCCGCATCATTGTTGAAGATGGGCGAGATCTCCTCCTCCACATCATCGTCGTACATAGGTTGGTAGATGGGTTGGCCAAACCTCCGATCGCTATAATTATGGTAGTGGACTTCCTCAGCCGGAACCTGCCCACGACAACCACGATCAAAATTGATTGTCGCCAAATGCCTTGATAATTTCTTGACTTGCCTCTGCAAACCCTTGATCATCCAACGTTGGGTTAACTCCGCGACTTGCCCTTTGTAGATCCTTGTTCATCGCTTCTAGGGCGCTCAGGTTACGGTACTGGACTTCCTCAGCCAAAACCTGTCCAACCCGACGACCACGACCACCAGTTATTGATGTTGATAATGACCTTCCAAGGAAGATGATAAGCTCTAGTACCAACTAACGCCGGGCGGGGTAGTGACTATCCCGCAGGCTAGCTGGATCCAAGGACCGCAAAGAAGAACAAACGAAGAACCAAAAGAACCAGAGAAAATAATCTGAAATTCAGAAAAATATTTTTATTCAAAACTCAATAACGAAAAACTAACCCACAAGCCAGGTTAAATAGCCTTCAAAAACTAAGTCTATCATCTTATCTAAATTTGCTAAAATTGACAAATTATTATTTAAAACTAAACTTATCTATATTAAAAAAAAATCTAAACAAATCAGATAACTCCTGAAAATCCGAGATAAAATCAGATTCAAATCCTATCCTAATTTGGCATATAAAATATTACAAAAAATAGAAAAAAAGACCGAAAACCCTAATTCAGCGGATTAAATATTTCTAAAAATAAAAAAAAATAACTAAAATTCTCTTTAATATCACATCCCCATGTCGTCTGCGCCGCAAAGAGCTTTCCGAATTGGGGCGAACGCCTGATTCTAATATCGATAGCCAAAGTTATGACCAAAATACCGAACCACACCCAAAACCGACCCAATCTTGGAATTGACTCGATAACTTCCAGTGTTTACATTGACCCGCCAACCCGGCACCAACATTTGACTCGAGCCTCCTGCATCAATAACTAATTAGACCAATAAGCATTTGCCAAGTTCATAACTAAAGACCTTAAGTTCAAAAATATCAACAATTAATAATCAAAATACACAAATTTTAGTGATAAAAACACCAAATCCTAACAGAGCAGGTTCCATACCTCGTTGATAACTACAGGCCTGAAGTTGAACTTCTGAACTTCATACACATCCAACTCCCGTAGAGCAATTAACTCTGTATAACAACAAACTACTCTTAGACAGAGTTTGCAACAATCACCTGAAAAATTGCTAGCATAGGTGATTCTAAGTAGAAGATGTTGAATAAACCCTAAAAGAAGACAGATTCCTAAAAGATGACAAAAAGCAAGAAATCCTTCTTTTTTACTCAGTGAGGGATTTCCAAATTGAAATTGAGAAGTCCATAGTTTGAAAACACTTCGAGAAAACTCTACGGACTAAAGGGGAGACAATAACCCACAAGATCGCTGTAGTTACCTGTGATTTGAGAAGATTGTGAGGCCAGTCGAGCAAAACAATGATCGGGAGGACGATTGCCTACACCTGCTAAGCAAAACAACTTCGGGAGTGCGGGAATCCCATGCTAGGCCCACAGAGACCACCACGGGAGAAGACGACGAACAAAAGGGAAAGGTAAAGGGGCCACTAAAATTTGAATACTTTTTTGGATAACCCTAAATGGCCACGTCAGCAATAAAATGCATGTGTGACAATAAATTAACAAATCCCATCTATTGCTAACTATCTTAAAGTGTGACGATAATTATATGTTATTGCTGACGTGGATTTTAATATTTATAAGATCAAAGGCTTGTGACAATAATTAAATGTTATTGATGACGGGGATTTTAATATCTTACAAGATAATAAGGCATGTGTGACAATAATTAATTAATTATACTTTATTGCTGATGTGGGCTTTATTAGCTTATAAGATCAAAAGAAATGTGACAATAATTTTATTATATTGCTAACATGGCATGCCACGTCAGCATGTTGCATAATTATTACAAAAACCAAATAACAAAAACATACCACATCAGTATGCCACATCCTTGTGCCACGTCAGCATAAAGACGCCACATATGCTGCCACGTCTTAAATACATGCCACCCTTGTATTATCCTGAAAAAAAAAAATTAACCGTATTTGCTTAGTATGCCAACTATGTAGCCACGTCAGTACCAGGGATGTATTCGATCAAATACACCAAAATACAGGGAACGTAACAAAGATTTTTAGAATACAAGGACGAAAATAAATGTTAGGTCAAAATATAGGGACCAAAAATGGCTTTTATCCTTGTTTCTTTATTAGGTTAATTTGTGAAAACTCCAAAACAATCCCTATATATATATGTTTTAGGCTAGATAGCGTAAGATAGTACTTGTATACCAATCCCTATAGATTCGACTACTTTACCATTGGGTACTTTACTACTTGATCGACCCCGTGCATTTGCGGGAGTGTCACCGCACACCCTGTGTGTACATCATTGACATAACCTTATACCCACAATTTGAAGGCCGGAACCCAATCTGCACATGTGAGAACCCACATTTTAATTTTTAAGGTCCACACACCTAGATATTGGGTCCGAGCCCATTCAACTTGGGTCCCAAAACAATAATCTTGGGTGTGATATAGCCTCATACCCATAATGTGAAGGCTGGAACCCAATCTGCACATGTCCAAACCCACATTTCTAAAATCTGATCCTAGTTCTAAATTCTTAACGACAGTAGATTGGGCTTGGAATATGGCTCTAGTCTCTGTCATGAATTTGTTCAGCAACTCCTCCAAGTCAGGCTTTTTCTTAACTGGCATGTTTTGAGGGTATCCCTGTTGTTCAAACCCTCTCGGTTGATTTTGCTAGCTCCAAGAGAAATTTGGATGATTTCGCCAACCAGAATTGAAATAATTGGATTATGGTTTGTTTTGACAATGGTTAGCATTTCCAATAGTATTTATGTCCTCTTGAGCTATGTTGGAAACAATCTGTGATGGGTTGAATTGTGGTCGAGACGTCGACGGCATGGCACACGCATAAAATCCTGTATCTTCTACCCTCTTAGCTAGATCTGCATTAACCTTGGACTAGATAGCATAAAAAGATTCTGAGTCCTGTATACCAGCAACTCTCCTATGAGTGATTCTCTCATAGGGGCACTAGTAGTTATTTGATGTTATCTTTTCTAGTAGCTCATACCATTGCTCAACGGATTCACCCATAAAAACTCCCCTAGCTGTTGCATCCAGATTAGTACGAGAGTGGGTTCAAGCAGCCTGTTATAGAAAGTTTGAACTTGAATCCATTGGGGGACTCTATGGTAACTTCGTAGCATCTCCTTGAAGAGTTCCCACGCCTCATACAGGGACTCGAAGTCAAATTAGGTGAACACCATGATGTCATTTTTAAGACGTGTTGTCTTTGATGGAAGACAAAATTTGGCTAAAAACTTTTGCATCAAGTCCTTCCATGTAGTAATGGACATAGTGGATAAATAGTGAAGCCAACTCTTTGCCTTATCCCTTAGTGAGAAAGAGAACAACCTAAGTCTTACTGCATCCTCAGTAACACCGTTGAATTTAAACGTTTCTAAGATTTCCAGAAAGTTCATTATATGGCAATTTTGATCATCATGTGGTAAACTTGCAAATTGACCAAAATTTTATAACATCTAAATGATGGCAAGTTTAATTTCAAAATTTATGGCCTAAATTCCTGGTTGTTGAATACTCAATTGTAGTCCTTGGTGAAATGGTATTGCGTATTCATACATAGGGTGAGAAGCAAATACCCTCCATCTCTGCAAAACCAAACGAAATGGGTGGATCCTAGTGCTATCGCTTCTCCATCCTAAGCCTTCGAAGTATTCTTTCTATTTCTAAATCTATAGGCTCTAGGTTATTGTTGCTCATGCACTACTAAAAAAGAAGAAGAAAAGTATGTCTCTATCTACTGTAAAATAAAACTAAGTTGAAAACCTATAAAAGCAAAAGGGATCCTATATATAAACAAAAATAAAATGTTATGCAAAAAAAAAAAAAACAGTATTTATAGATAAGTAAAAAAATATAATACAAAAGAATCAAAAAAAAAATAAAAGACTGAAGTGAACTAGATCTTAATTCAGCAAATATTAACTATGAACTAACCACTCCTCAGTAATGGCGCCAAAAACTTTATTGAGCGCGTACACACACTCACGCAAGCGTACGTGTCCTCAGAGTAATAAAAGTGAATCCCAATGTCATATCCTCGGGGAGTGGAACTCGGACTAATAAATTACTAGCCTACTCTAGTACTATGTTTATTCAGTCATTCGAATTCAGGGTTTTTGTCTATACTAAGCTAATCATAGAAAGCAATTAAAAGTTAAAGAAGAGATCGAGGGGAAACTCAGTAATGATATTTCAGGTTGTATTCCTTGTTGACATGCTGATGATTTTCTTCTATGATTTATAGAGGTTTGCTATGCTGGAGGCAAGGGCTATTCAGTGGAAAGCTAGGGGACTTCAAGTGCAAGGGGCATAAATGATGATTCCCAATGTCTAGGGAATACGTCTACGACCTCTACCACATATGTCTATGCATAGAGTGAAACGTTACTAATCCCTAGTATATACCCTAACCGTAGGGGTACTACAACATATGTTTATGATGTAGGACTCTGATCAAGTTGAACTTCCATTTTATGATACATGAATCATCCATACAAACATATGTCTATGAAAATACGGCTATAAGTTTGTTATAGTCTCTTAGAGCATGATTAAATAAGGTCCATGTCACAAGCACATCTAAGTAGCAAGCAAACCATTTGTTGATTCCTGTGATCAACTCCTCCTCGAGATCAGAGTTGATCGGGATCAACAAGTAGAATTTGTAATTGGGAGACTCATGGTGATGATAATCGAGCGAGAATCAGCCGTCAGCGAGAATGCTAGAGTTGCCGATCCATCCCGTTCGAGCTCGCGATCTCGTCTCCGGCCGTAGCCTGCACAAAAGGAAGTCCGAAGATCTCTCTCTGGACCCTCTGACAATCAAGTCAACAAATCAGAATCCAGGAGATGGACTGCAAGATGAATCGAGAGAGCCTTCATAGAGCAAGGGATAAGAGGATCTAAGGATGAAAAAGAATGGGAGCAAGAGGAGTGAAGAGAGACTGAGGTCTCGGTTCAAGGATCGGGAGTCGTCACCTCTTCCACTCTTCTTTTCCCCTTGTATACATTTCCATTCATCCCTTGGTGTCGGTGGCTTGCGCCCCAAGAAAACTCCTTGCTTGGCTGCCAAGTAATCTCTAGCTAGATGCTAGCTCAGGAGGAGCTTTCTAGAGCCTTTGTCGGGCTCTGAAAGTCCCCCCAACAACACTTTCGCCGTCTTCTCAAAGTCAGGTTTTACCGGTATTCAGGTAGGAAGAGCCCGCATAGGTGTGTCCCTTTTCTGGGTCGCTGGAGTTCAGTTACGTGTACCCTTGGATTGACCCGTTTGGATAGCGCCATGTGCCCAGTGGAGTTTTCCCCTGTAACACCATACAAATCATAGAATACAATTGATGATCACGCAAGAATGTTGTTCATCCACTTTATCACCCCCCAGTTCTCGTCTACTTAAGGAATCATTGATTAGGAAAATTATCAGGTTAGGTGGTGGGGTTTGCTAGGGAACAAGTAATATCTTTAATAAAATATAATTATTAATTTATTTTAAATTATAAAAAATTAATAATTATTATTCTTTAATAAACACATAAAAAATTATTTTATTTAATATGAATTATGTTTACATCCAATTATATTTTGGATAAAAGTTTCTACCACAACAGAATTCAAACATCAAATATTTTGATTCAAATTATTTCATTCCAACCAACACACCAAATTATTTCATTCCAAGCAAAACACCTTTTTCTGCCCAAAGATTAGAATTAATATGGAATCTAATAATAACCTATGAATTTATGAAAATCTAATTGTTTTATTTCCAAGGATAAGATGGAATGATATCCACGTGAGAGTATGTACATGACCAATCTAAGAGAATAAAGTGTGCCATGAATATTAACTTCTCTTTCAAGTCTTGCTTTAAAATCTCCACACAATCTAACTCAAGTCTAAGGAGTATCAGTGACAAATAATTTAAAAAAAAACGTTAATCAAGCAGTTAAGAGAATTCGAATAAAATAAAGTTAAAAACATCTCTATGCAGACTAGGTCCTCCATATGGTAAGCAACTGTGCCATGATTCTCAACTCTCCGCCTCATCATGCGTTGGATGATTGTTCTGAAGGGCTTTGTCACCCTCGTCACTTCTCCCCTGAAGATGATACAATCTAATGACATCAATGATTCTTTTGGAACCAAAAGATCATTGGTTCAATGATATCTCGGGTCTTGTGTATTGGGTAATTCATTTGGTGAGCAAAACTCCCAGATTCAAGCCTTTGTCTCTTTAACAGAATGAGTAGTTTGGACAATTCACTTAGTGAGCAACAAAAAAACTATCAAGTTTGAGTCCTCATCTCTGTACGCGCACGATAAGAAGTCAAGGGTGTTCATCACCTAAAATCACGCCCCTTAACAAACCTTCTAAGGAGGTCTTTATGACTTATGTCAAAATAATAATAATAATAATTCTTTTGGAGGAAGCGGGTCTTTATTAAAAGATTTAATACCCAAATGGTCCCTCTATTTTTCTCTTTCTTCCCTTTTAGTCCCTACTTTTCATTTTGTCCCATTTTAGGGCCTGTTTGGATTGGCTTAAAAAAAACGCTTAACTTATAAAAAAGCACTTTTTTCAAAATTGCTCTACCAAACTGCTTTTTTCAGAAGCACCTCATGTGGTGCTTCTAAAAAAAGTTGTGTTTGAGCTTTTTTTTACTGTTTCTGCTTTTTTAAAAACCTAATCCAAACAAACTGTTCTGAGCCCAGAAGCGCTTAACTTATAAAAAAAACGCTTCTGGCCTAAAAAAAGGCCAATCCAAACAGACTTTTAGTCCCTCTACTATTTAGATCGGGTAAAATAAGTCCCTCTACAATTTAAATTGGGTGAAGTAAGTCCCTCTATTTTTAATTTTTTTATACATATGGTAGTCCAATTTAAATAGCAGAGGGACTAAAATGGTATAAAATGAAAAGCAAGGACTAAAAAAGAATAGAGAGAAAAATAAAGAGACCATTTATACCTCATTAAAACTCATGCATTAGAACTTAACGACCCAGATTAATGCCGGATTAAAACCTCATAGGTGTTGGGTTCGACTTGCGTTACGCACAGGTGCGGCGCGAGTTCGACTCTCTCCTGGTGATAGAAGAAGCTGACGCGTGCGTCACGCCCTCCTACTGGCCGGTCTTTATGGCCGAATAAAAAACTCATGCACAGTACTATGCATTCTTAAATCTCAGGCATAGTATATTAATTAAAAATAACTTTATGTTTGGATATGCAAATCATTTTTATCTAAAGAATCTTATAAATAATAAAATCCTAAACTGTTGGATACTCCATAATGTCACATGTCCCATCTATAAATAGTAGTGCAGTATTAATTTCATCAAGCCTCACAAACAAATATCGTTTGAGAGAGAGAGAGAGAGAGAGAGAGAGATGGCGCTGTTCAATAATTCCCAGGGAGATGCAAACCATGCACGAAAGATGACAAAGCAGGAGTTCATGCAGTGGCTGAAAGATGTGGATCTCAACGGAGACGGTGGTATAAGCCGGAAAGAGCTGAGGTGTGCATTGAAAGCAATGAATCAGAAATTCGCGTGGTTCAAGGCGTGGAGGGCCATGCGTCATGCAGACCTCAACAAGAACGGCGTCATAAAAGGTGGTAACGAGGAGGAGGCCCTCTTTGCTTACGCCCGGGAGCGATTAGGGATCGTAGTCTATTAAACTAATTTTACTAGTACTACAACTGCTTCTCACAACTATAGATATGTTTTAGTCAATCAAGTGATTTTCCTCTATGCTTGTATTTCTTCTGAGATGAAAATGATTTAAGGATCATAGATCATGTATTTGTAGTCATCTTGGAAGATGTTCATGTGTATTATTTGTTTCCCTTTTGTTTTTTAATATATATAAATATATAACAAAGTGTGTGTTAGTGAATTTCTATCAAGACGTGGATTAATTTTGGGTTGTCTCCGCTTGGGCCTGGCATGGCCCAACATAATTCCGCATGTGCCCAGTATAGCCCAAAATGAACAATAATCGGGTCGTATCAAGCGCGGCCGGGGTTCATGCCCACACCGGACCGAACTCTCACAACCCACGGGTTGGCATGGTACGGGCACAAAACAATTTCATGCCTGGGTCGTGCCGGTCACAGGCAGGCACCATAATCTACCATGTGGCAGATTTAAATTTTAAAAAAATATATATTTAATATAATATATATTAGATGGTGATGCCCCATCTAATATAATATATATCAAGGATGGATGGGCCTCTCGAACTCAATCATTAATATAATATATAATATATTAGATGGTGTTCAAATTGGATCTCGATCCTCCTCGTCGTCGCCGCCGCCACTGGTTGGGTCTTCAGCAGAGCCTCTGGCTACAGATTTTGATGTTGATCTCTCTCTTTCTCTATCTTGTCTAGACTTAAGGTTTTTTGAAGGCTTTTTTGGGAGTTTTTTTTTAAATTTTTTTTTAAAATTTTTTAAGAGCGTTTGAGCTCTTTTTCTTTTAATCAAATGGAACTTCACAATAGTTTTTTTTCCTTGTTTGTTGGTATTTTTATTTTAATTTTTAGAATTTTTTTAAATTTTTAAATTTTTTTATTAAATAGATCGTGCTCGGTCAGTGGGTAATGAACTCCCTAATGAAGCCTGCTTTGAGGAGCTTGTCCACTTCTTCCTCTATTGCTTTCAGCCACTCGGGGGCGAAGCTCCTCTGCTTCTGCACTACCGGTTTGTGTTCTGGATCCATGCACGTTGAGCCGATGTTCTATGATATCTCTTGGGACTTCGGGCATTTCTTTGGTTGACCATGTGTATAGGTCCGAGTTGTCCTTCAGAAGTGCCATGAGTTCTCCCTGTTGTATAGCACTAAGCTCGGCTCCGAGTTGTACTATCCACTCGGGCTGACTTTCCTTAAGGGGCAGCACCTTTAAATCTTCCACTGGGGTGGGTCAGCGTCCTCTTCCTCTAGCTCCTCGACAGTCAGTGTTTTGGATACTCGGTTATGTCCTTCTCTTTTGTCCCTAAGGAGGGTGTCATAGCACTGCCGAGATGTGGGCTAATCTCCTATCAGTTCCCTGCAGCCGCTCTCTGTCGGGAACTTCATCATCATTCGATAAGTTGACAAAACTGCTCCGAACATGTTGAGAGTTGGCTTCCTATGATAGCGTTGTAACATGAAGGGCAACGCACAGTTAGGAAGTTAATCATGGCGGTTGTTGTTCGGCGGGAGCTGCCGAAAGTTAGAGGAAGTGTTATTATTTCTTCCGGTTGGAATGGGCTGCCATTAAATCCTACCAATGGTGATCTCACTGGCTTCAAGTGTTCCATGCCGAACTTCATTTTCTCGAACGCTTCACAGAAAATAATGTCTACCGAGCTTCCAGTATCGACCGATACTCGTCGCACTTCGAAAATTCCGATTTTAACAATGACGACCAGAGCGTCATCATGCGGTTGGTAGATGCCTCTGAGATTCTCATCCGAGAAATTGATCGGCAGGGATGATCGAGACCTCTTCAGAGATTATGAGTCTTGGACGGAACCTACCATCCAAGCGTAATTTTTTCTTGAGGCCGAACTCTCACCTCCGTATCCCTAGATCTCCCGCTATATAGTTAATGATGGTTTCATCAGGTGGTTCGTGTTGCGCGGCAGAGGAGCCTTCATTTTACACATCTTTTAGCAGGAGTTGTCCGAGCTTTCCTCCTCAAAAGAGGTTTTCGATGGCATCCTTCATGTAACGCCCTGAAAATTTCCATGATTTAATAAATTATTTTCTGGAGAAAAACCATGGGATTAATTAACACGTAATTAGATTAATTATATTAACAAACTTAATTAAGGAAAATCAGGAAGATTATTTAACTAAGTCCGAAATGGCAACCATTTGGTAGAAGAGCCGTATTTGGGCCGAGCCAAATTGGACATGGAATAGGCGGAGATAGACTAGAGATTAATTACGGTTGATTAATTAGAGGATTCAATAAGAGTAATCAACCTCAAATAATTAGTTGGAAATCTGGGATAAAATACAAGTTTGATAAAGTATATATGCGGGTCAAAAGCAGGAAGACCAGGATCTCGATTGGTGCCTGCGTCGGTAGCCTTCTGATAGGAGCAGTGATGTCTTGAAAGATATAAAGATGAATTACGGTGATAAAAGAAAGGAAAAATAATAATAAAATAATAGAGTCATCATGTTGACCCGTGAAATACGGATCACGGCGGGAAAGTGTTGGTTCCCGTGGGGTGAAACGATAAAAACATGATGATAACCTAATTTAATATTATTTGTTATCTTTTTAAATAATTAATTAATTAAAAATAAAAAGAATCAACCCCTTTATTGGGTTATAAGAAGAAGAGAGAGGGAAAACCCTCACTTTACTTTTCCCCTCCACGATCTCTCTCTCGACCACCTTGACCCTCCCGTCTTCTCTTGAGCCACTGGCCGTGGCTTGAGCCATCGGCCGCGGAGCCGGTGAGTCCCTCCGGCCTCCACCAGCCTTGATCCGCCCACGCCTCGGTCGCCGCCCGGCGGCTGCTCCCTGCTTGGCCCGGCGGCAGCGATCAGCCGGCCAGGGCGGCGCCCCCCACTGCGGCCGCGGCGGCTGACACGCCCGGCAATGGCCGCTGCATTTGCTCCTCGCCGTCAGCCGACCTGCGCCCACTGCTTGCTTGACCGGCCACCACCGGCGCCACCACTCGGCGGCCAGCCTCTAGAGTTGGTGGTGTTTCCTTCCTCCGATCAACAGCAAAGGACTCCAAGTCGATCTCCGGCGAGGTTTGAATAGAGCTCAAGGTGAGCTTTCGGGGATTTGATGATTATAAATTATTAGAGCATAATGGGAGATGTTCTGCCTTCAGTGAAAGAGATGATGAATTAGGATAATGAATGGGGAATAGGGCTTGAGATAATGTTAATTATGTGTGTTCATAAGTGATATGATTAATTTCCATGTTATGGTGAATGTTTGTAGTAATTCGGGAGCCCTACGAATAGAGGAGGTGCTGCCGAAATTTATACGAAAATCTTAAGTAAACCATAGTTGAATAAACCTTCATGTTTAGCATGTGATTATATTTAAGAACATGTTAGAAGTTCTATGGAGCTAAGCTTGAAATTTAAAATTTCCGTATTCTTCACTCGTTGGAAATACGAAGTCGTACTAAGAGGAATTGTACCTTAAATGTGGTTGATAGAACCTATCGTATTCTTTTGAGCTGAAATGAGAATACAAGTTAAGAATACGGATTCGTATTCCTGAATATCCGTATTTTGTTCTCTAGGACAAGGGAAGGGCAAGGGTCAAGTCACTGCTGCCGAAGAGCCCGACCAATCCTAGGGATCTACAATATCGAGGTGAGGGAACACAACTGTACATTTACCGTATTCTCTCATATTTTGTTCGTATTGTCTCCTTGAGAATGCATGATATGAGTTGATTAATTTTCATAAATACTATAAGTTTTCTAGCATGAAAGTAGAGATCATGTTCAGTATTTTCAGAAAATTCATTAATGAAATACTATAAATTTTCAAGCATGAAAGTAGAGATTATATTACATAGACATATTAGTGCACTACATCGTACTCACATACTGCGCTGCGCTTGAGGTGGCTCTATGTAGCGGAGAGTATGATACTAGGTAGGGAAGGGGTGATTTCTATAATTACATTTTACTAGCCAAACTAGTTGTTTTCAAACCATTCGATTTCCGGAAATAAAACCCTCTTTCCAGTACTCTTGAGTGCTTAGTATCGTATATATATTTATAGCTCACGCTTCGTTGAGTTGGTCCAGGAGAGCTATCGAGTGTTGAGTTGGTCCACTTTCGTTTTCACTCTCACAGTTCATTTGTATGAAAGTAGGGGTGTAGAGTCACTTGCATGTATGTTGATGAGGGAATTGATTCCATGGCTTGTCACCTCCACGGTTGTTGAGTTGGTCCCAAGCGAAGTGAAGGCTCTTGGCTTGAGTTGTCGACCCAGGGACACATGTGGAAATCATTTCCCGACCTAACGATAAAAGATTTAATAAATATTTGAAGGTATGTCATATGACTTCACTAAATATTTCCATGAGATATATTATGATCAGCATGTTAGTGTCTTTTCATGATTTAAATATCTTTAGTTCTTGTATTTCTCTTTCGATATTTCATTACTTGATATGAAAGACTTACAGGGGTGCGAACCTGACAGTAGTGTTGTACCTCACTGAGCTCCTGTAGCTCACCTTTTGTTGCTTTCTTTTGCAGGTAGTAAGTAGGGTCATGGCCCTGCATAGATTGGAGTTAGGTTTGGGATTCCCCTTAGTTGGCTCTGACTGCTTGGCCTGCGACAATTACCTTATCTTATTGTGTTGTAGTTGAGGAGTATGTTAACTCCCCTCTGAACTTGTCTGAGACATCAAACATTATGGTTTGTAATAATGCAACATTTGGATTTATATTTGCCTTAATATTAGTTTGGTTTTGAGTATTTAATGTCTTTATACAGCCTTAGGCCGGGGTTCACTCCCTGACCTGGCTGGTGTGACACCTGGGTCCTAGAAAGGATTAGGGTGTTACACTTTAGGTGGACGCAGTCTTCGGTGGAGTGTCTCGTGCTTGGTGGATGTCACAGAATTTCTTGTTGTTCTTTTTGAGGAAGGGTTCCTTAGTGGTTGGGGCTGCTTCAGGATCTTCTAGTCCTGGATCTACAGTAGGATATTCTCTCAGGAGGTGTTAAGAAAGGTGTAATTGTCATACCTTGCCGCTTTCTGTGGCCCCCTCCGCTCTTGAGGTTGAAGTTTTGGATCCTTTGGTCGAGGAGGGTGGTCCTGGTTTTTGTCTGCCTCCTTCCGAGGCCTCTCCCTCCTCGGTTCCTCTCTCTGAGGGTCTTTGTAACCACCTTGTTGGAGCTCTTTTGCCCGAATATCCTTCTCCCTTTGTCGAGCTTCTTCTCTCCAACCCGCTTTGATTTCCTCAGAATTGATGTACTAATCTGCTCGAGCAAGAAGCTCGGATAAATCTCTTGAAATTCTCCGTGTGAGATTGTCGTGAAAGGGGCAATCTCGGAGTCCTTCCACCACCGCTGCTACGACCACTGCTGAGTAAGCTTGACGATTCCAATCATCTCTGCATTGAAGTGGCGAAGATAGTGGCGTAGGTTCTCACCTTCCTACTGCTTGCACCTCATCAGAGTAATAGTATTTTTCTTCATTCTCCTGCTGCTAATGAAACGACAGAAGAAAAGGCTAGTCAATTGTTGAAACTGGCAATGGTCCCGAGCGGAAGGCTTTTGAACCACTCGTGGTCGATTCTAGTAAGGGTCATTGGGAACCCTTGGCACATGACGACTTCTGTGGTTCCGTTGACTCATATTGCCGTATTGTATGTTTCGACACGTTCGAATGGGCCTGCGGAACCATCATAATGTGGGATGTTAGGGGGTAAAAAATTCTTCGGGATGGGAGCTTCCCAAATCTCCCGGATGAATGGAGACAGTAGCTGTGGCACATACCTCATGACCCTTTCTTTATCGGGTATGGGCAGTCGATGAGGGGACTTGTGAAATGAGAGGTGTCATCGCTTGGGTCGCAGTGATTTCGAATTGTTAAATGATGACGTTGCGACTCGTTTTCCTCTCCCTGATCCTCCTCATCACCGAGGGTTTTGTCCTCGCTTTGATCGGGGTAAGTCTGACTCTTCAGAGGAGGATGCCATGCTCCTGCTCCATTCTTAAGATCTTGCCCGGCGCTTGGACGACCGTGTGATCCCTCGATTTTTGGAGGGCTGTGGGTCGACGTTCGGGGTGGTCTCCCGGGAGACATGACGTTCAACTATTTGCATTGTTCGAGAGAGCTCTTCAATCCTCCGCTCAAGTACTTTGAACCAATCATCCTAGTTCTGGTGATGAGTGGGTGGAGCTTTATCAGCGACTAGAGGGATTTCCTCGAAGACGTGGAGAGCCTCCTAAGTTGTCGAGGTTTTGACTGGCTCTACTTCCTTCTGCTCCTACCCTTGAATACGCTTGGATTTCCTCACAGTAGCCATATGACATCTCGTTCGGGTCCCCACGGACGGCGTCAAATTGTTAGCTCAAAAATTGAAATCGAGCCCAATTCTTCACAATAGTTGAATTTGTTTAGTTTTGTGGGACCGGATCAAGAAGAAAGGGAAATCAAGAGAAACATGGAGAAAGAACACCAAATTTAATGTAGAAAACCCCAAAAAATAAGGAAAAACCCACAATGCCCTTCAGTGAGAGCTAATCCACTATGATGCTATCCATTACAAGAGTCTAGTGCTTGTGGAAAAGTAGATGGAATGATCCAAAAATGGGAGAGAGGAATGGGGTAGTCTCAGGCGCCATGAATGATCATCCGAAGATCCTCCGAAATGGCTCTCCCTCTCCCTTTTATAGTCTCTAGTTATCGAGTTGCGCAAGTTTCCATCCACTTGCGTGCCAGCTAGACGCCAGTCAAGTTCTAGTTCAGCACCAGCTGGATGCCAGCTAAGCTTCCAATCAGGTATCAACTGGAAGATCTTCTAGAAACCTGGCTGAGCTTCTGGAAGCTTCTCAAGTCTTCCTTCATATGTGGCCAAACATCACGTGGAATACCTTGGACCTAGGCGAAGGGTGGTTTACAGCTCTTCCACGTGGGCGATTGGATGGAAGCCACATGTCATATATGGGGCTTGTTGATTATCTGATCAACCACCATTTAGCGATGTCAAGAAAACACTAGAACCTGTGGTTTATCAGAAAACACTAGACAGGTATGCAAAATCACGGTTGGTAGAAAGTGAACAAATGAGTACAAATTAGTACCCACCGCCAGGAAAATATCAGAAAAAGCTCCACATTGAAATCAATAATTGCACATCTCAAAGAACTTGTAAACTGTGGATAAATTTACAGACAAAACCTCTTCTTGAATTTAATCTTTTATCAAACCATAAAAACGCTCCACTGCTGGCCTTTAGTACCATGTAGCTCATTCTACCAGCCCTAATTTAACAAGTGACACATTTAAAGAATAAACCAACAAAAAAATAAGAAAAAAAAAAAGGAAACAGAGAACTAATTTACAAGTGAACAATGCAATAAATGTGATTACTTGATACAGAGAGGGGCTAAGCACAGAATTTCTTATTCAAGGTTTGCCACCAAATTGTTTAAGCCTTGAAGATATCATCCGCTTATGTGTAGAGCCGGATTTCTGCAAAGAACCCTCATTTCTCTTCTCGTATTCTTGGTCAAGCTCCTCCAAGCGCTTTGACACCTATTTAAAGGAGAGGAAGAACAAAAAAAGAGCTCCAAGTTTTATGAATTTCCACTGAGGACCTTTCTTTAAGATTTGACATGAGATTTTTTTGTACTGAGTGGTAACATAAATGCCATGCAACAATTGCTATCAAAAGAAATTATGGATAAAAATGAGTAATTCTCATCATAATAAGGAAAGCTGAAGTTTACACGGTATAAATTCACTTCCATTCAAAAAGTATCAGACTTTTGAGTTGGATAAAGTTGATTGTCTTCTATTGGTGAAAGATAACTGTGTCATGGGAGGGAAACATTATGAAGATCTTGATAACCTAGTCCACTCCAACCATCCAATCCCTAATAGTACAGATAACAGTACTTACGAATGGGTTTAAGTTTTAAGCTAAGCTTGTAGATGTTAAATGATGTAAAAAGTAAAATTCATGTATTCTTTTGGATGCCTATTGTTGTGAAAAGTATATAGTGTAAGTCAATCAAAAAGAATATTAGATCACATATATGGCCACATTGGTAAAAAAAAGCTACAAACATCTGTTCTTTTACCAAAGCTTCATTTAACTTTTCTTTGAGCAGGTTTCCTTCTATGTAAGACAGCTGCAGTGGATTTTTTTGGAACCAAATATTTCCTTTGTAGGTAGTGCTTATGAGGATTTGGAGAATTACCAATGTTGTGATAAATTCTTCTTAAAAAAGAGAATTGATATAAAGATTTCAGTATAAAGTCTTCTATTCTTCTTGTTATTTGTCATTCCTTCAATTGTTTACGTTTTAGCAAGATCCTTTCTTGTGCTTTCTTTTGTCTATATTTCTAAAATAAACAAAACCCTCAATCTAAGAGTCCATAAATGTGGATCTGGCTTCCAAGAATTGAGAGCCACATCCCCAATATCATGGAACAAGCCGTGATCTACAATGGTAGCTGTGAGCTTTTGAAAATGATTTTAAAATCATAAATCACAGGATTACTGGATTGGTTCAAATAACTTCAAAAAGGACAGATACTTGAACTGCAGGAAATTAATCAACAAAGGTACAAAATGTACACTATCCCGGTTCTAAGCTTTATGAATTCTAACTCATTGATGGTCAATAAGAAAGCATACTTAATCAGTTATCAGTTAAAATGACTAAGAGAATTAATACAGGTTGTTACCTTAATAACATTAAGGCTGTAACTAACAAAGATTAAACTCAATTGCACACTAAAAACAGAATTGCAGATAATCAAGGAATTTCAATTTTTATATGTGCAATTCATGAATCCTCACAATTTGAATACTATAATGTGACTAATGAAGACTTATTTTCTTGACCAAAACAAAATTGGGGATTAAATTACATGCTAAACATATACAACAAGCATAACAATGCAAAAAATACCAACATGCTAAAATATAAGTTGTTATGGATATGAGAGTACAGAAAACCTTGATTGAGAAGGCAAGTGGTAATAAAGTATCCGGATTCATTGCCTCTTCAGGGAAATTCTTCAAAGCATGTATAAGTTTCTCAAAAGGCAATTTTATCTGATAAGACAGAAAATTATTGACCATTAAACTTTTAGAATAAACAATACATGAGAAATTTCACCATTTCACTACTCACCAAGTCATCGTGACAAAACCTCATTAACGCCAGCCCAATTTGGAAGACAATCTTAACGCCCTACAAGAACTAGTGAAGTTAGGTGCAAAGTAATCCCAACTTGGGCATAAAATTGTAAATTAAAAATTTGCTAACCTCTAGCATAGTTAAACTCAAAATATAGTAAACAATTCCTACATCAAAATAAGACAATAAATGCAGACAAAGCATGAACCTAAATTTCATGGGCTAATGTTCAGTTTTCTGCGGATAAAATTCATTTGATAAAATTTTCACAAGCAACAGGTTTCAATTCTAAAACATTTGACTAATCAGTCACATTCTGAGGGTTTTAATGCTTGAACTCCTAATTATAGCAGATAAAAACAATAATACGTAGAGGTTAATATATCTACCTAGACCTCACTTGGTTTTTATTCTATGGCATACACTTCCCCAAACTTGTGTTACTTTCAAGCAAAAGATTACAGCTCATCTACTTATAAAACTATGTTATATATATGGCACTCCATCAGAATAACCTTTGTACAGGTATTCAATGTAAAATGTCAACAATGTTTGTACCCATTATTGAAAATCAACCACAATAACACTAATGTCTACAAAATTTCATATAATCATGAAGGACTCTATTAGGTAAAATAAACTGTTACAAATATTTCCACTTTCCAAAGCATCATCCTCACATGTCTTATTACGAGAAAAACCTGCACTGAACATAACCAAATTTTATTCAAGAGTCTTATAAACCAAATTTTAACAACTCTCTCGCAAAGATCCCTCTAAAGAGTTAGAAGAACAATGTCAAAATGTCAATAGAAAATAGGTTGATAAATAGTGAAAAAAATCACAGAAAATGAGAGAAACAAATAACTTAATGAATCCAAAACTTCCTTACAATGGTATCCAGTCTTTTACCTAAAGATCTAAGAGAGACTTTAAACATAGCAAACTTCTTAATATCAGAAACCCCAATTGTGTTAGGATGAGAACCACCTCATTTATATTTGACAATTCAAGCCATATCTTCCTTCCGTCAAGACCCTTGATTAAATATTTTGATTGTTGGTGTCATTCCAATTCAAGCCATATCCTCCTTCAATCAAGATCCTTGATTGAATATTTTGATTTAGTAGAATCTACCTAATTTAGAATGATTATTTATAATCATGTATACTTGCCATACTTTGTATGTCTATAAATTGAGAATAGAACACTGAACAATTCAAGGGGAATTGATTTTTTCTCATGGTATTAGCCTAATTCTATCTTGCCTTGTTTCTTTATTTTTTTCATTCCCTGAAATGGCTTAATCAACCTCTTCTATCTCCACCAACACTGAACCTGCTTCTGCCTTACCTACTGTCAAATAAATTTCTCAAGATATTACAGTGAAACTTCTTCCCACCAACCATCTCCTATGGCGAATGTAGGCTCTGCCTGTACTACACAGGCAGTCTACTTGATTGTGATTGGCGATTGCCATCTCCTGTCGCTACTGAACCTGACTATGCCAAATGGGTATGTCTTGATTAGTTGGTTTTGGCGTGACTCATTAACTCCATTTCAGAGTCCATTATTCAGCTCGTTGATTATGACTACTCGTGTTGTCTGGGTTGCTCTTGAGCAATTATATGGGATGCATTTGTATGCTTGAATTCGGCAGATGAAAGCTAAACTTCAAAATCTTTCTAAAGGAACAAAGAGCATCGCTAAATATGTTCAACATGCCAAGTCATTGGCAATGGCGCTTGTTGGTTATGGTAAGCGTGTGGATGATGACGACCTCATCATGTGGCTCATTTGTGGTGTTAAATCGGAATTTGATCCGATCGTTCTCTAATTGATATTGCATGTGATCTCCCTTCGGTTGATGAGGTAATATCCCTTCTTTTTTACTATGAATCACGACTTACTCATATTAAGACTGCACATGAGTCATATGTTGCATTTTATTCTAGTTGTGGAACTGCTCGTAGCCGCATATGCAGTCCGCGGGCATGCTTACTTGAGGAAAGAGCCATTTCTCTTCCTCTCATGGTGCAACTGGTACATCCTCTCTTGCTGGTGGTTCATCCACGAAACGAGGCCTCGGTAACCATAGCAAATGTGGTTATGGCCATAGGTGGTCCTTATCTCGCATCACTTATTGTAAATGTGGTTTTCTTATACACAAAGCTGGATGTTTGCCTTGCTCAAGAAGATGACGCATCCTCTCATATCCATTCGATTGTTGACATGCACGTAGAATGATCAAGTTCATCCGGTATGGTACCCGGATGCTAAAGCAAGCAACTATACGATGGTTAATGCATCCACTCTACAAGGTATGCATCCCTATACTAGAACTGACACCATTATGGTTTGCAATGGATATGATTTATCAAATCTTATGTTGGTCGTGTACCTTTTCATGATGGCTCTATTTCTTTGGATCATGTCTTACTTGTGCCTCATATCAAGAAAAATTCTCTGCATCACTGTTTACACATGACAATGATTGTTATTTTATATTTCACTCAGGGACACCACTTCTTGAAGGCATATGTTGCCATGGACTTTATCCACTGCATTCTCAACAGAACATGATGGATCCTTCAATAAATGGTTTTCTCGCGCATAAGCACTCTCATGATCTGTGGCATGCTCACATTAGTGAAGTGTTTTCCCGTGAGCCCACATCCTTCACTTTTGCTAAAAAGAATCCTCTTTCGCTAGCTACTATACAAGAAGAAATTGAAGCCCTTCTCAAGAATAAGACATGGTCCCTTGTCCCTCCTCCAAAAGGTATTAATGTTATTGGCTGCAAGTGGGTCTTTAAAATCAAACTTAAGACCGATGGAAGCATTGAACACTACAAGGCCCGCCTTGTCGCAATAGGGTATACTCAACAACATGGCTTAGACTATGGTGAGACATTTAGTCATATTGTCAAACCGGGCTCTATTCACCTTATTTTATCTCTTGTATATCTTTGCAGGAGGATCTTCGGCAGTTAGATGTTAAGAATGTCTTTCTTCAAGGCGACCTTCATGAGACTATTTATGTCTCTCAATCACCCGGCTTCAAGGACATTTCTCGCCCTCACTATGTTTGCCAACTTCATAAGGCACTCTATGGCCTAAAGCAGACCCCATGTGCATGGTATTATAAGTTTAGATCTTACATTTGTCAGCTTGGGTTCTCTAGTCATCCCTATGTGCCTCCTTATTCATTTATAAAAGTGCTAGGTTCTTAATTTCCTCCTTGTCTACGTGGATGATATCATTATTATGGGTAATGACTCTTACTTTATCGGGTTGTTAATTCATCATCTCACTTAACATTTTGATATGAAAGATCTTGGGGCTCTCCATTATTTTCTCAGTATGCAGGTCCATCGTACATCCACAGCTTTATTTTTCAATCAAACTAAACATACAATTGAGCTTCTTCAAAAATTTGGAATGGATAGTTTTAAGCCTGTCCGCTCACCTATTGCCCTTGGTTCTCATTTTCATGCTACCGATAGAGACTTTTAAGATATATCTAGTTATCAGCAACTTATTGGGTCCCTCCAGCATCTTACAAAGACAAGGCTTGACCTCTCTTATGCTTGTCAACCAAGTGTATCAATATATGTAAGCTCCACAAACCTCTCACCTTATTGCTCCCAAGCATATTCTTCGATACGTTAAAGGCACACTTCAGTTTGGCCTACAGTTTAGACCATTTCCTCATATCTCACTTTGTGGTTTCTCAGAATCTGATTGGGTTGGATGCCCTAATGACAGACGCTCTATCTCTAGTTTTGTTGTTTACTTGGGCATCAACCTCCTTTCATGAACTACTAAGAAACAAGAAGTTATTTCACAGCCATTAATAGAGGTTGGATATTAGTGGTTTCTTCACTTACTCTGCTTCATGAACTTCAAGCCTTCCACCTCTCCAATTCTCTATTGTGATAATGTGAGTACTTTACATTTAGCTACAAACCCGATCTTCCATCACCGCAATAAGCATGTTGAGGTGGACGTTCACATCATTTGAAACATTATATCCAAAGGTGCAGTTCTAGTTTGTCACATACCTAGCCCTTCTCAAGTTATTTATTTCTTCACCAAAGTACTTCCTGTTCAAAGGTTCTGGATAATTAGAGATAAGCTTAATGTGTGCCACCAATCCACTTAATCTTGAGGGGGGTGTTAAGATGAGGACCATCTCATCTATATGTGGTAGGTGCTAGATCACCTCATCTATATTTGGCACTATATTTGGTAGTTGTGGATGTTGCAATCACTCATAGCTATTGATTGACAATAAAGTGATTACCGGTGTCACTCTAATTCAAGCCATATCTTCCTTCAATCAAGATCCTTGATTGAATATTTTGATTTAGTAGAATCTACATTGTTTAGAATGATTATTTATAATTATGGATACTTGCCCTACTCTATATATCTATAAATTGAGAATATAACACAGAAGAATTCAAGGGGAATTGATTTTTCACAAATTGCGGTAAAACTTAAATGAAAATAGAAATTTTAAAATAAATAAAATTTAAATATCTCGTGTGTATGTGTGTATTGTATTAAATACAATATCATTTCAACTATAATTATTATTTCAAAAATATATAAATTCAAAATAAAATTCAAGTGACTAAGAAAGAGATAAGAGCGCGGTCTCTACGATTTTAGTCCTAATTCCTAAAACAAAACCAAGTCACCAACCAATAAATGGTATTATAATAATAAATGATAGAGAGAGAGGGTTGTTTTGTAAGGTTATTCAACATGCTTTCAAATTCAATAATTTTTAATTAACAATAGAGTTCAAAATGTCATTACATAATATTTATCTAATATGCCCTTCCTCCATTCATATTTTAAGAAACACTACTTATTCCATTAATTTTTTAGGAAGGACATGGTTTACATGCATGTTTTCAACCCCACACTCGAGAAAAACCCAGAAAAACAGCTTATGCTCTAATAGCATTATTATCTTTGTTGGTGGTCATTACTCACCAACTGTACCAATTTAAAATAAAAATTCTTATGAGTGTAAGATTCCATCTAGTTAGACCAAGATTATAAATTTCTGATGTAGGCTAATGCAAGGGCAGCTCAATCTTATGCCACAGATGGCGCAAGTCGAGCAGAATTGCACATAATAAAAAGGCTGGCGTTAAGATAGAATTTGGATAAGATAAAATTCAAGTGCATTCTTCATTTTAATTTAAGACTGTTCAATATCCAGAAGGAGTATACTGTGGAAGTTTGGAAGAAAGACTGCCTCAGAGAAATATTTCCCCTTTAGGGTACTAGTTGCAATGCATACAGTGCATACAAGGAGACTCAATGAGATTGCCAGGACAAAATCAGAATAAAAAGCATATAAATTGGATGTCTTTTTTAACAACTAATACTTGTTAAATTTAATAGTTATTTTAGTCTTGAGACTTCTTGCACAAATGGATGTCAACTTCAAATGGATCTATTCTATTTAGTTCTGTTGTACATCCAATTTCTGCCCATGACAATATAAATCTAGTTATGCATACAATAGGAACAACCTATATCAAATAGGTAATGTACATGATTTGACCTATATCAAATAGGTAATGTACATGATTTGTATGTTGTAAACCACTCAAACAGGGTTTTGGATTTCTGAATATAATAGAAAATTTGTGAGCCTATCACCAGATATCTCTAACTATGACCAGCCACATAAAAGATGCTACAAAAAATATCTATTCACCTGAAAATTAAAGAACAAGTTATGACTACTAACCTCATAGAGAAAAACATCCCATATTCGGAGAGCCAAAGGGAAAGGAAAAGAATAAGAGAAAACGGTTATGAACCATTGGCTTGCATACATGCTTGGGTTGATCATCTCTTGGGAAAAATGTTCCCCTAACTTTGGCATATATTCTTTCACCAATTGCTCAAATTGAAACAGGTATTGCTGTACAAGTGGTAAACCAGCCTGCCCCATAAGCACATACAAGAAAGTTAGAAGCAAAAAAAATGAATTAGTTTTTCAAAGAAAAGGGGACCGGCTAGATTTGGTACTGTTACACTGGCTTAAAGGGCTTACCTTTTCCTTTTCTTCAACTGGAGGGGTTTTTTTTCACAATAATCGGATGAAATTTTTCAAGTGTGTCACCATCTTTTATAGGAAAAAGGATGTATATTCAGAATATAATTTTCCATTAGAAACTTGGATATAGGGTACCATAGTTGCAAGAAATTTAAATGTTATGATTTTTTGTTCCTTTCACAATCCATAATATACTCTTGGAAAAACACTAATACCATGAAATGCCAAACTAGCTATCAGAAGAAGAGGGTCGATATAATTGCACTAAACAATTATCTCAACCTATAGCAACCATATTGTCTTGTCCCTCAAGAAGATAAGGGAACCAGTCATATGGTGAAATCAAGATGAAATTAGAAGTTTACAAAGTTAAGAGTGTCACTCATCCTCAGAAATGAATACAGGTGATGCTCACCCTGACAGACCTGGCAACCAATTCAGGTTGCAAAAAAGAAGAAAAAAGACCTTGTTTACTTCTTTGTCTAAATTTAAAGACCATCAACACAAATCAAGACAATGATTCTAGTAAACATGTATGATAAAATAGGATGTTTAAAATAATTCTGAACATGAAATTCTATGATGGAAAGACTAGGAGAATTAAACCATGAATATAGCATGCTAGGAAAATTAAATCTCACTGCAAGATTGCAACTTTTCCACACCTTTTTTCAATAAACAAATTAGAGAAGAGGTGAGGATAGAAACTGAGTAGCTATTGTAGATCACAAGACAAAAGTGAGCAGCTGAGGAATCACGTGCAGTGTCATGAGCTCATTGCTGGATATTGTTATTTGAGTCTGAGGTGTCAACTATTAAACCCTTGAGAATATAATTAATATGGTCCGACAAATAACCTTTCATTTATAGGGTTTGCCTAGTTTTCTCTAACTAAAAAAATCCATACCCGGAAATGGTCATCCAGAAGAATTAATTACCTACCAACGGGTTTCAGTTTAATTCATTAAAATTAGTGTCCCAGTGCTGACTTAGATTAACTTTAAAAATACAAAGTGAATTGTATAAGAACATGTTACATCATACATAAATATCACAATTAATGATAAAGAAATCATTAAAATTGCATAGCAGTACAGAATTATGTCTAAAGAACTAATAGTACCTGATATAACCCTTCCATTGGTGCATGAACTGCACCCTTCAGTAAGGCAACTAATAGCCAGAATGCATCTTCTTCACTCATGTAAAGAAGCAAGAGGCCTGCTATAAAGCCCATACCCTGCAGCTTACAAAGATGAAGAAAATGATACATATAGCTAATGCCATAAAGTAGTCGTTTGCTAAAAGTAAATTGAGGAAAACAAAAAACTCATCAGGGACTGATCCAAAGTTCCAAACCTGAACATATCCAACATCCCTGTCATATACAGAGTATGCCTTCAGAACATTGTACAGCGACCTTTGACCTGGCCCATGTCTCTGCTGAAAGAAAACATGTGAAGGAAATGTTCGGGATATGTCTCGAATTATGTCCAATTCTGATGCAGATGTCTCATATAACACAAGTTGCTGAAGGAAAAATGATAACAAGAGAGACTATGAGAATCATCCAAATAAAGTGGAGAGAAAAGCAAGATCAAGAGATAGAAGGTACCAAAAAGAAAAAATAAATTGCAAAAGCAGAAACATGTCACATAAGTTAAATTGGGAGACTAAAAAAATTATAATGGACATGCCTAATCCAATTTTCTGATGTCACTGCATCAAAATGTATTCCTCTGAAAATACAGGCATCCTTGTCCAACTTCACCAATTCAATCAAATTTCCATTATTCCTCATCTTCATGAATCCATAATAAACAAAGTATCCATTCTTATTAAGTTTCTTGTGATTTATATTGAGAACCAAAATCTGAAGCGCTCCTACTATCATACACTAACCTATAGCCTCAAATCACTTATTATGTAGAATTACAATAGTACATTTCCTGGTTTTTGGCTCAATTAATCTATTTCTTAATGTAAGTGTGCTTGGATACTACTTCTTTGTCAAAATTTCCACCTACAACATATGATTTTTGAAAAAAATACTCATCACATGCCTCAAAATGCACTTCAAAATTCAACCAGCATGTGTGTATATATAATTGTCCTTTCCACTTTTAACCAATGTGACATTTATCCACTAAAAGTATCTATCAAATCAGCATAACCAGCAAATTGGCATAAACTTCACCGTTTTACGAATTTAAGGAGGATTTCTAAACTCTTACTAAAAAGGTCAAATTCATCCAAACTTTTCCACACAATTTTGCAACTAACAAATAAGGCAACATGAGTGCAGCAGTTGACATCCTAACAAGCACTCCAACAATTTCAAGGTATCAATAGGAATATATCAAAGTACTAGGAGAGCTAAGGAATATCTAGGAATAGTGATGCAAATCAAGTTTTACCAAATGATTATCAGAATTAGGAAATAAGATTTTGAATGCATTCAAGATCTGTGCACTAATCGCAGAGTAAAGCATTCCTCATACATTTTGAGGGCAAATTTGAAACAAAAATCATAGCCATTTTTCTCGGCATTCTCTCATTTATAAGCATTTATCTAGATTGTACTTTGCAGTTTGATAATTTCTACATTTTCTTTCTAATCTTTGGCCTATTTTTTTTCCTCTTGAAGTATGGTAGATTCAATTTAATAAATAGTTTACATAAAAGCCATTGATGCATATACAATAGAAAACCCTCATTGTTGAGTTGTGCTCTATGATTCATATATATATATATATATATATATATATATATATATATATATAAAATCACCAAAGCAGTTTATATTATAAAGATGAGAGACTGCACCCTTGTTCACAAAAAAATAAAAGAAAAGGGAAATACCTCATAAACCCCAGGATTCATTAGCAACAGATCTCGACTTCCAGATATCAGCTGCCAGACAAGGCCTCTCAAGCAGTCAGGAATTCCTTTTCTAATACGCCTCTTGACAACATGAGGTTTCCTTCTAACATAATGCTTCCAATCACTCCCACCAACACCAATCATTTTCCTCCATTTTTTGACCCTCCTTTCCTCCCTGAAAGACATTACAATAGATTGAGGAAGGAAAAGCAGCAAAAACGCAAACATATTTGCATAACTGTACTTCAACAACTAAATTACACTAACAGACAGATTCTCAAAAGTTAGGCAATGTAAACACACAAGAAATATAAGCACCTAAACTAAATATGTATTTTAATTTGTCTATAATCATGAAATTCATAAATATTCTTTGCACCAGAGGATGAGATACATCTTCTAGATGAGAATTTCCATCAGAAGTAGACCCTTCATGTGATTAATTATCAATTTCCTAGAAATGAATATCTCCATTAGAACAAAAAATAATAATAATATTTCTAAGAACAGGATATATCTATAGTAAATAAAGATTATTCACGTGCAGTGATAAATTTATACACAAAACATTAGAGTAGTGGAGATAACTAGATATACGACAAAGTGTGAATGACTTCAAACATCATGAAACACATCATATGCTTCAGATATTGAAAAAGTCAGAAAAACCCCAATGAACAATAAAAATCACTAGTTAAAAGGAAAAGAGCAAAGCTTGAAAAAAGAAAACAAGTTTTTTTTTTTTTATCATAACAATAACACAGAACAACAGATCTGATCATGCAAGCTATACCTCTCATGTTCATTGGTAGGCCTGCTCTTAAAACCTTCTGGAGAGTTAGTCTGATCTTGCTTCACAAAGCCAAACCTGTCCACCAATCTGGCAGGAGCATTTGGATCTATCTCAAATTCATCACTCGCTTTTCTTTTATCCATTAGAATAGGTGCCACAACTTATTGATCAAATAGAACCTAAAAGGATGGCAATTCATTTTCTTCGCAACCTACCAATTTTCATCATCAAAATCAGAAACAAAGAAAATCATAGAAATCAGTCTTCGTGATTCGAGCACATTAAAAAAGAATCAATTCTATAGAATACAAGAACACGACTCAAAATTCAAAATGAAGCCAAAAAATAACGCAAAATTTCAGCCTCCAGGGAATAATAATACTTCATGGGATCCAACACGGAGACAAATGGACCATCGAAATTTTCCAGGAAGATGGATTCTGGTTCAATTAATATGAAAGAAAGGTGTACCTTTTAGCAGGGATTCAAAGAGCGGTAGGGTGCCTATCGAGATTGGGATTTTAGGGTGGGTAATTAGTCGGCCGGCGGCAACGGTCACATGAACAAGGAGACGAGGTAAGACGGAAGGACGGCTGGCCTAGGTTATGTTTTGACCATTTTGCCCTTTCCAAATTGCTCTTTTAAAAAATATTGGGTTTTTTATGCAAAATATACAATAGTATCCCATGGACCTAGTTGTAATTAGATATAATACAGGGTGGTTTTGGAAGAATGGAACATTTTTGTATTTTTTCAAAAGCACATGAATCACCAAAGGACCATTTGTCTAGCGGTATCTCGGGTCCGGTACGTTGGGTAATTCATTTGATTGAGCATACTCTTAGGTTCGAGTCCCCATCCTCGTAAATGGAGGAAGCAATTTGTGTTGGGAAAATAGCACGCCCAAATCCGAGCAGCCCTCTTCCGAGCCGAAGGAAACTCTTCGGCAGGATCTTCGAAGCAACGCTTCGGTCTTTACTCACCGTGTAACACCCTTATCCTTTCCAGAACCCAGGTGTCACACCAGCCAGGTCAGGGAGTGAACCCCGGCCTAAGGCTGTATAAAAACATTAATTAATCATAATCAAACTAATATTAAGGAAATATAAAGTCAAGTA
Source organism: Dioscorea zingiberensis (assembly GCA_026586065.1). Taxonomy (NCBI): domain Eukaryota; kingdom Viridiplantae; phylum Streptophyta; class Magnoliopsida; order Dioscoreales; family Dioscoreaceae; genus Dioscorea; species Dioscorea zingiberensis. The sequence continues at coordinate 13,989,446 of CM048820.1, read as the reverse complement.
CAATACTATTATAAACCATATTGTCTCAAATAAAACACCAAGTCTAGATGGGAGTAAACATCCTCCCTAAATCATCCAACAAGAAATATAATAGATAACGCAGGCCAGTTAAGGGGATCCAACCCTAACTTCACTCTAAGCAGGGTCATAACCCTGCTTACTACCTGCAAAAGAGCATAACAACAGGGTGAGCTACAGGAGCTCAGTGAGGTACTAACACTACTGTCAGGATTAACATACCGGTATACTTTCAATTTTAAATAATAGAAATATCGAAAGGCGAAATACCAAAACCGAATGATATTTAAAACATGTAAAACAGCATGCTGATCATGATAAAAATCATGGTAATATTCATTTAAATCAAAAGATATACACTTATGCATTTCTTTAATCTTTTATCATCATCAGAATGGAAGATGAATTCCACACAAGTTAAGGTCCTCCCAGGTTGGACCGTATCAACAACCATGGGGTGACAAGCTATGGAAACAACTCCTCGTCCTGGAAATAGATCAATTCCACACAAGTCAAGGTCCTCCCAGGTTGGACCGTATCAACAACCATGGGGTGACAAGCTGTGGAATCAATTTCTCATTATCTATCATATTAGTGTCATCTACACCTCTACTCTCATACAGCGGCACCAGAGTGGAATAAACCAACACTCAGTATCTCTCCGGTCGGATCAACTCATCGGCCGTGAGCTATACGAGTATATACATATACTAAGCACTCGAAGAGTACGGGAAAGGGGTTTTGTTTTCTTGAAATCAGAAGGGTTTGAAACAGATAGTTGGACAGTTAAAAACAGAGTTATATAAACCACCCCTTCCCTACCAAGTACCGTACTCTCTGGCTCTATCGTAGAGCCACGTCTGGCACGAGCATGTATTCAAGTATTATGCAATGCACTAATATGTCTATCATGACAATATCTAAATATGTGTGATGTTTTCACATGCTTTTCATAAACATAAATTCAAACTCCGAATAAATCGGCATTTCATACTTGAAAACTGAAAAGCACTTCATGAAAATCATAACGATTTCATAACATGAAATCCCAAAGATCAATTCGATCAAAATACAATAAAATGCGAAGATTTACAGTTGTGTTCCCTCACCTTAGTTTGTGTGACTCCTAAGGCAGGCTAGGTCCTTCCACAACAGCGGCCTTGCCCTTGCCCTTCTCTTGTCCTTAAAATAAAAATACAAAGTTTTAGGAATACGAAAACCGTATTCTCATTCCATAATCTACTTTACACATTAGAATACGATAATTCCATCAACTATATTTAGAGCATGATTCTCTTAGCATGTACTTCATATATTTTACAGAATCAGGATACGAAGTTTCCCCTAATTGAGGGGGTCAAGCTCTAATTAACTATAACTATCAAGTAATCTCTAGCATGCCCTTGAACATGAATCAAAGTCAAGCACGATCATCGCAATTTAATCAACTAAAATCTATCTTAGAATTTCTAATAAAATTTCGGCAGCACCTCCTCTAATTCTAGGGCCCCGAAATTATACAATCATACACACTTATATATGGCATCAAAACAACATATCTTCCTACAACCCATACAAACATTCATTCATACTCTCTTTCAAGTCCCATTCCCTAATCATGCTTCTATTTAAGGTTTCCTTCAACTTAGATCTTCAATTAGCTAATTAAGGTCTTATCATTCCCAAATTAGGGCTCACAGTGGGGTGTGTAGGCTTCCTCGCCGGATCAAGCAAGGGGCGACAGCGGGCTGAAGTAGCTTTGGCCGGTGATGACCGGCAGCTCGCGAAGTTGGCCGCTGGAGGTGCTGTTCCCGGCGTCGTCGAAGCTGGCGGGTCGCGCAGCCGAGCACGTGTGTAGGCCGTCGGTTGGCAGGCCGCGCAGCCGTGCGCGGGCGCTGGCGAAGGGGGCTCTCACCGGCAGCGGTGGCAGCAGGTGTTGGTGGCGGCGGTTGATCGACACGGGAGGCGTCGGAGCGGCTGATGGTGGCTGCGGTTCGCTGAGCGAGAGGAGAGGATCGTGAGAGAGGGAGGAGATGAGAGTTTTCTCTCTCTCTCTCTCTTCCCTCTCTTTATAAATAATAAAGTAACTTTATAAAAATAATAATCTATAATATTATTTAGTTGATTTATTATTTCTTTTTCTTTTCTTTTTACTGTTTGCTCACGGGGAACCCAAACTTTCCCCGACCAGATCCACATCTCGCGGACCGAGATGATAAATTCTTAATTAACATTTATTGATTTTATTATTTATTCTTTCTAAACATCCTTTCGGTGGTCACGGACCCTACTGTAACTTCACGGGTCGCACTACGCACCCGACCAAGATCCTAGTCTTTCGGCTTTTGACTCTGTCAGTCGTGCTTTATCGAGACTTACATTTCGTCCCGTATCTCTCACTGAAAATTTAATTTCACACTTATTAATACTTCGAGTTAATAATCCGGACTTAACCTCTTCAGTCCATCTCCAACTATCATGTCTATTTGGTCTGGCCCAATACAGCCTTCTCGGGCCCAATTATTGCTAGATCGGATTTTAATTTCATAAATTCCTGATTTTTCTTAATTAAGTTGTTAAAATAATTAATCTCCTTTTTATGTTAATTAATCTCAGTGGTTTTCTCCAGAAAATAATTTATTAACTCGTGAAAATTTTCGGGGCGTTACACACCGGGTCTGACTAGCTCTTGCACCGGAACAGCAAGACTTACTATTCCTTGGGCCTTCCCAGCATTGCGGAAATGGATCGTTGGAGGCTGCTAACTAAACAACCAAGCAACCTGCAAACAAGAGCAAGAACAACCACAAGCACAACACAAGATTTACGTGGTTCGGCAACTGTGCCTACGTCCACGACCCACACCCTCACTATTTCAGATTAGATCAAAGAGGAAGAAGTACAGGAGATACAAAGCTTTCTCAAGCTCTCTCACTCACTGCTGGTTATCAACAAGAAGATAGATCTCTTGAACACAGTTGAACAACAACTTCAACTGATGGAGAAGGCAGCCTTATATAGGCTCCTTGCTGGTGGAGCTTCCAAGACACACAACTGCCTTTGCCTTGTAGAACACTCTTGTGTCACTTCTCTGCAATGTCAGACTGATGTGTCAGGCTGCTGTGTCAGACTTTATGTTTCCAAGGTTCGGCGCTATACCCTCAATGTCAGCGCCTAGGGATTCCTGCCCTGATCCTCTCCTTCTACTAGGCCCATCCTCGCTTCTGCTCGGATGCCTTCACAATCATCCTCCTCGGTTGATCGGGTGTAGAAGAGTGGCTCTCACTCGCTCGGAGGCTCCTCGATCTCTTCGCTGCTTCCTCGGCAAATTCCCTTCGGTAGCTCCTTGATAGAGCTCCTCGGTTCAGTAGCTTGGCAAGAGCCTCGGCATACAGTTTGGCAATGTAGCTTCGCTTTGTTCCTTGCGTCCCGCTCGGCAATGTGGCTCTGCTCCATTCCTCACAACTTGTTCGGCAATGAAGCTCGGAAGGCTCCATTCCTCACAATCTCCCACTTGGAGTCTGACGTACTTCTCCTCCCTCCTTATCTTCTTCTTCTTCATCTTCTCCTCCTCGTTCTCCCACTTGAAGCTTACTATCCTTCAGCTCTCAAGTCTTGGTCTGAAATCTCCTCGGGTGTGGGTTCCTTGGCTTGCTAGCTCTGCAAGCCAATGGAGGTTGAGCAAGTTCTCAACTTCTCCATTGTGACAACCTTGGTCAACATATCAGCAGGGTTGTCCTTGGTGTGGATCTTCTCCAGATTCACCTTCTTTTCTTCAACGAGTTCTCGTATGAAGTGATACTTGATGTCGATGTGCTTGGTCCTTGAGTGGAACCAACATTCACTCTGCTATCCGAGTGCAACCAACATTCACTCTGCTCCTTGCCCAGTTCCTTCAAGAAAGCCTTCATCCAGATCAACACCTTGCACGCTTCGGTAGCTGCAACATACTCTGCTTCGGTTGTAGAAAGGGTGATCATCTTCTGAAGCTGTGACTGCCATGCTACTGCTCCACTTCCAAGAGTGAACACGTAGCCCGTGGTACTCCTCCTCGGGTCCAAGTTGCCAACCATATCGAAATCCACATAACCGATAAGTCTTATGCCCGAGATACCATAGCATAGACTCATTTGAGATGTTCCTCTTAGATACCGAAGATCCACTTCACTGTCTCCCAGTGTTCCTTCCATGGATTACTTATATACCATGCCACTACGCCGACTGTATGGGAGATGTCAGGTATGGTGCAAGTCATGGCGTACATGAGGGAGCCCACTGCTGAAGCATAAGGAATTCTCTTCATCTCCTCGCGCTCCTTTTCGGTGGTTGGAGCTTGCTTCTGAGAGAGTCGAAAGTGTGCTGCTAATGGAGTGCCGACTGGCTTCGCACTCTCCATTCGGTACCGCTGAAGTACCTTCCGGACGTATTCGGCCTGTGATAGCCGAAGCTCTTTCTTCTTCCTGTCTCGGATGATCCTCATGCCTAGAATCTGCCTCGACAGGCCCAGATCCTTCATCGCGAATTCTTGAGACATCCTTTTCTTGAGATTCTCTATCTCAAGCATGTCGGACCTTGCAATCAGCATGTCATCGACATAAAGCAGTAGTATGATATAGGAGGTACCTAGGTTCCTGTAGTAGCAACAGTGATCCAAGTGACACCGCTCGAATCCAACTGTTTGAATGAACCCGTCGAACTTTCTGTACCACTGCCGAGGAGCTTGTTTCAACCTATACAAGCTCTTCTTCAATCTGGACACTTTCTTCTCCTTGCCTTCAACAATGTACCCCTTCGGTTGGTGCATGTAGATCTCCTCCTTCAGATCGCCGTGAAGGAAAGCAGTCTTCACATCTAACTGCTCGAGGTGAAGGTCTTCCAACGCTACTATACCGAGAACAGTTCGGATGGTTGCAGTCTTCACCACTGGAGCGAATATCTCTGTGAAATCCACTCCATGTTCCTTCAAAGCCCTTGACTACAAGTCTAGTTTTGTAGCGCTTGCTTCCATCAACTTCCTCCTTCAACCGGTAGATCCACTTGTTATGCAGAGCCTTCTTCCCCTCGGGTAGTTCATTCAACTCCCAAGTTCGGTTTGATGACAATAAGACCATCTCATCGTCCATGGCATGCTCCCACTCAATTGATGAGTCTACTTTGTATGCCTCCTCAAAGCTCTCAGGCCCGCCACTATCTATCAACAATAGATAGTTAAGGCTAGAGTCATACCATGGGTTCGGTTTGTGTGCTCTGCTGCTCTTCCAGCCAACTGGTGTTTGGAGAGGAACTCCTTGGTCCGCTTCTTCGGGGATGTCATTCAGCCGCTCTTCGAAAATTTCCCTTTCTTCGGAAATTCTCCTCTGCTGAGATTCGCTTCGGGCAGAACTTGGCTCAGCTTGCTCTTCGGCTTCAATAGCACCCTGTGCCCCCGAGGCACTTGAAAATTTGTTGGCCTCAAAATTGACAAACTTGGAAACACTCTTCCCCTTTTGTTGACTTTGATGGTTCTTGTACAAATCTGCTTCGTTCAAGACAATGTCAATGCTCCGAATCACCTTCTTCTGCTCGGCATCCCAAAGCTTGTACCCGTAAGAGTCAGTGTTGTATCCAATGAAGTAGCACTTCCTCGATTTTGGATCGAACTTTCCTCGGTTTTCAGGCTCAACATGTACATAGCCTGCCAAACCAAACATCCTCAAGTAATCATACCTGACCTCCTTTCCAATCCAGGCCTCTTCGGGTATTCCTCCATCCAGGGAGTATGATGGAGATCTGTTGATTAGGTATGCCACTGTGTCTACGAGATAGGTCCAAAAGGTTAGTGGTAGTCCTGAATGAATCCACATGCTTCGAGCTTTCTTCAAAAGCGTTTGGTTCATCATCTCCGCTACTTCATTCTGCCTTGGCTGCCGGGGGATTGTCAAAAGCATTCGGATTCCATTATTGTCACAATATGACTGGAATTCCCGACTGCAATACTCTCCTCCATTATCGGACTTCAGGTACTTCAGCTTAAGTCCTGTCTCTGCCTCGGCAAGGGTTTTCCATTGGACGAACAGGTCGAATACGTTAGACTTGTTCCGACAAAAGTGGACCCATAACTTCCGAGACGCATCATCAATGAATGTCACGAAGTAGAGTGCACTGCCGAGGGACTTAACCTGAGCTGGACCCCAGACATCTGAATGAACCAGCTCCAGGCGTTCTGACTTCCGCTCCTTCGGAACCGAAGTGAATGTGACTTTCTTCTAATTGCCTATAACATAATCTTCGCAGAAGTCCAAATTCACCTCCTTGAGTTTAGGCAACTTCCCCTTGCTCGTTAGAACTTGCATTCCCTTCTCGCTCAAGTGACCCAACCTTCTGTGCCACACTTCGGCGTCTACTGCTGATTGAGATGCCACCGAAATGGATTGTTCTCGGCATGAGAACAAGTATAAAGTTCCAACCTTCTTCCCCTTGGCTACTACAAGGGAGCCTTTACTCATACTCCAAGTGTCATCTATAAACTTTGTAGCTACGCCAATAACAGTCAACTGACCAACTGAAATTAAATTCTTTATCAGACGAGGCACTAACCTGACATCTTTCAGTATGAATGCTGTGCCGTCTTCTTGCAGCAACTTCACATTCCCCTTCCCCACAACTTCACAAGTGTTGTTGTTGCCGAGATGAACTTTGCTGAGGTCCTCTTCAACGAAGCTCTCCAGGACTCTTCGGTCATAGGTAGCATGGAAGGACGCACCAGAGTCCACTATGGTCTTCCATTGACAACAACATACACCCGAAATTGCTGGTAAGGTTCACAGCATTCTTCCCTCCTTTCTCGCTCTTCGACAGAGCAGTACAGTCCTTCCTCATGTCGCCCATCTGGCCACAATTCCAGCAAGAATTGTCTCTCTTGCCAAACCTCGACTTAAAACGCCCTGCTCTGGACTTTCCCCGACTAGGTTGCCTTCCTCTCTGTGAACGCCGCCTTCAGTCGTCCATGGATAAGGCTGAGCTCCTGGAAGTGGATGGCTTACCATCTTTTCGCCTGATCTCCTCGGCCAACATCTGAGGAGCCACATCACTACCTTGCCTTTTGAATTGAACACTGTGGTCTTGAACACACTCCAACTCTTCGGCAATGACTTGATGAGGCAAATGGCTTATACAAACTCAGTGAACTTCACTCCAACAATATCCAACTAGTTGTTGAGCTTGTGAAATTCATTCAAGTGGTTGGCCACACTCTCCTCCTCGGACATTCGTAAGTCCATGAAACTAGTGACAAGGTGTGGTTTGTGTGCCAAAGAACTCCCTGCATACATCTCCTCCAGGAGATCAAACAACTCCTTCGTTGTTCTCACCTTCGAGATGTTAGAAGCGACTGTTGAGGAAATCGCCAGACGAACTGCACCGAGAGCCTTCCGGTCGAGCAGCTTCCACTCCTCTTCTGTGGAGTCTTTGTCTCTCTCACCGGTCATCGGTCGCCATAGGTCCTTCTGGTACAAATAGTCTTCTATCTACATCCTCCAGTATGCGTAGTTATCTCTGGTGAACTTCTCAAGCTTGCACTTGGTGTCGTCAGCCATCTCTTCTCCAGCACCGTAACTCTTTGATACTAGTTGTTAGGAAAATAGCACACCCAAATCCGAGCAGCCCTCTTCCGAGCCGAAGGAAACTCTTCGGCAAGATCTCTGAAGCAACGCTTCGGTCTTCACTCACCGGGTCTGACTAGCTCTTCCACCGAAACAACAAGGCTTAATATTCCTTGGGCCTTCCCAACACATCGGAAATGGATCGTTGGAGGCTGCTAACTAAACAACCAAGAAACCTGCAAACAAGAGCAAGAACAACCACAAGCACAACACAAGATTTACATGGTTCGGCAACTGTGCCTACGTCCACAACCCACATCCTCACTATTTCAGATTAGATCAAAGAGGAAGAAGTACAGGAGATACAAAGCTCTCTCAAGCTCTCTCACTCACTGCTGGTTATCAACAAGAAGATAGATCTCTTGAACACAGTTGAACAACAACTTCAATGGATGGAGAAGGCAGCCTTATATAGGCTCCTTGCTGGTGGAGCTTCCAAGACACACAACTGCCTTTGCCTTGTAGAACACTCCTGTGTTACTTCTCTGCAACGTTAGACTGATGTGTCAGGCTGTTGTGTCAGACTTTATGTTTCCAAGGTTCGGCGCCATACCCTCAATGTTAGCGCCTAGGGATTCCCGCCCTGATCCTCTCCTTCTACTGGGCCCATCCTCGCTTCTGCTCAGATGCCTTCACAATCATCCTCCTCGGTTGATCGGGTGTAGAAGAGTGGCTCTCACTCGCTCGGAGGCTCCTCGATCTCTTTGCCGCTTCCTCGGCAAATTCCCTTCGGTAGCTCCTCGGTAGAGCTCCTTGGTTCAGTAGCTCGGCAAGAGCCTCGGCATACAGTTCGGCAATGTAGCTTCGCTTCATTCCTTGCGTCCCGCTCGGTAATGTTGCTCTGCTCCATTCCTCACAACTTGTTCGGCAATGAAGCTCGGAAGGCTCCATTCCTCACAATTTGGGTAATTCACTTGGTGAGTACAAAGCTCCCAGGTTCGAGTCCCCATATTTGTAGCGCACGGTGAGAGGTTAAGGGTGCTCATCACCTAAAGCCACGCCCTTGACGTCCCTCTGTGCCGTGGAGGGGTTTATCCCCCGTGCAAAAAATAAATAAATAAATAAATAAATAAATAAATAAAAAACATATGAATCACTACAAGAAAATGCTTGCCCCTGAAGGCCTGAAATCAGTTGAGTTGCTCTCTTCTGTAGTATTATTTCCTTCTTAGCTGGGCTTGCAATTGTTGTTGGTTAATTGAACTGATACTGATTTTTGTCTAGAAAGATAGCTTCTTATCGGTTAATTACTCTGTAATTCAAATCAATTATTTACCTTTTCCTTTGATTCAGAATTAGGAAGTACTGAATCAAAGAGGCATTTTGAATAGATATAGATCAATTTAAGCAATCCATAGGTGGAGAACTTGTCAGTGGACTAATGAAGTCTTGTGTGGAGACAAGCTGAATGATTTCAACTAGGACATTCTATGATATATATCAATAGCAAGTACCCAAATAATATAAGCCTAGCAATTTGTTTAGATGTTATAATAAATCAGTAATATTGAAATTTTTTTTTCCATAGTCTCCAACTTCAGAGCATGTCCATCAGAGAATTTATGATCCTAGCACTCCTAGAAGTTATTCACGTGGTTCAGAATCCATGAAGCTCACTACTGATACTGCCAGTTTGCAACCAAAAGACAATGGTGTTTCTCATGAAGCTGGTAACTACTCGGCATGTAGGGCTCTTGCATTGACACTGCTTCATAAAGAGAAAGGTAGCGAGATTGATACAAGCCTTAACTGTCATATTCTCTAATTTACTTTGATCTGATGTGTTTCTTTCTTTATCATCTTTTTTTCATTTATCTTATGAGTAGCAAGGTGTATGATTGTGTATATTTCGCTTGATCATGAACTTGCTGTAGTAGCAACCTTCTTTAGCTGTATTTCCTTTTATTTATGATTCTTTACTTATTCAGAATGTTTTGTTCTGGAATCACAACTTATGGTAGAACTCTAGAAAAAATTTTATGTAGCTTCTCTTATTAGTGAAATGTCTTATTAGTTCCGACCCATGTTCTCTTTTGCAGCAAGTGCTTGATACCTAACATCTTTGTGCCATGATCATGCAGTATTCTGCACTAACTTGACAATATAACTTGTCGCCAAGCAATGAATTTATGTCATCCCTTTTAAATTTTAATTATATTAGAATTAAAACGCCATATCACACAGGTTTATCCAAAAAAAAAAACTCCAAATCTAACTTTAATTAAAATTTTAATTAGATTAGAAATATGATGATTTTTTTAATCTTATTGATTCTCAAAGCATAACACTGCAATATTTATTCAAAGCATTCAAACCAATTTGCAGGATTCTTCTTAATCACAAAGGAATCCATGAAATGCATATTTGAATCTTTAAAGTTGCAACTCCCGCACTCAGGAAAAATTAAACAAAGCAAACTGGTCTCCTACATTATAAATCAGACGGTCATTCTCACAATTTGGCAGTATGGAAATTATAACTGCGAAAACACATAAGGCCGACAAAAGATCAAAACAAACCAAAATCAATTTACCTTTTCAAGTGTTGTCAGAACTCTATATACAAGAAGGATATAAAACACAAAACAGCAGATGTTCAGTTCAGGGTCATCCGACAAAAAGATATTCATGCTTGCAACTCACAGTCGAAATTCTTAAGAGTAGAGATTTATGCCTCCCACTTACACAACAGAAGCATCACTCCTTCATTGAAATCTTCCTCTTCTTACTACTGCTGGCAGAAGCTTTTCCGTCAAAGTTTTTCAGAATCTTTTCATCCATAATCTTCGGGACAGTGAAAGAGAAGCTAGATGCTGAGATTTGACCTTTGTATTCAGGATGGGCTTCAAGAAACCTCTCTACCTCGGTGCCACTCCTCACTTTCTTCCCATTAGGCATTATATAATGTGCATCCATCTTAGAGCAGTCTTTTCTCATGATCAACATTCGCTCAGTGTTGGGCGGTGCCTTTGGAATGTTTGGCTTATCAATAACCCAAATGCGAGTCTTGTCATACTCCAAATCACCAGGATCATCGCAGGAGACACCAGGTTTTTTGTGGCAGAACCATGGATCTTCAATGAAGTTCTGCCTGATTGTTTCAAACTCTTCTTTTGATGGAATAAGCCTCCATTTGGAACATTCTCTACATTGGACAGCATAGGCTCCCACAGAATCCTTGGAACCTCCACGTCTCTGTCAGTGTGCCAAATGTGTAGTATTCATAAACAAACTTTGTCATAACATTTAAAAGTTTGAATAACTTTCAAGAAGGCAAATTCATAGCACATTTGAAGAGAGAGAGAGAGAGAGAGAGAGAGAGAGAGAGAGATGCTCCATATGCGTTCAGAAAAACAGTCAAAAGTTGTGTACTTCCACACAAGGATGATAAAAATTTAATTCATTTGCATATATTTCATAAGGGTCTGACACCAGATTCAACGACAGATAAAGTAATGATACTAATAATGTGAATTCCTGATCATAGCCAGAACAGCTTCATGAAGAATTGGAATGGAACAATAGAATTCATTGGTGTAAATTTCATAGGGGTCTGACACCATCTTCACCAACAGAACAGATACAGTAATGATACTAATAATGTGAATTTTTAATCATGAACAGAACAGCTTAATGCAGAATTGGAATGGAAAACTATAAAAAGGTACTCCGAAAAATAATAATGCCAAATTTTATAGCAGAATCCTGTTAACTACATCTGAGATATGAATTTATCTATGAATTTATCATATCTTCAATGTGATCATTGATTTCAAGTAATTAGCCAGTTAAAGGTTGCAAGCAGGCAATAGTACCCTGACTTTGTATATGAAGGAAGAAGAAAAGTTTTGGCTAAAATAATCATCTATGAAGGAAGCAATACAGCAAACCATTCAAAAGACTGAAACAACTCTTTCCCCTGGCAATCAAGGATCCATCTAAAGCTTACAGATGTTAAAACTTTTTAATTCATACCCTTCTTACATATAAATTGTTTGAAGGTGTTCGCACTATTGATTAAATGACAGTTGAGAATATATCAAAGAAAGTATTTCAAATTATTCAAGGAAACATATATTGCAGTTTGGTATTACATGTTTACAAAACAAATAATAACACGGATATAAATTAAATCATTTTGGTGATATGCGATAAAAGGTTGAAGAGTAATGGTGTCGATAAAAACCATAATAGACGCAAAAGAAGAATATATATTGGCTACTAGATGTCAAAACAAGCTAGTGGTAAATACCCCCAGGATCACTAATGTATTGTAAGATTTGATTTTTCATTTTTTCCTGAACTATTAACTAATCTATCAACAACGATGCGACCAAGGCCTATTGCAAACATAAAATTCTTTGCCTATGTAGCTCCTTCAGATTCTAGCTATAAGAAGTCATATTGATTGATGACAAGCATGTATAGATGCCAAAGGAAAGAATGACAAGTAGAATAGCTTGAAACCACCACAATAGAAGGAAGTGAAGTACAGTTGACCAGTATAACAGTAAAATTTTCATTTTAACTGCATGCATATTAGAACACTTCCTCCTTATGATAGTCCCTCCAAGAGGAACCACACCACTAAAGAATCACAAAGTTCTTAAATATGACTTTAGGCTAAAATTATTGTAATTTTGCTGTTTCATCCCTCCATAAGAAAGATCTATTTACTGCAAATCGATTTACAAGAGTCATCCATGATGAAGATAAGTGGACAAAATTATATCTGTGAAGAAAGATATATGGTAAGTATGGTGATAATTTTTAGTATTGATTGAAAAATGCAAGACACTTTCCATAATTTCCTTGTAGAAAATGAATTACCACTAAGGATTCTAAAAGGAACTTTGAAGAAGAAAAAACATGGATCACAAAATAATTCCCCATACACTAAATTTTCTTTATTGATAAAAGAAATATGATGAATGGTGGCTCAAAGGGGCTACAGGAACAATTCCGGAGACATTACCGGAAATTGAAAAGAAAACTAAATTCTTAAGGCACAATTAAGAAAAAGCACTCATGATTCCTCCTAAAAAAGCACAACTAAGCAGAAAAAAATAACTTGGCTAGAAATTTAGCTAAATATCATCAAAACCCTGAAGACCAACCAAACCATGAGCTTCATAGCATCATAGGCAGCACATATAAGGAAAACCTAAAGGTGCTCAATTTTGAGTACTTGAAAACTAACACTTTCCATTGATCTCTCTCCAAGCTAAACAAAAATTTTCAACTAGACCAACAATCTTCTGAAATCTATTAATATCCTAAAGCAGATAAAAAAAAAGCTTCCAATCCCAAAAATAAACATCCACAACAAACATAGATCTTGAATCCATGGACATCTTGAAACAGATCAAAAAACCTTTAGACTCAAAAATAAACATCGAAAGCAGAGATAAAGCTTCTTGAATCCATCTGCATCCTGAAGCCGACCAAAAAACCTGTCACTTTTAATCTTGAAATAAACATTGACAACAAACAAAGATAATAAATCTCCTTGAATATCTGACATCCTAAAATAGACCAAAAAAGCGAAGAGCTTTAATCTAAAAAACAATTGACAGCAAACATAGATCTTCTTGAAACCATGGATATCCTCAAGCATATCGACAACACTTTCACCTTCAACCTCACAAATCAATATTGACAACTAACAAGCCAATGTAAGGAAGTACATGAAAAACATTTATTTTTTCTATTTGTCTTGGTTGAGGATGTACTTAAAATATTGTAAATTAGGTCTATAACCAAGTCGAACTTGATCGGGCTGGTATCAACTTGGGATTGGGTCAAAAATCCTTGACTCAAGCAAGAGGTCAACTGAATTTTGTTTCTGAGAGCTTGAATCCAGCTTGAATTAAAAATAGAGTTCGGGCTCAAGTTCGAATTTGTCAGCAAAAGCCCCATCTAAAACTCATTATTTTTTATAGAGAAAAGACAGCTAGTTTATAGCAAAGAGAACTATTCCATCTCAAAAATAAAACCTAAATACTTTATACACGTTATACAATATAAAAATAAGATAAGATCAAAATGCAAACTAATATATATATACACAAGCGGACCTATATATATTCAAGATAACAAGCTGGTCTTTGATCAATCTCAACTCAAAATGATATTGGAGCTAGATGAGTGGCCCAAGCTTGTGTTGTTTATTCAAAATTTTAAGCTAAGTTCTAGTGTTTTATTAAGATGGGCTCAAGCTGCTAGCAGCAACTCCGATAAATTGCCAACCCTATTGTAACTAATGATACAAAAGTAGACTATTTTGAGGAACATTGAAAAAACAGTGAAACTCATTAATGAAAATTTGTTTTTAGCTTGGATAAAATTATGGAAAATTCGATAAAAGAAAGCAATTTTATTGGGATTACGGATAAATCGATTAAAAATTTCTCTTTCATTAGCTTTGTTTGTAGGGAATACTTTTCTGCTTTTAGCATTCCAATCTCCAATAGAATTATTTATGATTATTACTATTATTTATTTATGTATTTATTTATTTTTATTATATTTTACTTTATTTTATTTTATTTTATTTTATTTTATTTTTTATATTGGAGAGCAACATGGAGACAGAAAATTTCTATAGCCGACCCCATCTAGTATGAGATTAAGGCTTAGGTGTTGTATCCAAAAGAAAACTGTGGAGGGATTTCCCCAAGCGATGCCATTAGGGTTCTTATGTCATAATTACCACAATCTTGTTATTTCATCCCTCCTTAAGAAAGACTTATTGAATGTGAAGCAATTTACCAAATTCATCCTTGATTCAGATACTTAGATTAAAGTCATCTATGTAAAGCACAATCTATAGAAGAATGATCTTAATTTTGGAATCAATTGAAAACTCCACACACTTTCCGTAATTTCCTCATAGAAAACCATCAACAATTAAGGGATCTAAAAGGAGCTTCAAAGAAAAACCAGTGGGCAAAAACAATAAACCCCCCCCTCCCAATACAGTTTCATATATTTCTTCATAAAAGAAATACAAATACAACAAATGATGGTTCATAGGGGCTACATAAACAATTTCGAAGACTGACACATGTCACATTACCAGAAATAGCAAATAAAATTAAATTCTTCAAGAATAAATAAGAATAAATTACTCACCATTCCTCTTAAAAATGAATAACCAAAGTTTGAAGAAAAATAACTTGTAATCAGTAATTCATTAGTTAAGCCAAATAAGCCTTAATTCAAGGCCATTTATATTGTTATGTGGAAATACTTAGGGGTCATTTGGTATATGGGAAAGTAACCCCTTTGCATGGAAAGTTAAGCCCATGAAACATTTTCATACGTTTGGTTTTCGGATGAACTATGTAAAGTGGTGGTCTTCTTGCTATTGCTTTCCCTTTGACTAGGGAAAATGATTCACAGGTGGGGGGTGTGAAAAGGATTACATGGTAGGCTGTGAAAATATGGGGCATGTAAAATTCCAATACTACCCCTTTTTAAAGTAAAATTTTTTCTCTTTGTCCCGTCTTCCCTTTGAGAACCCTAGTGTTAACACATAACTCCTACCCCACTTTTTTTCCTTTCGAAAACCCTAGTGCTAGAAGAACTCTATTGGTAAGCCTTATAACTTCTTGTATTTCTTTTTGAGAATGATTTCCTGTTGCCTTTGATGTTGTTTAATTTGATATTGGATGTTGATTCGAAATCATTAAACAAATCATGCACAATGCCTCTTTTGAGTATTTTGGTAGACACGTCTTGCATTCATTCAAATCCAAGTGTTTGCATAGATAAAAATTTGCTTATTGGCTTTAAATATGTGGTTTTAAATATTGATTGATTTATATTTTTATAGGTTTATTTTGGTTATAGCTGAAATGGATGAGTTCTTAGAAGAAGAGTATGAATACTCTTGGCTGCTTATATTGTTGCTCTACATCTCAATAACCTACTTTGTATAATTAGTTCGATGTTGGAATTCTACCGCTTATGATTGAAAAATAGAAAGATAAGTTATACTTATGAGAGGTAGCTCATTAGGTAAGTCAATTTTAGAAGAATAGTGTTTGATTCAAATTTGGCTTGTATGGAGAACATTAGGACGAATGGGGCAACCTTTTACAAATTATGTGATATGCTTCAAAGCATTGGTAGGCTTACTCCAATGAAAAATATGAACATTGAGGAAATGTTGTCTCGTTTCTCTACATCCTTTTTCATCATGCTAATAATAGGATTATAAAAAGAGAATTTATAAGGAGTGGAGACACAATAATTAGGCAGTTTGGTCTTGTCTTACTCCCTGGGTCCGTTTGATACGCGAAAAAATGAGGGGCAGCACAGGACAACGTCTCTTGTACGTTGTTTGATTTGCAAATGGGATGCCAGTACAGCACAAGAAGTTGTTTGAGTACAACACATGACTGCAAATTTTGTCCCTCAAAATATACGGTACAACTTTTTAAGTGAGGGGCAGCACAACTTAAAGATAAATTTGCCCCTAAGTAAAATTAAAAATTATAACAATACCCCTAATTTAAAGACAAATTTGCCCCCAAATTATATTAAAATTAACAACAATGCCCCCAACTTAAAGACAATTTTGCCCTCAACTTATATTAAAATTACAACAATACCCCCAACTTAAAGGTAATTTTGCCACCCCAACTTACATTAAAATTACAACAATGCCCCTAACTTAAAAACAATTTTGCTCCTAATTTATATTAAAAAATTACATTGCCCTCAAGTTAAAGACAATTTTGCCCCCAACTTATATTAAAATTTACAACAATGCCCACAACTTAAAGATATTTTTGCCCCCAACTTAAACATAATTTTGCCCCCAACTTATATTAAAATTACAATAATGCCCCCAACTTAAAGACAATTTTGCTCCCAATCTATATTAAAAATTACAACGTTGCCCCCAACTTATATTAAAATTACAACAATGGCCTCAAGTTAAAAACAATTTTGCCCCTAACTTATATTAAAACTCTAAAAAAATTTACTCCAAAACAACATAAGAAAGCACAAAGGTATTATAGTAATTTTATAGTTTTTTGTCCGGTACTTGTGCAAAACAAACGGAGAACATCACAAAAAGTTTTGTGATGTCCATTGAATATCAAACAAAGAATAGTACAAAAAGTTGTGTTGTCCCACAACCACTTGTACTGTGCTATACTCTTGTGTTGTTCTCTTTCGCGTATCAAACGTACCCTCTATGTAGAGGTTGCATGAGGAATTGCTTAAGAAGCCGGATCCCGTACCTCCAAATTCCACAAACCTTCGATGGAAATGGTTTAAGGTAAAAAATAGAATTTTATTTATATAAATATTTCTCATGTAACATTTTTTAATTTGAACTGGTTAATATACTAATTAGTATGTTTCATGTCAAACTTCATAATTGTTTAGATGCCTTAAATGAGACTTACATTAAGGTCAATATCTCAGAAGTGTAAAAGCCTAGATACAATACAAGAAAATGAGAATTTGGCACTAATGTTCTAGACGTGTGTTCACAAGATTTGCAATTTATGTACATATTGCCTAGTTGGGAAGGTTCTACAGCAGATTCTAAGGTACTGCGAAATATAATTTCTAGGCCAAATGGATTAAAAGTTCCTTAAGTTAATAATATCAAATGTTCCCAAACTAGTAAAACTTTAGTATAATCTTTATTATTTTAATTTAAAAACCTAAAATAACTTTTTGTCTTCAGGTTTTTACTACCTCTGTGATGCTGGTTATACAAATAGAGAAGGATTTTTATTTTCATACAGAGGTCAATGTTACCATTTATATGAGTGAAGACAAAACAATCTCCCTCAATCACAAGAAGAATTGTTTAACTACAAACACTCAAGTGCACGCAATGTCATTGAAAGGTGTTTTGGACTTTTGAAAATGAGAAGGGGAATA
Source organism: Dioscorea zingiberensis (assembly GCA_026586065.1). Lineage (NCBI taxonomy): Eukaryota > Viridiplantae > Streptophyta > Magnoliopsida > Dioscoreales > Dioscoreaceae > Dioscorea > Dioscorea zingiberensis. The sequence goes on along the minus strand of CM048820.1, from coordinate 13,971,877 downwards.
CTTAGGGACAGGTCTTGGTACCCAGTTAAAACACATTGCAGAGTTATAAGTGCATGTACATTATTACATAATCATATTAGGAGGGAGATGACCCTTGATCCACTAGAGGCTAAATTGGATGAGTCATATATGGATTCCGACCCTATGTCAAATACGCAAAGTATCTAGTACACTAAGACCTCAAATAGATGGACAACTTTTTTAGAAAACTTGGCTCAGGAAATGTGGAATGAATGGCAAGCTTCTAGGAATCATTCTTTATGAGAGCATGATAAAACTCAATGGTTTCACGAAAGAAGAGGCGGTTCGAGCAATTGGCATAATTTCAGCTGACAGAGGCAAGACTAAATCATTCTTTTTTTTTTCCAGGTGATGATGCAAAGCTGATTTATGTGAGGAGTGTACTAGCTGGAGTCATATAGCAATTTAGTTAATTTTGTTTTTTTTGCTTTGTAATATGGCTAAAAGTTTTATTTGTGGACTTTTGAAAACTGATTGTCTAGACTTTGTTTTATTTTTGAGTTTGGATTATGATTTTCTAACAATATAGTAAACTATTTTTTGTGTGACTGTTATTTATTTAAGGTGTGACTTCATTGTTATTACAACACTTGAATAAGCTCCCTGATGTTAACTCAACACCCAAATCTTTATCATTTTGTAACCTCTCTCTTGTTGGCATATGATGAGTTGAGGAACTTCTTTTTTCAGTATCTTTTTTCTTGAAGCATAGATTATTGTTGATGGTTTAACAAGGGAGATACATTTATTATGTGATTTGCAAAAACATAGTGATTCAACTCCTATCAAAGGGCAATTAGAAAATATAGACGCATTTAGAAAATCAATCATCTTAGGTCATCTAAAACCGAATTTTACTAACTAGAGTAACCAATGAATGCATGCAAAGTTAATTCCTTAGTTTGGTATGAATAGACTTTCCATGCAAAGTTATGTTTATTCTCAATTTTGCTCTTGGTTACTATAGTTAGTAAAATTGGGTTTTAGATAACTCAAGATGATTTATTTTATAAATGTATCTCTATTTTCTAATTGCTCTTTGATAGGAGTTGAATCACTTTATGTTTGCAAGTCACATAACAAATGCATCTCCCTTGTTGAACCATGAACAATAATCTATGCTTCAAGAAAAAACTGCTGAAAATAGGAGTTCCACAACTCATCAACTGCCAACAAGAAAAAGCCACAAAATGATAAAGATTTGGCTATTTAGTTAACATCAGGGAGCTTATTCAAATGTTGTAATAACAATGAAGTCATACCTTAAATAAATAACAATCACACAAAAAATAATATTATACTGTTAGAAAATCATAATTTAAACTCAAAAGTAAAAAATAAGTCTAGACAATCAATTTTCAAAAATCCACAAATAAAACTTTTCCATATTACAAAAAAAAAAAATACCTAACTAAACTACTTTATGACTCCAGCTAGCACACACTTCACATAAATCAGCTTTGCATCATCATCTGGAAATAAAAAGAATGATTCAGTCTTACCTCTGTCAGCTGAAATTATGCCTTTGCTCGAATGACCTCATCTTTCGTTAAACCATTGAGTTTTATTATGCACTCATAAATAATGGTTCCTATAAGCTTGTCATTCATTCCACATTTCCTGAGCCAAGTTTTCTCAAGTTGTCCATGTATTTGAGACCTCAATGTAGTGGATACTTTGTGTATTTGATATAGGGTCAAAATCCACATATGACTCATCCAATTCTGCCTCCAATAGATCAAGAGCCATCTCCCTCCTAATATGATTATGTAATAATGTACATGCACTTATAACTCGGCAATGTGTTCTAACTCGGTACCAAGACTTATCCCTAAGTATTCTTCATCTCATTTTCAAAAGTCCAAAACACCTTTCAATGACATTGCGTGCACTTGAGTGTTTGTAGTTAAACAATTCTTCTTGTGATCGAGGGAGATTGTTTTATCTCCACTCATTCAAATAGTAACATTCATCTTTATATGGAACTAAGAATCCCTCTCTATTCGTATAACCAACATCACAGAGGTAGTAAAAACCTCAAGACAAAAAGTTATTTTAGGTTTTCAAATTAAAATAATAAAGATTATACTAATGTTTTATTAGTTTAGGAACATTTGATATTATTAACTTGAGGAATTTTTAATCCATTTGGCCTAGAAATTACATTTCGCAGTACCCTAGAATTTACTATAAAACCTTCCCAACCAGGCAATATGTACATAAATTGCAAATCTTGTGAACACACGTCTAGAACCTTAGTAGCACTTTCTCCTTTTCTTGTCCTGTATCTAGGCTTTTCCACTTCCAAGACATTGACCTTAATGTAAGTCCCATCTAAGGCACCTAAACAATTCTGAAGTTTGACATGAAACACACTAATTAGTATTTTAACTAGTTCAATTCAAAAAATGTTACATGAGAAACATTTATATAAATAAAGTTCTATTTTTTACCTTAAACCATTTCCATCAGAGGTCTGTGGAATTCGGAGGTACAGGATCTGGCTTCTTAAACAATTCCTTATGCAACCTTAACACAGAGAGTAAGATGAGACTAAACTGTCTACTTATTGTCTCTCCACTCCTTACAAATTCTCTTTTTACAATCCTATTCTTAGCATGATGAGAAAGGATGTAGAGAAACAAGACAAACATTTCTTCAATGTTTAAATTTTTCGTTGAAGCAAGCCTACCAATGCTTTGAAGCATATCACATGATTTGTAAAAGGTTGCCCTATTCATCCTAATGTTCTCCATACAAGCTAAATCTGAATCAAACACCATTCTTCTAAAATTGACTTACCTAATGAGATGTCTCTCATAAGTATAACTTATCTTTCTTTTTTGCTTTCTATTTTTCAATATTAACGGTAGAATTACAACAATGAACTAATTATAGAAAGTAAGTTACTGAGATGTAGAGCAACAATATAAGTAACCAAGAGTATTGCATACTCTTTTTCTAAGAACTTATCCATTTCAGCAACTATAACCAAAACATACCTATAAAAATATAAATAAATCAATATCTACAACCACATATTTATGTCAATAATCTATGCAAACGCTTGGATTTAGATAAATGTAAGGCGTGTCAACCAAAATACTCAGAAAAGGCATTGTGCATGATTTATCAATGATTTTTGAATCAACATCCAATATCAAATTAAACAACAAAAAAGGCAACAAGAAAACATTATGAAAAAGAAATACAAGTTATAGGGCTTACCAACAGAGTTCCTATACGCGAGGGTTTTCGAAAGGAAAAAAAGTGAGGGACAAGTTCTGCGTTAATGTTGCGGTTCTCAAAAGGAAGACAAAACAAAGAGAAGAATTTTTACTTTAAAAAGGGGTAGTATTGGAATTTTACATGCCCCACATTTTCACAGCCCACCATGTAATCCTTTTTCACAATCCCTCTCCCACCACACACATTTGTGAATCATTTTCCTGGTCAAAGGGAAAATAATTGCAAGACGACCACCACTTTGCATCGTTCATCCGAAAACCAAACATATGAAAATGTTTCATGGGCTTAACTTTCCACGCAAAGTGGTTACTATCCCATATACCAAACACCCCTGAAAGAGTTTGCAAGGAAAGTCTTTCACTACAAAGCACTAAACGGCCCCTTAGCCTGCCTTACATTCTAAGCAAGGTTAAGTCTATTGATGGCTGATAGGAAAATATATGTATAGCAATATGATAAAATGATATTTCACATTGTTCAAGATTCTTTCACCAAGAAATATGGCAATAGGCTCATAGCGGAAGCTAACATGTCATCTATACCCTGGAGAACAATTAAATCATGAGGTACAGAGCATCATCGGCAGAGAATATGAGGAAAACCTAAAAAGGTGCTCAATTTGAGGCCTTGAAAGATGCCATTTTCCTTCAATCTCTATTTCTAAATTAAACCAGATTGGTCAACTGGAATAATTACTCTTTTCAAATTTCTAAACATCCAAATGCAGATCAACAAACATGCGCCTTCTTGAATCCATTGAAACCCTGAAGTAAAGCAAAATAGCTTTCACCTTTAATCTCAAAAATCAACATTCACAACAAACCTAGATCTTCTTGAATCCATTGGCATCCTCAGCTAGACCCAAAAAAAAAAAAAAAAATCTCACCTTTAATCTCAAACATAAACATCATAGACAAACATAAATCTTGCTGATTCCATTGAAAACCTGAAGCAGATTATAAAAAAAAACAAAGCTGAAACCTTTAATAGCCCTCAATCCATGGATATCCTCAAGCAGATAAAAAAAAAACTTCAACCTTTAATCTCACAAATTAACATTGACAACTAACATAGCCGTCAACAACTAAACTGAATCAAAATTTTAAAAATAAATAAATAAATAAATAAATAAATAATACATAAAAACATAAATTAAGAAAACCAGACCTCCGAATTCTTGGACATGATCGCCTCGCCGCCCTTTATATTTGATCACTCGTGAAGAAGGAATCTCGGTGAATAATGGATTCTCGTTCAGGAAGAACTCGGACGGGAAAGCATACTAGGGATTGAACAGTGAAAAGGGGAAGAAAACCTCGGTGTTGATGTGCATTGATGGTGCTAGATTTTGTCCTTTAATAGTTATTATATTATTATTTAATCTTTCTTTTTTTTAATATAAAAAGGTTGTGCTTTCCTCATATTTTATTTCTACATTTTTTTAATTTATTTTTAAAAAATTGAATTAAATTAGTATATATACATATATACTTTGGTGTTTTTAGTTACCAAATATCGTTATAAAAATTGATAATTTCTACTTTTTATCCTTATATATAAAAACCCTAATGAATCATTTTCGATTCTTTATTAAAAACAAAGAAGTCTTCTTTTTCATCAGCCAGCCAATCATCCAATAAATCACAATCCCTCAATTTATAGATTTCAATAAGGTCGGCCTGTCCCCGTACTTCCTGGGCCTGCCAGGGCACGGGCACTGTTTGTGCTTGTGCCTAACTGGCCCGATTTTATAATATAATATAATATAATATAATATATATATATTAAAAATAATAAATTAAAAAAATTAAAAAAACCCAAAAATCCGTAAAAAGTTAGATTTTTTATCCTAATTAAATATTGAATTTAACACTCTTTCAGACTTAGAGAGAGAAACTACCATCCCTAAATTCAATTTTAGAATCTAATTAGTAATTTAATTGTCACATTTCTTCAATCACCTTGGCTTGGTTTGGAACATTGAAAATTGGAACAACAAAGAAAAGATGAGAAAGAAAAAAAAATCAATACTTCATAAGACATTTCTTCAATCCAGGAAAATTGGGAACATGAAAAATTTAGAAAAACAATGAACTACAACATAGAGACATTCCTTCAAACACCTTACATGCATACCTTGAGAAAGGAAAAAAAAACATCAATACTACATAGAGACATTTCTTCAAACACACCTTGTATACATAGGCATTTCTTCAAAGAACCTGCATACATATTTGAGAGAAAAAAAATCCTTAGGACAGTTCAATATTTTCGAACGCTCGAGCTTGATCAACCTAATCAACCAGTCAGAGGACTGATGTCTCCCATCTTCACCATGGCTTGATGGTGGATACTAGTATTACTCCGATGGCGTCAAGGACGCGCCACCCATTCTTGAACAGCGTTAGCGAGGTCCCTCCCATCCGGAGAGACTCCCTCTTCTCCAGCACTAGCGAGCGAACACCCAACCTACTCCCATGATCCAATCAAATAAACTTATAAACACCATGATACGACCCTGGTAACCCGAACCCATGCACAACTCAATGGTTTGATGCAACCACAATAGCGTGGTTGGGTAGTGGTTATTTTCCTTGTTTAGTTACTATAAATACCCAGTTGTATTACGGAAACCAAAACCAAGATATGAGTAAAGACCAAGTTCCTTTCTTCTTCTCCAAGTTATTTCTACTTCCCCTGCTTCTTTTCCGTTGATCTCCTCATTTCTTCTCACCGGTGTTTGCCACCCACTCGAAGCGGTGACTATCCGATACGATCCCTAGCCAGGGTCGTACCATTGGTGCTTTCGTTGAGAGATCTCCTCTTCCACGAGCTCTCATGGCGAAAACCAACATCCTTGCAACCCTCAAAGAGATGCAGATCCAGATGTATGATCAGTCCCTCACCTTTCATCAAGATCTCCAACGATTCATGGCGACAGTTGATACTCGCCTGGATGATCTTCGCTCCCAGTTGATCAGACCCTCAGGTATGGTGAATCGATCTCACTTACCACCAGCTCTTCCCAAAACCGCCCCCATGTTTTCCATTCCTCCATTTCCCATCACTCCCACACCACTACCCTAGGTTACTTCCGATGATTCCAGCCCACCACCACCACCACCACCACAGCTTTCACTGTACCAAATACCACCTCTACCACCATTCCCTCCTCCATCGAAGAGAACAAACCATTCTTCCCTCTTTATGCCCATAGCCTTTCCCATTCCTCAAACCACCGAAACCCTCATCGCCATCTACTCCCTCATCCTTGACGAAACTCTAAAACCCATCGCCTCTCTCATTCCACAATCCTCTGAACCCTTCATCGCAATCCACTCCATCGTCCCTCCAACTCATTGTTCCGACTTCCGACCATCCATCCACTTCGTCTCCCTTCGCTCCATTTCCTTTCCAAAACCCGCTCAGCTTCAAACCCTAGATCCTTCATCCCCACCGCCGCATTCCACCCTTGAAACCCTAGATCCCCAATACCCCCTTCCATCGCCGCCTCTACCTGATCTTACTTCCCCTTCAAGTCCTTGTCCACTACCATCTTCAGTTACTCTTAAACACCCTCCGCTGCATTCTTCCCCAACCACCACTCCAACTCCGCTACCTGCTCTTCATCCCGATGTGTCCATCTATTGGAAGTTTTGGATTGTGGCACTGAAAGTTATCAAAAGAATTGCTGGGGTTTCTTTTGGAAGGGGGTCCAGCGAGGTGGAAATTGCTGCAGAAGAACAGAGGGCACTTGAGAACTTGGCAAGATTCCAATTTATGCTGATAAGCGATCTTATGCTCACGGTACAATATCAGACAACACTAAGGTATGAGACAGATAGGTGGTTGAGAGAGACAATCAGCATTGTCGGAACAAAAGAATTGCCCTAGGAGCTTGACCTGGTTGGCAATGTTAAGCAAGGCAAGCACCATGACCAGCAGAACTTCATTTCACATGGTTACATGATTTTCCCTCCTGAATCTGGTGAATCAATGGTGAAAATCGGCTCCAACGAGATTAGTATATTCAATGAATTAAGACACGAGAAGTCCATAAAGCAATCTTCTATAACTGGACAATCTCTGCATTCTTATGTAGCAAATTCCGAGGAGCTTGGTTTTGTGGATGGATCTCCCACAACATACCTTCTCTTTGCATCAACACTTCCAGTGATATCAATCTGAGAACAATGGGAAAGAGATCCAGCTGGAGGTATTGAAGGAACTCAGGTTCTTTGTTATGGTATTAAGTGTGCAACAGTGGCCCACTTATTTGTGTGGAATTTGTTGGTTCAGATGTACTTTAAGTGTGCATTTTCTGAAAATGCTCACATTTTGTTTAATAGATTGCCTGAGAGAAATGCGTATTATGACCAATTGTTGAATGATGTCTTGAAGCCGGAGCTGTTCACAAATGGCACAATGTTGGATATTTTGATGTCAAGGTTTTGTTGGGACAGTCAGCTGGATGAAGCTAGGGATCTTTTGATGAGATTGATGGATGAGGATACTTTTGTCTTATATCAAGCTATGGTGGATGCAGGCGTTTCACCTTCAGCCACCACTTACAAGAACAAGGAGAAGCTATATGATATCTACAGTGAACCTCTTCAGTTGTTTCTGAACCTGCAGTGGTCTTACCTTGATCCAAATGCATTCTCCTATGTTCCAATATTTCTTGGTTCCGCCGGTTTGCAAGTGTCAAAGGCCATAGGGTCTATCCCCGGGGTATTGGTAAAATGCGGGTTTGGTTCCAATCTCCTTGTGAGAACTGCCTTGTTGGATATTGATGTTGAAGGGAGAAAAGTGACTGATCCCTATATGGTGATTGTTGAAATGGATAGATCCAATTCAGTTTCATCTCCTAGAATGTTTGCAATTGGGCTCCATGATTTGTTAGAAGGATCACTGCTGCTCTTTAAGCGAATGTGGGTGATCGGTGTCATACCAAACATTATAGCCATGAATGAAATCAGCTACAACTACAGTATGAATGAATTAACTGAACAGTGCAAGTGTGTGCATGCATACATTGTTGGACTTAGTTCACAAATCTCCTTGAGTAATGCAGTTATAGAGATGAGCTTGTGTTTTGGAAATATTGAGCTTATGATGTGTTTCTTTAGTGAATTGAATGTCAAAATTGTCAAGAATGTCAAAAATTTTGAGATGTTTAGGTTTTGCTAGGTTGCAGGAGATGCTGCAGAAGCTCAAGAAATGTATAGACTACCATTTGTTGAATGTCGGATGCATTGGGGACTTATATTAGCAACGGATCCTTTCACAGTCTTAGCAATATTCCAGGAATTTGGGACTGTGAGAAGAAATGCTTCGACAGGGCAGAGCTTGTTTATGGTGATCTTAAGTATTCTTGCGATTTTTGTTGGCTCAATAAGGGTTGATGATGTTGACTTTGAGCCATGTGTTCTTGTAAATTTCCTAAGAACAATTTGGATGGTTCTTAAGGTTGTCGTCCTATTCCAACATGGATACTCTGTTGTGGAGGTAGCAATGGGATTAAAGGGCCAATGGCAAGTCACCCCTGAATTAGTCTTGGGAAATTACAGGGATGGAATTCTAGTGACACCCTTGTCAGCTCACGAGTTTGAAGCGACTCAGGGAACAATTACTCATTCCTTGGGGCAAATGAAGTATCTAGATTCAGATATTTACTGGAACAAATTTAAGGTTCAATATCACCCTGCTTGCCAGTTAACTGCAGAATTGAGAGCAATGAATCACACTATTCACTTTGTCACCAGTAACTTTCATGAGATTGCCGGAAGCAAGGACACTACTGGGCGCTATGAGTCTCACATTGTTTTCATTTTTCCGGACCTCTATTGGGTTGTTCAGGAAATTGATGCCTTTGACCCAAAGTTCACTGCTGTGTTCTCTGGCGCTGATATATCTATTTATCTGTCATACTCAGAGGAGCATAAGAAGCTCATGTCTCTTCTTCCAGAGATCAAGGAACCTCTTAACAGTTCAGTTGAGAACAAGGAACACAAGTTTGTGCTCAAGGACCAAAATCAACTAATAAGTGTTCATTTGACCTATATTTCGTATCATATTATGCATGTTTATTATGAGTTTTAGAGGAGTTTCAGCCCACAGATACTTAAAAAAGGTTTATTTTTGTGAACAGGGCAAAATAGGGAGACTCCGGAGAAAAGGAAGCGTTTGGAGAAGATTTCGGGCCAAAACAGGACAAAAGAGAGTGAAGACCCAGGCTATACGGGGTACCATACGGACCCGTATGAACCTGGGCAAAGAGGGCCTCGACTCCAACCTCGTATGAGACCTCGTATGAGTCCATACGGGGTCCCATACGGACTGACAGAGCCCCGTATACTATGACCTGTGAAGTCATACGGACCCGTATGGGAGTCCGTATGGAAGTCCGTATGGCGTAAGTTTCCAGCGACGATTTGATCCGCCCAGGGGTAAAAACGGAAAAGAACCCCAAAACACTAGTATCAACTATAAAAGGGAAAGCCTAATTAGGTTTTGGGGGATCTTGCCTCTTGGATTAGAAAACCTTGGAGAGAAAGAGAGAGCTAGAGGAGGAGCCTCATCATCATCTTCTTCCCCAACTTGGAGGAGAGGGCATCGGAGGGGTTCCTCACCTCGAAACTCTAGAAGGCAAGAAGGAAGGGTGAGCAAGCGAAGGATCCACCTACTTTCATCAATAGGGAGTTTTTATTTGAGATTCATGTTTTCATCTTCCTTCATCGTTGTGGATTGTTGCCCTCCATTGATGGAGGGCTAATTTCTTGATGCTTGGGTGTAGATGAACCTTTGGATGTTATTTTAATTAAATTAGTGTTTCTATGTTAATTGCTTGCATGATTTCATTAGGTCTATTGGATGATTTGTATTGAGGTATTAGTCTCTCTACGTTGCGAGAGCCCGGAAAGACTATTGTCGTCCATGTGGGGGAAGACGCGAACGCCTCCCCACGTGTAGACTTTCTCCAATAGAGAGGATTAGGAGTACACCGGGAGCCCGGGTACTAAGGAGGGCGATTCTTTTACATTGTTTATTCCCCTAATCTTCCCAAATTAGGTCGAGACATCATCGGTGAGAGCATTAGATTAGTAACTCATCTCTGGTGGAGAGAGTGAAAGCACATTAGGTACCTTTGGCCAATGAATTATCCAGCATTGATATAGTTCACACTAATCAATCTCATCAAATCCAAAGGGGATTCGAACACCCAAGTATCCCTTTCTTGATTGAATTTCTCCAAGTATTAAGCGATTGTGCAATTTCAATTTCTAAGTTCTAGGTTTAGAGTTAGTTGATAGTCACCCAATTTCCGATCGATTAGATAATAGACAAATAGATAGTACTAGTACCTCCTTCTCCCTGAGGATCGATAACCCGACTTCAAGTCCACTTTATTACTTGATTCGACCCGTACACTTGCGGTTAGAATGCATCATCAACCCAACACCTTTGGCTCGGTTTTGCTCATTCTTGAGGCGTTCAAGGCCAAGACCAACATTAAGCAAGGTGTGGACCCTTGGGTATACAAAATCTGTGAGTTCCTGGATGCTAGAGACTCCTACATTCTCATCCCTCCGCAGCAGGACTGTCGGTCTAAGAATAATACATGGAAAGAACTCGAGGCGCTTTGGAGGCTCTACCTGGTTTTCCACCTTGAGGACATGGTGGATTTGAAGGGAGAGCAAATGATATGACCCTGGTGACCCGAACCCATGCACAACTCAATGGTCTAATGCAACCACAATAGAGTGGTGGCGTAGTGGTTATTTTCCTTTTTTAGTTACTATAAATACTCAGTTGTATTACAGAAACCAAAACCAAGATATGAGTACAGACTGATTTCCTTTCTTCTTCTCCAAGTTATTTCTACTTCCCCTCCTTTTCCGTTGATCTCCTCCTTTCTTCTTACTGGAGTTTACCACCCACTCGAAGCGGTAACTATCTGATATGATCCCTAGCCAGGGTCGTATCACACCATATGAGAGGAATTCATAAAAAGAGAAGGCAAGGACAAGACCTATAAAGAGAGAGAGAGCGGTGATGAGGCTGGCGATCACGGTGCCGATGATGACAACCTCCTCCCTCCCCGCATCACTTCCGAGTACTCCCCTCAAGGTGAAACAGATAGGTCAAAAAGGAGATGTGCGGGAGTAGAGGATGATGGAACGCATACATCGCCGCCATGGACATTCAAGCTCTTTTGGTACATGAAAGTCATGAAATGGCTACCAAAGAGGAAATAGTTTGCATCTTCAGCTGCAAACCTGCGAAGAGGATAGTCAGGAGACTCAGGACTTAACCAATTAGGAGACCAAGAGCCAATCAGCCAAAGTAGTTTATAAATAATAGGGTAAATTTCAAAAAAAAAAAAAAACCATGTGGTATCACCGATTTACAAAATAGGGAATGTGTTTTTTTTTAAAAAAAACCTTGTGATTTCTCCAGCTAACAAAAAAGGGAAAACAAGTCAAATTTTTTTTAACAAAAACTGTTCCTTTTTTGCAAATCCGTGAAACCACATGGTTTTTTTTTCGTTAAAAACCTTATAGTTTTTCTCTTTTATGTTAGTTGGAGAAACCACAAGGTTTTTTTCGGAAAAAAAAACACAGTCCTTATTTTGCAAATCCGTGAAACCATATAGTTTTTTTTTAAATTTACCCTAAATAATAAATTATAATTATAGTAGTGGTTTATTGCAAAACTTCATAAATAAATAAGATAAACAAAAAAAAATCTGAAATTATTATTGCAAAACTAAACAAATACTACTTTCCAAGTTCCAACCTCCAAAACTAGAAGAGAAATGCTATTTCGGACGACAAAATAGCACGAAATCGTGACACATGTGATTTCATCGTTCGATAAAGCATTGCTCAAACTAGAAATCTTGAGCTTCATGTCTTCAAGTCTTCAATATTCATTCCTGGTCCGATCTTTCAGTTGTTGTTGTGTCTTCTCCAATGTCACTATTTGTCTCATGCCTTCCTTTATCTTGTTTGACATCGAACCAATCCAACAAGCATATGCACATCTTCAAAGAAGCTTGGCTCAGTCGGTTCCTTTTGTCTTCTAGTACCATCTTTTCTATACTACAACAAGACTCCAATGCTATTGTGGACACCGGTGGAGTTAGAAGATCACGCGCCATGGCAGCTAGCACAAGATAATTATGCTCTTGTTGTTTCCACTATGATAAAAGATTAAAATCATTAATTTCCTTATTAGTAAGGAAATGATTAAAATATTTGTTAAATAAAGATTTAATTCTTGCAAAGAAGCAAAGAGAACTAGAAGAGGAGGAAGTAGAAGGACCACTTTTTTAATCAAACTTAGTAATTGTAAAGAAGTTTTACTTTTAATTTTTCATTGTGGAATATTTTCAATATCACCTATTTCATTTTGGTTTGATGTTTTATTACCATAAAATTGATAATAAATATTATACAGTTGATAAAACAAGGATCTATAATCTTCTTTTAAAGAACTATGATCTACACCCATATGTTCATCATATGAGTCTATCACACCTTCAATTTTAAATCTAGGATCTATTATGTAAGCCAAAATATCAATTGGTTATTCCAAAATATTTTTAAATTTTTTCTTTCATCGAAGCAACAATAGATGAAAAACCTTCAACATATATATATTTAGCAAAAACTTCACTAATATAATAAAATTAGGGCATAGTTAGGGAAGAAGTAGCATAATAAATACCGAAAAAAAAATATTTGTTGCATTATAAAAAATTTCTAAAAATTTCTAATCACGTTTCCTACTTGCCAATCATATTCTGTCATTTAAATTTCTCTAAAATATTTATTATAATAAATGGTGATAATGTTTGTTATGGTGGGGGAGGAGGGTGGGAATCAAATCCTATATGTGACATGATTTCAAAGCCCTGTGGTAGTGGGTTCCCCACAACCAAACCAACCGATCACCATCCCTAGCTCCATAAGGAAATTCCTTCACTCAGAGGACGTGAATGGGGGCGCGCAAATACTTGCGCTGGCATCAACCATGACTCCACGACCAACGGCCTGACAACGATCGATGAGGTATAAAGAGAGGAGGGGAGAGAGAAAGGGGGTCTTCTTTTTTGGGCTCGTCTTTAACCATGGAACCCCTCTCCTCCTCTCACCCTCTCACTCTCCCTACACTTCTATGAAACTCATTGAGATATCTCTCCATCTCCTTCTTCTTATCCCTTTGATCAACCCCACTAACTTGATCATCAGAGGGTCCATGGAGAAGCCCGGGGACTTCCCCTACAAGAAGCTAAACACTGTGGTAGGGCATCCATTGCTTCCCAAAACAACAACTTACCTAAAGTCTCGTCTTAACTCAAAGCCTTTTCCTTACACCATCAACCATCATCCACCAACCTCATTAGATTTCCTCAGTTGATCTCTTGGAGTCACGATTCTGAGGATCCTTCCGGCTCAAAACATCAACAGTTTCACGCCGTCTATGGGGAACAAAACAAAAAGCCTAAAAAACCTACTAATGGTGAGAGGCAAGAAAAACCAGACAACAGATCCACTTGCGGGCAATGTTGTGGGGTTTGGTATAGCTCCCGGAGCCATAGCTACCCCCCAAGATTGACCCACGGTCCTAGAGGAGGACCCGAGGATGTTCAGATCTAGCTACTCTAGAAGTAGCTTGAGGTGCTCACCAAAGCTCTTAAGGAGCATGATCAGACCCATCAATCTTCGAAGCAACGCAAGGAATGCGTCCTAGAGTTAGTTGGAACGGGAAGGAGGTCCACAGCACGTGTCCCGGAGTACAAGGCATGTAGTAGGAAGGAGGAGAGTACCCTGTCACCTTCTAGTGTTGGGCATCCCAATCTCAATCTCAGTAGAAAGAGCTACCTCGACCTTACCCTAAAGCGGTCTTTCCTCCTACCAAGGAGAAGATAAGGTACACTTCTTAACCTGCTTCTCCTTTCGTTCAAGAGATTTCGGAGGCTCCCCTACCTATTAGGTTCTTAATGCCGTCGGTAGAGAGATGTAATTACACCACGGACCCAGCAAACAACCTAGAGTCTTTCAAAGCCATGATGTTGCTCTATGGGGCCCTTTACAAAATCCTGTGATGAGCCTTCTCGCAATGCTAAGTAGTGCGACCCAGATATGGTTCTCTCACCGACCATTGGGGTCCATCTCCTCATTCGAAGAGCTACCTGACCTCTTTACCAGATATTTCATAACTAGCAAGAAGTACATGAGGACCTCCACGATATTGATGCGAATCAAGTAGCAAGATGGAGAAAGCCTTTGTAACTACATCCGAAGGTTAAACATGGCGACTCTAGAGGTGCCTACCCTCGACCAGGCATTTGCAGTCACAACTCTTATGGAAGGCCTAAACAAATCACCTTTTAGTTCTCCCTATTCAAGAGGCAACCGAGAGATCTGGTCGACCTTCTCGCTCGGGCTGAGAAATACATAAACATCGAGGAGATTCATGCAGCCATGCGAGAAGAGATCAAGTAGGAGAAGCCAAAAAAAGATCAGGCCCAAGTGCATGAGTTGCAAGGGATGGTCAAAAAGGAAAGACCCCCGACTAGGGAGAGTGCTCAGAAGCCCGAGGCTGCTTGGTTTCGTAACTACGCACCCCTTAACACGAGCGAAATGCACATCCTAATGAAGATCGAAGATCCTAAGATCCTGACGTGGCCCACTAAAATAAGGAGTTATAGCAAGCATAAAGATAGTAAGAAGTATTGCTTCTTCCATGGGGACCGCGGGCATGACACGATGTAGTGTGTCCACCTGAAGGACGAGATTGAGAAACTCATCCACCGAGGATACCTCTCATAGTACGTGAAGTAGGACCAACAGAATGAAGGTTTATCCTACCCCCAGGAGAACAGAGCTCCTCTGGGAATCCTCTATTTATGGCTAGAGGGCCAGCCAGCGAAGGTAAAAGAAACTCAGCTCGGAGGAGTTACGCCCGGATGGAGGATCGAGCTAGCATGTCGAGGAAGAGACCTTCCATCAAACCACCCATCACCTTCTCAGATGATGACCTTGAGGGGATCCATTACCCTTATGACGATGCAATAGTGGTCACTATCAATATAGCGAACTTTGAAGTTAGGAGAGTTATGGTTGACCGTAGAAGCTCGGCGGATGTAATTTTTTGAGACGCGTTTGAGAAGCTAGGTCTTGAACCAGAGCTGCTACAATCGGTGTGGTCCGCATTAGTCGGTTTCACTAGGGGCACCATACAGCCTGAAGGCATGATAAGCCTTCGGCCTACAACGGGCACTTACCCACAGTAATCCACCATGAACACCAACTTCCTCATAGTAAAGTATACATCAAGCTATAATGTGATTCTAGGGAGGCTGACTCTGAATGCCTTGTAAGGTCCGATCTCCACTTATCGCCTTGTGACGAAGTTCCCCACCAACCATGGATGTGGAAGGCTCCATGGGGACCAGCAAACAGCTTGGCAATGCTATGTGGCTCTTCTGAAGGGCAAAAATTAGGAGTCCTTAGCTATAGAGACTCAAGGGGAGTCTAGTAGTGGGTCGGCTCCAAGAGCAACCCCTATTGAAGAGCTAGCCTTTATCCCCTTATCGTAGAGCCAACCTGACAGGACAGTGCAAATCATGGTCGAGCTATAAGGGTGAACAAAGAGAGGGTATCTTGAACATTTTTAGGAATAATATAGATGTCTTTGCATAGGACCTGAGGACATGCCGATTATAGATAGAAGTGTGATCGAACACAAATTGAACGTTGACATAACCCATAGGCCTGTAATCTAGAAGTGGAGACATTTTGCCCCAGAGAGGCAGACAACTATTAAAGAAGAGGTCAGAAATCTAACGAATGTAGGCTTAATCCGAGAAGTATACCACCCCGAGTGGTTAGCCAATGTAGTCTTGGTAAAGAAGGCTAGCTAGAAATGGATGATGTGCATTGATTTCACTGACCTCAACAAAGCTTTCCCGAAAGATAGCTTCCTCTCTCAATAATAGATAAGTTAGTGGATTCCATGCTTGACCATGAACTGCTGAGCTTTCTCAACTCGTTCTCTTGCTACAACCAAAAAAAGATGGCAAGGTTAGATAAAGGAAAGACCACGTTCATCACAGATAATGGGACTTACTACTATCGGGTTATGCCTTTTGGCCTGAAGAATGTTGAAGCAACCTTCAAGAGACTAGTGACAAAAGTTTTCCAAAAGAAACGTGGAAGAAATGTTGAGGCCTATGTGGATGACATGCTCATAAAGAGCGAGAAAGGAGACCAGTACATCAGAAACTTGGAAGAAACCTTCCAAACAATCCTATACTGCGAAATGCGCCTCAATCCTAGCAAGTA
The DNA here is from genome assembly GCA_026586065.1 of Dioscorea zingiberensis. Lineage (NCBI taxonomy): Eukaryota > Viridiplantae > Streptophyta > Magnoliopsida > Dioscoreales > Dioscoreaceae > Dioscorea > Dioscorea zingiberensis. The sequence continues at coordinate 13,955,252 of CM048820.1, read as the reverse complement.
CGCATTGGGAGTAAAGTCTGAAAAATTCCTCATCTTCATAGTTACAAAACGAGGAATTGAAGCCGACTTGAAAAAGATCCGAGCTATGATGGAGATGTGCTCGTCGAGAACTTTCCGTTTGATCCAAATGTTGAATGGAAGGCTAGCCGCACTAGGTCAGTTCTTCTTAAAGTCAGGAGAAAAAAGCCTCATGTTCTTCCGAGCACTCCAAAAAGCTCTTTATGTACCTGGTGGCCGCAACCCAAGCTACCAACTCGGTGCTCATCAAGGAGGAAGACGGGGTCTAGAGGCCTTTTTATTATATTAGCCTAGTCTTGAATAATCCCGAATCTAGATAACTTCCCATAGAGAAGCTGGTCTATGCCTTGGTCACGTCAGCTTAGAGACTTCAACCCTACTTCTAGGTGCATAAGATTATAATCCTAACTAATCAGCAACTGAGGCAAATATTGCAGCTATCAAAGATGTCCAGGAGGATATTAAGGTGGGCAGTTGAAATAGGTGAGTTCGATATTTTGTACTGGCCCAGAGCTGCAATCAAGGCACAGGCCCTCGCGGACTTCGTAGTAGAGATGACCTCACCAGAAAGAGGACCCTCCCAAGTGGAAGGAAAGGTATCGGTCAAAGATAGATCTGCTGACCCGTGGACCTTGTACGTTGATAGATCTGCTATAGGAAGCGGATCAGGAGCTGGTCTTATGTTGATGACGCCGAGCAGGGTAGTGATTAACCTGCGGGCAGTGGTAAACATGGGGGATTGATAGAAGAGCAAGAAAAAGGGAGGACAAACAGAGAAGAAAAGTCTCTGAAACTTTAAAAGGAAAATAACTCAATAATCAATGAATAAAATTCAACCCACAAGCCGGGTTTAAATAGCTGAAAAAAACTAACCTAGATAACCTAAAAATTCTATTTTCTTATCCAAATTTGCCCAAATAGGCAAATTTTGGTCCAATAGAAAAACTTATATAATTCTAAAATAACTAAACAAAACAGATAACTCCTAAAAATCCGAGTTCAAATCGGATTCATATCCTATCCTAAATTGGCATACGAAGTATTGCCAAAAATGGAAAAAACACCAAGAAACAAAGAAACGACGGGGAAAACAATGGAATTTGAGGATGAAGGAAGGGTCCATCAGGATGGACCCCACGTGCGCGTCGAGACGAGCTTTCCGAATTGGGGTTGAGCGTGCGAATCCGATATCAGTAGCCAAAGTTATGGCCAAAATATCGAAACGTGTCCAAAGTGCTCCCCAATTCCGAACTTGGCTCGATCACCTTCCGCCTTTATGTTGGTCCTCCAAGTCGTGGTATGCCAAAGCTCTAATAGTGCAATCAGAAAAACTCGACTTCATCTGACTCGGGCTCTCCTGCATCAGTTGAAGTCCCAAAGGGTTGGAAGGCTTTGACTGCCCTGAGGTTTGGCTTCAAAGCTACAAACAATGAAGCAGAGTATGAGGCCTTGATTGTTGTCATGAGACTGGCCTTAGAGCTCGGTGTTCAGGGCTTATATGCATACACTGACTCATAGCTCATCAAGGGACATTTGAATGAGGGCTTTGAAGCTAAGAAAGGGAATATGGCCAAGTATAAAGACTTAGTGAAGAACCTCGCCACACAATTCAGTCAGTTCCAGATTATAAAGATCCCCCGAGGTAACAATAAAGAGGCTGATGCACTATTGAAGCTTGCCTCCTCCCAAGGAGCTGAACAGAGTTGCCCGATCAAGTTCCAGCAGCTCTCTGAACGGAGTATTGATGAACCATCACCAAAGGAAGTGTTTGATGTTCACAAGGAGTCATGCTGTCTAGACCCCATTAGCGACAATTTGAAGGATTCGTGCTGGAGTCGTGCTATCATGAATGGTTAGTTATACAAAAGGGCATACGCAATGCCTTATCTAAGATTCCTACGACCATCAAGGTCGACTATGTACTCCAAGAAATTCATGACGGCATCCGCGACAATCACCTCAAGATCAAGTCTTTGGCCAATAAAGTCCTCGAGCAAGGGTACTACTGACTGACCCTAGCTCGAGATGCCCAAGTTGTGGTGAAGAAGTGCGAAGCTTGCCAACTGCACTAGTGAGTTCAGCAATAATCGACCACCTAGTTCACTCCTACTATGAGTCTAAGGCCTTTCACTATATGGGGGATAGACATCCTCGGACCGTTTCCTTTGGCGTCGATATTTGAAGTTTCTTATCGTTATCATAGATTATTTTATGAAGTGGGTAGAAGCAAAGCCACGAGCCAAGATCACCAAACGAGTTTGTTAAGACTTCATTTGTAAGTTAATCATTTGCCAGTTTGGCATCCTAGTGGACTTTGTAACGGACAATGGTAGACAATTCAACAACCAGAAGTATAGAGACTTCTGTTACGAGCTGGGCAACGAAGCGAGGCTGACATTGATGACCTATCCACAAGTCAATGGGCAAGTTTAGGTCACCAACCGGACCATCATTCAAAGTCTCAAGACCTAGGTCCAGCAGGCAAAGTCTAACTGCATGGATGAATTGTATAGCTCTCCATGGGCATACCGAACTACTAGCCAAACACCTACCGGGACCCCCTTCACTCTAGGCTTTGGCGCAGAAGAGGTGATCACGGTGGAGATTGGTATGCTGACCTTCCAAATGCAAACCTTCAACCAAGGCGCGAACGATGGAGGCCTCCTAGCGGAGCTCGATCTCCTCGAACAAAGGAGAGAGCAAACTAACATCAAAGCTGTCACTTATCAACAGAAGGTCCTACGCTTCTACAACACTAAGGTCCTGCGCTTCTACAACACCAAGGTGCAATTTGTCACATTCCAATTAGATGACCTGGTTCTAAGAAAGAATATATTCCGCATGAATGATTGGGGAAACTGACCCCCAATTGGGAGGATCCTTATGTGTTCTAAGAGGTCATGCGACCTGAAACCTACAGACTGGTTGACCTAGAGGCTCGGTGGCTCAAGATACCCTTTCACTTAGAGCACCTAGGAGGATATTACCAATAGTTATAATCGTCTCATTCTCCAATAAATCAGGTGATAATTCTTAATCACCAACGGTCTCTTCTTTAAAGTTTTCTAATAATTGAATAAGAATCTCCGACCACTTTTATTAAAAGTCCCTCTTTAGGGTCGAGCTCTTCTCGTAAGCTTGTCAAAGTTTCTCTTAAGGGTCGAGCTCTCCTTGCAAGCTCGTCAAAGTACCTCTTAAGGATTTGAGCTCTTCTCGTAAGCTCGTAAAGTCTTGAGGGCCGAGCTCTCCTCGTAAGCTTGTAAAGTCCCTCTTAAGGGTCGAGCTCTCCTCGCAAGCTTGTCAAAGTCCCTCTCAAGGGTCGAGCTCTTCTCGTAAGCTCATAAAAGTCCCCCAAAGGGCCGAGTAGAGAGAATCTTCACTACTCATACTGAAGTCCCCAGTGGGTCGAGCTACACCCACAAGCTAGCATCAAGGTCCTTCTCAAAGAACAGACCCGATCTTCAAGAAAAGATCATCCCCCTTTAAGAGAAAGACCACAAAGTCTTGTCAATCATGGTGCCGGCCTTGTCTTAAGGAAAAGATCATCCCCCTTGAGGGGAAGACCACAAATTCCTATTCACCTCGGCGCCAATCCCGTCTGCAGGAAAAGATAAGCCCCCTTTGAGAAAAAGACCACAAAGTTCTGTTGACCTCGACACTGACCCCACATTCAGGAAAAGATCATCACTCTCGAGGGAAAGACCACAAAGTCCAGTTGGTTGTGACGTCAACTAGGTCCTGAGGGAAAGATCACCCCCATTGAGGTGAAGACCACAAAGCCCTATCGACCCTGCTATAACTAGGTCCTTCAAGGATGAATTTTTAAAGTCATCCCCACTATCTTTGATGGGGCCGGTATTACCCCATCACCTTTTTAAGGACAAGAATGTGGCCCTATCCCCCCTAGAAACGAGCACGAGCTCTATCACTTTTTCATTAAGTACTTATCATATTGGTACTCTTCTAGAAAGGGTCTCGTCATGAGCTCCAAAGTCTTCTCAACCCCGTCTTGAATATAGGTGGGTTCAAGAACAGGAGGAAGATATTCTTAGAACAAGAGGAAATACAAGAAGCATCCATATCATTATCGGTAACACGCCACAAAACAACATAGCGAAATAGAAAGAACTACTTATTCAAAGAGAAGGTTTTCATTACAACTAAGAAAGATACAAAAGAAAAAGGAAAAGAAAGTACAACTAGGATTTAGGGAGAAGGAGGCGGGGGAGGAAAGTACTAGAGAGCCTCCTGGAATTCCAGAGCAAGGTCTAGCTTTGGATGATCACAGGCGATCTTTTAGCAAATTTTGAAGCCCTCCTCAACTCCCTTCTGGGCGGCCTCTCTAACTTGGGCCTGGTACTCCTCAGACCTTTTGTACTCCGCCACCACCACCTCATGAGCTTCCTCCAGATCGAACAATTGATTCTCCACCAACCTCTATATCTCCTCCTAGGCTGATATGACTCCGGCCCGAGTTGTTGTAAGCTTGCCTAGAAGTCTCTCTTTATCCTTCCTTGCCATCTACAGCTTCTAGGAATCTGACTCTTGGCACTGATGGATTGTGAGACTTTACCAGACTAGCTCTGATTTGGTCTTCCTAAGGATGGCTTCGACCCTCTTTATATTGGCCTTGGTCACCTCCAGTGACTTTTGGAGGTCATCAAACCCTACCTTCTCCCGTAAGCAGGTTGTAGCGAAACCCATCAAAATAGCCGATTACACCCATAGATAGAATATCAGTAAAAGAAAAAGGAGACGAGGAGATAATCAAGCTTACCTTGGCTCCTGCTAGCTTCAACCATGATGCTAGTTCTTCTCCATCGAGCCTACCCAGCCTTTCCAGGTCGGGACCTAGGGAAATTTCCTGCAATACCTTAACAATAGCTACAGGGTTAGTGAAGGGGGACTGCCTCAACAAGACAATGGATTTCCCCTTCTCGTAAAAAAAAAACTTCCACCGAGGTGACCAAGGTGTCAGAGCCATAGTGGGGTTGGGTAGGGGAATCGGAGCCGTTGGGTCTAGTGCTTCCAATCCAGTTGAAGGAGCGGATACAGGCGGCTCTCCACGGGGCCTTCTGGAGGAGCGGATTTCATCGCCTGGGGATCAGGTTCTCCCTAATAGCTCCTCTATTAGCAGAAAAAATATCATGAGTGCCTGGTGAATCGGGATAGGCATAAATTTCTCCACCCGACTCAAGGCAACCACACGGAAGACGCCTCCTCTTCTAGGACGAAGAGGCCGCTACGGAATTCCCTCAAAGTTCGTCTCAGGTGATGATGGTCCATCTTCGAAAAACAGAGCAAAGGTTCTGAGTAGCTACAACGAAGAAGATACGAATTTGACAACCCCAAATATGATATTTAAAGAAAGGGATAGAAGATGTATGGTCCATGAATAACTCAAGGAGAATCTGACAAACGTGGGTGTCCAATGAAGGGCGCTTCATGAATGATCGATACGTAGGCTACGATCCCGGAGGGTTTTCAAAAAGGTTGCATCTAGAGTAACCCCCATAATGATGCCTACTGAATCCCCTAGGAAAGGGACATACCTGGAAAAATGAGGCCCTTGACTCAAAAGGTGTTGGAGTGGCACAATTGAGAAGGCACAAATAGGCAACCCTTAGCTCAAGGGACAACCTCATTGCCTCTTTAGGGACGAGCACCCAAATGCTCCTCTTGACTTGTAATCCTAAAGGGTCGACGTAGAGCTACATGACATGAGGTCTTCCCAACCCATCTTGGATGCTCCTAACCAAGGGGGCATGACGGCATGTTCGTAATACCAAAAAAAAGGAGAGAACTCATTTATTTATTGATGACTTGTGAAGATTTACAGTTACAATGTACAAATAAAAAAAGGGAAGTGTATAAGGCCCAACTCGGGGAGAGGATGAAGGTTAGGTTTATCCCACTAAGACACTCAACCCGATAGCCCGAGGTTAGCCCCTTAGAGGCGACTTTCACTTCCTGAGATGATACAAGGTCGGGCACCCCCATGATGACACTTGAACGGTGTTGCTTATTAAGTACTGAATGACCAACAGACTTGGGTGATAGCCCAGGATGTCCAATCTGGCCTAAACCCTAGCAAGCTTGTGAAAAGTAGGTGGTTAGATCTTCCATGTGAGCCTTTGGCGCTGGGCTAAACAAACATCTCTGGCCTCTTCTACCCTTCCATGGGCGCGACACCTAATCGAAGAACACCCTCTAGGACAAGAGCAGCCCCGGTCTTGTCGTTTTAGCTCGGAAGAGTGAGAAAGGAAGTCCACTTATTGAAAAGACTCGGAGAGAGTCGTAAGACATAATAACCTCATATTAGAGGAAAATATGAATGGGAGCTGCAAACCCAAGGAAAGAACCCCATTCTTCTCAACCGAGGGTCAAAATCCCTATGTCAAGGTCAATGCAGGAAAAATTAGGGGAAAAAGGTCCTTACCCGAGTTGAAGTGAAAAGGATGAAGGTTCACAAACACCTATCCCAACCTACTTATAAGACAAGACTCATAAAGATCCGAAAGCCCCAGAGGTCCGGCAAAAGGGAGTCGTTCGATAATTGACACGTAAGCCCAAGCTCATTAAAGGCGGCCATTTCCTAGAGTGGCGAGAATGCCTTAAAAAGCAGCATGTTAAGAATGCTGAGATAGGCATTAAATTGTGAAAGGGACCAATCAGGACAATTACCGACACTAAACCTCCTAGGGTTACTGTCCGAGACCACCGAGCCCTTAGCTTGAAGGAGCATGGTTGTTAGAAAAAGCTTGTCTGTGACTGCTTGGCAAAGGAAGTAATGCTAGAAAGAGAAAGAATTGATAGAAAACGTTCTTGGGGAAATGAGGAAAAAGAGCTCAACTTTCTATTAACATTTCGATAAATTTATAGTTGCATAAAGAAGATAGAGAGGTTACAGTTACAATATGATTTCACAGGCAATATACTACTCAGACAAATATACCTCCTTGGATTGTGTTAGCTTCTAAGTAGAGCTATTGTACAGGGCATATGATTCATGTTATGTGCATCATTAGCTCTAATTCTTATTAATTGTAAAACTTGTGTTAGCTCATTCAGATCATGCATGTTCTGTAGGATCATGATAATTATAGGTATTAATCTGAGTCTTTTATGATTTTATCGAGAAAGGCGTATTTTCGCCTTCATTAGGAGCTACACAAGGAGGGGAAGACCTGTGGAGCAAAGCAAAACAAGTCGCGATTAGAGGGATGGCAGCGAATTGGGGTCTGGGGCGGGTTTTGCCTACCCCGCCCGACCCACTCCGCCCCGATACCCGCCGGTTTTAAAAAACCCGCCCCATACCCGAACTCGACGGGGAATCGGGTACTCGAGGGTATCCCCACCCCCGTCCGGCTCTAGGCCCGGCCCACATAAAAACATTTATCAAAATTAATTTCACAAAACCATGACAAGTAGAATCTTTTTACAAAGCATCCATAACATTAACAATAAAAATTTAAATTTTCAATCCTAAGTAAAAAAAATGCTCATTTAAAATCTCATAAAACAATAATAAAGTATAAATTGAAAACTTCAATCCAAAATCTTAATGTTTTTTTAGATAAAATGACCACCATTTATCATCATCTTCAAAGAGATCAAACCAAAATAATAAAGTGCACATTCAAACTTATACAAAATGATACTAAAGTAAAAATTGAAAAGTTTAATCCAAGGAACATAGCCCTTTAGAACCCCCATTCATCACCATCATTATTTTCACGGAGAATAATAATCTTCCAATCTATGCATAGCTCCACTTGCTAATAATTCATCTGCAAAAAACAAAATGAGTTAAAAATTCAAAATATGAAATGTATACATTTTTGTACGAAATTTCATTAAATTTGTCAAATTTTCTTTTTTACCTTCACTTCCAAGATCTATCCATCAATTAAATTGACATAGTCTTCCATTATTTTTGAACTCTATCCTATATAAACCATTTAATAAGTTAGTGACAAATGATAATAAAACAATAACATATTATGTATGATACTAATACATAAAATAGAACTTGAATTCAATAGAAAATAAGAATTTTTTTTTTGTTTGTTTAGATCATCACCATTCATTATCAAATGATCATCAACCATGCATGTACTGAGATCAAGGCAGAAAAAGGTCCCAAAGACCAAGCCAACAGCTAAGTAGATCAGCAAAACTGAGAACTTTTCCTGATTCTCACAGTCACAACAAAAGATCATCAAAAACTGATTTTTTTTTTTACTGTAGCAAGTATCTAACAGTTTGACCAGAAATACAACAGAAATATGGGCAATAATGCAACAGAAATATGGGGCAGATTTGGCAAGTATAATAATTAATAACACCAATTCAGAGTATAAAAACATAAATAGCATATTGGAGACTAAGTTATGGATCAGTAAATTACAGATATATATATTATTTCAATCATATGTCAGACTCTCCTCTTGAAACAGAATTGTTCTGGGATAAAGTAAATCAAAGGCCTGATAGTAAATGATAGAGATTAATAAGAGCTTTTGGGTGACTCAAGCATATTGGAGAAGAATCTCTTTTTTCAAATTCAGCAAATCATAGCATTACAGAAGAAGCCCTTTGGAAAGCTCTCAAGAAGCTTTTAGATTAAGCCAAACATTCTTTCCTAGAATCCATTTAAGCAACGCGTGTCAATGAACAACCCGATTGAGAAAGACAAACAACAGTTCAAACTCAACCACAAAGACTTAATTTTTTATTTTTATTTTTTAAGAAACCAACTGTCTGATTCCTCAACTCCATCTAGATTTTTTTGAGGAATTTCACCAGGAAAATTGAACAACAAGAGCTACACAAACAGCTCACAATCTCAATCCAAAAATGTCAAGTATCACTCATTTAACAATTTGATGAAATTGCAAGCAAACATAAGACATAAACCAAACAAAGCAATCTAAAAACACAGGATTTCAAGCAAAGAAAACAGATAGAAAGATGGAAACTTTACCACCAATTCAGAGTATAATAACACCAAGTATAAAAACATAAATGGCATCAGAAAGATGTAGTACCTGGTGCTTGGTGAGGCGGCGCCTGATAGCACGAGTCTTCTTGGGAGTTGGGGCTGAGGTCAAGGGGAAGGAGCTTCTTCTTCTTATAAACCTCCCTGAGCGCCTATACGCTTCGAGAGATCACCGTCGAGAACCTCGAAGCGATCGACAACCTCACTACCTTGCTGCCGCATTAAATCAAACAAATGATAGGTTAGAATTAACAAAAAGCGAGAAGTGAAGCACAAGATCAGAAAAGAAAACGCACATCTTGGAGAGCTTGTTCGGGGCGCCGCCGGTGACCTTGGCAACGCGGAGAAGGGCGAGCTCCGCCTTGAGATCCTTCAGCTGGTTAAGAAGATCCGCCTTGGACTTGCTCCGCAACTCATGAACCTTAATCCTCGCTGGGAAAGGAGAGAACGTAGAAGAGATGATTGAGAAGGACAAGGAGAGAAGTAGGGAGTCCGAAGAAGAGTTGATGGAGCGGAGCTGCGGAGGCGGCGACAGTGGAGGGGAGGGAGGGGAGGCAGGAGGGGAAGGGGAGACAGGAGGCAGGAGGGCGGCAGTGGAAAGAAGCTCAAGCCTCCAATTCCATGTCTCAAACAAACCCTAACTTACAAATGGATATATATATATATATATAATGGGGGTATTTTTGTAATTTTATATTTCGGGTCGTGTTCGGGTCGGGTATCAAGTTTCCCATACCTACTCAAGCACCGGGCCTTTATATTATTCGGTTTTATCAGAACTCGACCTCAAACCCTGGCCAAACCGGTTCTCCCCTACAAACTCGGGTCAGTCGGGCCTGGGTCGGGTTTGGGTATAATTGCCATCCCTAGCCGCTGATTGGAACAAGTCTTCACCAAGGAGAAATCATAGTATGTGGCACGCCTCTTATCCGGGAGACGCTGTAGCGTTGCTAATCCAATTGCGAGTGAAAGGGATATAGATTTTGCGATGCGTCATTTGACTCTTTGTGAGGTATTGCTAACATGCAGCAACTCAGGCGATGGCGATTTGCAATGCGTCGCTCAACTTGGAGCAGTGGGCCAAAGATTGTAGCTATATAAAGAACTGCAGAATCCTAGGGTTTTCTCATCTAGGTACTTTAACATTTTTTTTTCATCTTGGTCTTGTGGTGACTACCCCGACTTGGTGGTGACGTAGAAGCTCCATCTAGAGCACTACTGAAGATCCGGAGAGCCTCGAATCATCTTGAGGAAGGGGAGGCTTCAATAAGGGCTAAGATCCACATGCTCTTGTTGTATCTTTGATTTTAGCTCTTATCTTGTGAACATGGATGTTTTTTTGTATAAATGATTTGAATTTTTTGTTATGAACTCCATGGTTATTGGCTAGAACTTTGTTTTAGGCTTGTATGATGTTCTTAGACATGATTATCAATAATATCTTTTTATTATATGATTTGGTTGTGGAGCATGGTATGCTTGCAACATGGTTCTTCATTAAACTATTAGTCAGAAGGCAACGATAAACATTTAGCTATATTTTCTTCACATGTATCTAGTTAATCATTGATCCGTAAGGTGACGCCGATGACATATCTTAGGCATAACGACTGTTGATTGCTGGCTATGAGTACAAACACTGAAGCAATTGCACGCAAGCATACGTGGTCGTAGGTAATAAAACAGGTAAGAACCAGGTCAAATCCTCAGGGAACAAAAATTAGGATTACCTGAGCACTAGCTTACTTAATTACCAATTTAGTCAGTCAAATTCTTTGGGAATGTAAAGCTAGATTCCTATTAAAAACAATAAACAAATGCTGACTACGCATGGGGTTTCTCTCCAGATGGATTAATTCTGGGTTGTATACTTCCTATGGTTTGTAAAGATTTTCTCTTATATCTTGTAGAGGTTGTGTCACTTTGGATGTGGGTTAACCAGTAACTAGTAGGGGACTTCAAGTGCTAGGAGGACTGATGTTGTTTCCTTATTCCTAAGGAATACGCCTATAATCCCTTACACATGCCTATTCGGGCGAGTTGTTACTAATCCCTACTCTAAGCTCTGGCCGACTGACACACAAGCCTATGCCTATGCTGTTCTACTCCGGCCTGTCACACCGGATTTCCTTCCTATGCTCTCAATACCATTACACATATATGCCTATGCATGAATAGCTATGGATTTGTCATTGCCTTCCGGCCCATGATTGAGCACACATGAAAACATAGTGCACACATCCATCCATAACACAACATACAAGATATAAGATAGATTGATATCAAATCATAGTATTCATACAACCCTAGATCAAATGTTTAAGCTGCCATCATCAATGGACAAGCAACAGTACCACCGATTTGAGGCCTAATATTCATTAATAATACAAATGAGAGAATAACAATCAAGCATGAAGGGAAAAGTAACCCCCCTTTGCCATTGGAGCTTCACCCCACAACACACGCTCTCTAGAGCCTCAAAGTCGCCCCCATGTGCTTGCTGACATGCCCAAGGTTCCAAAGATGCCAACCCTAATGCTCAGCCTGACTTTATATACCCATAGAATAACGTTGTGACATCCAAAAGGAACGTCCCAACGTCTATGATGAGTAGAGAGTTTCACCATAGCATCTGCCGACTTCGTCGAGATATCGTGAAGATTGTTGCAATGACCAAGAAAGGCTGAGAGAATTCTAAATCCACTATGTATGATTTCATCACGATGCCCGTTGGCCATGTCACGACATCTAGAATCTCCAGAGAATGTTAGCATTGCTTCTGGTTTATTATGTCACGACGTTTATAACCTTCTGATTTATTACATCGTGATGTCTATACGAGTATCGCGACGCACATTTTCCTGGAGAAAACTTGTGCTATCTACCTATGTTCATCGCGAAGACCATTATACACGTCGCGATGTTAGCCCCTTAGCCGCCTTTGTTTGGTGACTTGATCTCTTGTTCTGCTATGACCTTTCGACCCTTGCTGGGAGGCACGTGATACATGCATAACTCACTCGATTTCGCATCAATCGATATACAACAGATGAAAAAATACAATTAAATTGAGTGGAGCAGCTAAAGTGGCCAATTGATGTATATCAGGACCAAAATTAACCTAAACTTGCTTTAATTCTCACCTTTTGGTACTACATAAAGACTATATGCCCATTAAAATAGCACTCTTATGAAAGCTAACAATAACATGTGAATGTTAGTATTGACTAACCATGCATCGTAAGGTGGAAGATTGGTGTGACAGACCGACATTTGCAATGACATAGGAATATATTGTGTGTTATCCATGGCTAGGGTACTATTTAGGTCCAATAATGTCTCACTCCATGTATAGAAATATGTGATGGAGACCGTAGGAATATTCCTTAGGGATGGAGACCGTAGGAATATTCCTTAGGAATAAGGAATCGACATCTATGCTTCATGCGTATGAATTGCCTACCGTGTCACTGAATAGCCCTTGATATCTAGCTTGACAAGCCATCCTTAATCAGAAGAGAAAATTTATCTCACGTCTTGATATCATGCAAACCTAGACCCTTATCACTGATTGTCTCCCCTGATCTGTTCGTCATTCTATTGTTTTTCTTAGGATTTATCTTAGTTTAGATCAAATCTCTTTCAAATAGATTGTTGAAGTGTAAAATCCATGAATTTTTGAAATAAATATTTAGTTATTTCCTTGAGAAAAATATTTAAAATTAATTTTTTTCCGCGATTAGTGTTATCGTGGGATTAAATGATATATTTAAATTAAATAGAAATTAAAAATTATTAAGGGGTCTGTAGGGACCTAATAGTAATTTTGAAAGAACTGAGGACCATAAGGAAGTTTTCCCCTCTCTCAGCCTTGGACCTAAGTGTAATTTTGAAAGTGTCAGGGACCTCTCATAAAATTTCGTGAGAGAAAACCCTATTAGAGAGAATGAACGGCTGAGATTAAAACATCTCAAGCGATGCTAGATCTCGAGACATTATAGCGGTCGTCAAGAAGCCACGTGGCGCGCCCAGAAGAGATCCATCCTATCGTAGCTGGATACGAGGCAAGAAGGGTGGTTAATCTGGAAGTGGCCTCACAGTAAGGGTGTTCCTGAGCCGTCTATCTCGCGAATAGATATATCTCGAGACATAAGAAGGAGATCGGCCCATCAATTTCAAACAAATCCTGACGGTTGATCTCGATCGTCGTCGGATACGAGAATGGGGGATTGAATAAGAACCCTTGATCTAATCGATTGATCACCGCCTCCATCGCCTCGAGAGACGATCCCAGGCGGCCGCCGCTATCGCTACCGCGAAGGCCACCGCTGGCTTCCACCTTCTTCTCCGGCGTTACGCAGCGGGAAGTCAACCGCTGGCCGGCGAATGCTTCCAAACGGCCGCCTGCTCACCGGCCGTAGGAGAGGCTATAAAAGGAGGCTCTTACCCACCGCCTCGCATACCAACGAACAAGAGCGCGGGACTCCGGTGAGCTTCGTCCGAGAAGGATTTTCGGCCGCAGGAGGAGCTTCATGCTGCAAGTTGCTACCGTGAGAAGCTTAATCGAGGTAGGAACCTCCCCCTTGCTTCTAATTGCATATCGAGAGCCTCTGTACTATAGTTAGTACTCGCCGGAGAGTGAGAGTGTAGGTGTTAGTGGGGCGACGCCGGGAGGGGGAAAACGTCGTTGTAGGTGGGCACAAGGGGATCACGAAGTTGAGAGGAAGCTCTGGGCACCTTCTACAGGCGAAATGAGCTCCCGGGAGATGAGTTGCCATTTCCGGCGATCTTCCCCGGCGAAGCATGGACAGAGGAAGAGGAAGGTGCGGACAGGAAGGCAAAGGGGCCTGAGGGTGCGTCCCGCGCGGAGGGGAAGTTTGGCGTGGGAGAAGCACGGCCAATGTCCCTCCGGCGACGGCGGTGGGATTCCTCGAGGCGCCACGGTATTCAGCTGATGAAAGCATGTATGAAGGAGAAGAAGGTTTTTAAAAAAAATATATAAAATCTATAATAACAGTGATAATGATAATTATTTGATTTAATTAATGGTAATTAGTTAATTAAAATAAATTTATGAAAACTTAGGGGTGTGACAGTTAAATAATTAATTGAAATAATTAGTTATTTTCTCTTGGGTTAAAACCTTAGCTAATTATTATAATTAGCTAGATATGTTAATAAAATGGGAAACTATAGGCCTGTGACACATATTTTTGAATAAATCGTTAGTGAAACTAATTATTTTTATAATACGAGTAGTGTGACAAATAATTGGATGATTATTTGCATAATTAAAATAGCTAAAAAGGGACTTTAGCTATGTGACAAATATTGTAATGGATAATATTTCGGTAGCATGACAAAATAAAAATCAATTATTTGATTTGAATAAATTTTGTCTCTAACTAAGTTAGATGTGACAAAATAAGTTTAATTATCTTATGAGTAAAGACATAATTTTATTTTGACTAATAGAAATAAAGTAATTCAACTGTAATTACGGAAAAAGTGATTTAGCAAGGTGGCTAGATAAGTTCAAGGGGATTAGATAAACCCCAACAAGATGGACCTTAGGGTCATAAACTACCAAATGACCAAAATGCCCTTCTAGGGTAAGAGGGGGCTAAGATCAGTCTTAACGAGGCTCAACTCAACTAAAGTGACTTAATAAAGTCAGACTTGACATATAGGCTCGAGTTGACTAGATTTGACCAAAGTAGGTCTAAAAGTCAACTAAGGACCACTAAAACGGGGATAAGGGCCGGTAAACCGAGAGAAGGTCCATAGGACCCGTAAGTGGGCCTAAGCCCAATAAGAATGTAAGGCATGCATGTACACCTAAGGACATAGAAATATTATGGGAATACTGTTTCTAATAGGATCTCTGCATGCCAGATACTCTCGGGGAGTTATTGGCACCCTAGAGGAAACTAGAAGGACATCTACTACCAACCAGAGGTAAGTGATTTCTGCCTAGTATCGCTATTTCTTGATTGATTACATGTTTGTACATGTAAGTTCGCTTGCCTAGTTTCCACCCGGTAACGGGATTTCTTGAACTTGCTATGTAATCTTGATACATGCACTGTTGTTGCCATACATGCTGTTCTTAATTGTTCTTGAATCCTGTTAAGCGTGTATGCTTGTTTACGGGACGTTGGTGTCCCTATTTGCTATGTTCTACTGCCCGGACTCAGTGGAGCTAGGGAAGCTCCAATTTTGGGAACGTTCAGGGATAGGACCCCCTGACTTTCCTGACAGCCCTACCGGAGAAACAAATCTCTGGAGGTCTCAATTGCCGTCATGCGTGGTACAATCAATCCGTGTTAACACGTGAAGAAGAGGTAGTTCTACCGATCTTTGACTGGAGAGTCAAACGACCATCTAGGTCGTAATAATATCCAAAAAGCCGACATACCGGGGGGAGTAAACTCTGAGCTCTCTTAGAACTCACTACAGAGCCCGAGGGCTTTTGTAGCAGGAGTCGTACCTTTGACCTGTTTGTGGTAGACTCCTAGGACTTTGTTGTTGATTTTATGATCCTGATGACTGTCATTTTTATTCTGATGACACTGTGACCTGCAGGGGTACTTACTGAGCTTTCCCTTCGAAAGCTCACGTGTTTTCTCTTTTCCTCCTTTTACAGATTCCGAGGTTTAGAGGGGGAAGAAGCTTGAAGAGAGAGGGACTCCGGGAGACCAAGGTTTATAGGAGTCTCAGTTATCTTATTTTTATAAACTTTGTTATTTGTAGGACCCGTATAGGGACCAGACTTCTATAGGGCCTATGGACCCTAATGACTCTATGTTCTTATGAACTTGAGTTTGTGTTTATTTATGGATTGTTATCTGCTTATCACATTATTAGGCCTTGTATTAGAGTTGAGTTTATCTCTTCTTTAATACGGCCGGTCTCAGATCGTCTTTCGAGGTCCCGGATCCGGTCGGGCGCTATATGAAGGATCGTGAGTAGCGAAGTAGGTTTCTGCTCAACTAGTTGCTTACACTCCCTATGGATTTGACTTAGTACTTACCAGAATTTATTACTTTGATGACATATGCACTTGCGTGAGTGTGTATACCCGCACAACAAATTGAAGACTCGCTCCAGTCTAACCTAAGTCCTAAGCTCGGGGTAGTGTATTGTACTCTACTCCATTTTGAAGGGAGCGGGAGGTGCGCCTATGAAGGGTCCTTTAAGAATCTCTAAGGATCACTTCCTGAGATAATATAAGGCATAGCACCTCCCCTCTATGGCATCTCTTGAGCGCAGATCAGAGGGGGCCCCCTTGCCTCCAAACATAGTAGGAGGTTTGGAAAGATCGAAGAGCATATCCCCTTCTCGGTCCCACTAGGCAACCTAAGTTTTGGAAAAATCAAAGAGTAAATCAGGCTATCTAATTCCTTCTCTTCACCTTCTGTGGTTGAAACAAAGATTTGTTGGAGTGAAGTGGAGGTTCCATGAGAATAAACGGATGAGGGACCTTCTTATCCCTGGAAGATGAAAATACTAACCCTACCTACGTTCATTTATAAGTGTGGCCTGACAGTTCAAAAATCACAAAATTCATGGCAACATTAATGAAGTATCAATAATTATCCTCAATATTTTGAGAAAGGGAAACCCACACGCGATGCAAGGGGAGCATTAAGACGTCTCAAAATACTTGGAGTCTCACCACACTCACCAAAGATTGTTAGAGAATGTACCAAGGCAACACTCCTTGACGAGTTAGGAAATATACTAAGTCAGAACCTCATTCCTGAGCAACACTCCCTAATGGAATAGTTGAAATAACACATTAGCCTTGATCTCCTCGACACGAGCTATGTTGCGTAACAACTTCAAAGGAAATTAAAGCATGGGAATAGAGAAGGGAGAAACAAGTTTATCATTACAAAAGTCAAACAGAAAAATTACAAGTGGTTGGAAACACAACACAAGTAAACATAACGACTTAAGACGCATGAAGTCCCCTCAAAG
Organism: Dioscorea zingiberensis; assembly: GCA_026586065.1. Taxonomy (NCBI): domain Eukaryota; kingdom Viridiplantae; phylum Streptophyta; class Magnoliopsida; order Dioscoreales; family Dioscoreaceae; genus Dioscorea; species Dioscorea zingiberensis. Next base: position 13,938,250 of record CM048820.1, on the reverse strand, counting down.
GGTCAAGGGTCGGCATATCGTGCCTCGTGGCTTCGAGCCAAGACCTCAGCCTATGGTCGTGAGCCCACTCGGTTCACAAATAAGAGCCCCTAGGCGCTCGGACTTCCATGGGACAGGAGGCGGAACAACCTTCACCGACCATCAAGAGCTAGAGGAGGGGTTTCCCTAATATGTTGGGGGTTGATTGGAGTAATGACCTCCTTGGTCTTATTTGCAGCCGCCGAGCTCGCGGAGCTCCTTTGCGACACCTACATCCTTATCACCCTCGCTATTCGGCTCCTCAGGAAGGTACTCCAAAGCCTCCTTGTAACTAAGGGCGATAATATCCAGTTTCGGGTGATCACAAAAAATTCCTTGAAAAATCTTGCAGCTCTTGAATGCGACGGCTAAGGCCTCATGGTCGAGCATGGCCTTGAAGTCCAACGACCTCTAGAAGTAAGCCACAACTTCGATCTCGCGATAGTCGAGCAACTCCTGAAACTAAGTGGACTCCTTAAACTTGTTAATAGCTTCCACATTAGCTAACTCGAGGGCCCGACCATACTCGTCCACCATCGTCCTAACGAGGTGGTCATGCTCCTCCTTGCCACATTGGAATAGGGATTAGGATTCCTCTTTTTGGCACGCAAGTTAATTATCATGCTCCCCTTTTTGGTACGCGAGCTCTGTCTCGTGCTCCTTCCTCTAGCCGTCGAGCCTATCCTTGGCTTCTTTCCTTAAGCATTCTCATTCGCCGCCATGATACCTCTTCAGGTTACCCATATTTTCCTAGACAGTCTTCCTCAGCTTGTCAAGTTCCATCACCAAATCAGCCTACATACATGGCTAACTTTCTTTATATCGGTCTATAATCCTCCTTCGGAGGTTCGGGAGAGAAGTAGCCCTTGCCTGTTTTTTAGTCAACCCCTCCAATCAGCTCAAGCTCCCTAATCCGTTCAGATATACCTATGCCAGTCCACCTTGGGTCTTTGAAGTTATGCGTAGACCGGAAGTCATCATGCCTTCTTAGTGTTTAATGGCTGAATGGACTATCATAAGTGTAGAATGCACGGGTCAGACTAACCATTAGAAGAAAAAGAAAGAAACTCAACAACTTAAAATGACAGCTTGGGTGTACCTTTGTCGCGATCAAAGTGAGCTGGGATGCCAACTCCCTACAATTAAGCTTATCGACAATGGCACGGACATCATTTGGGAAGATACCTAGTAAATCCTCGGTGATCATCACGTTATCGACAAGCCACGACCTCACCCGAGCCTCAGGGGCAGGTAGAAAATCATCCTTTGAAGCCGGGCCTCGGAGCAGTCCTCAGAATTGGAATGTACCATAGGACCCACCCCTACCTTAAGTGCGGGAAGCTTGGCCTACAGAGCCTCGGGCATTGCCAAGTCTGAGCATGGTGACTGGGGCCTGGAGAGGAAGTCAAAGCCCGACTCATGGTGGGTAACAACCTCCAAAGTGGGGATGACCTCCATAGGAGTAGGACGAGGCTCTTCAGAATTCCCCGTCAGTTCGAGGCAAGCTCAGGGATCGTGCTGGATTGCCTCTTACCCCTTGACAAGAGCAATAGAGATACCAAGCACCTTGGGAGGAGACGCTGAAAGAGGCCGATCCTCAACGCGCTTCGACCTCTTCTTCGGGTGGAGTCTGCGATCCTTAGGCCTCTTTGCCCTTCTTTGACGAAGAGGCGCCAGAAGAAGTCTTTGTGCTCCTCCTCATCATCTTCAGTAGGCGGGCCTCATAGGGAGACATCGCTGCAAGAAAATAGACAAGTCACCTTTGACCTGACTAACGACTTTATATTGACACACAAAAAGAAAATAAGAGGGAGAAACTCTATTACATGCAGAGGAAAGCCCGACATCTCTATGAACATACTCAAGCATCGGTTTTGAGGGATCCAAGGGAGCAGAACTATGGAGGATGGCAAGCTGGCTTTGCTCCTTCTTGGTCATGTCAGAGTCAAAGGTTGAATCCAAGAGGGAGTGCTCCACAATGTTGGGACATCTCACTCACCCTCACTAGAAACAAAGAAAAAATGGGATTTCTAGTCCTAAAGTTTCGAGGGAAGAGAACCCAAGAAGGTTATGTTTTGTCGAACGATGAAGTAGACCTAGTCCCTAGACTAGGGAATCTTCTTTAAAAGGAATAAAAGTTGGAACCATCAAAGAGAAGGGGTTATTTTCTCACAGTGGAAGACAATCGTGAGACTGCACAAGATCCTCCAATCGTTCGGATAAAGATGACACGGGCACACTTTGTAAAAATTAAGAACCATACAAAAGAGGGAATGGATGGGAAAATGAAGGCTTGCCCTGAGAGAGTCCAGGTACACGGCAACCTCCCATGTCATAAACAATTGGCCTACTCAGAAAAAGTAGGGAGCCTGTGTCAAAAAGAGGAAAGAATACAAAAATCCTTCGTGATACTCAGCCGAAGTTTGGGTCTCTCGATCTCTTCTCATCGGGGAAAAGTCTATGCTAAGGTTGGACTTCTTAGAAGACGAGGGCTCCACCTTTATTGGGAAGATCAAGGAACAAGACAAGAAGATAAAACAAGAAATTGCTCTTCGTGAACCTTGTGCAGGAGAGACAGAGAAAGCGCCAAGACAAAGATGTTTGAAAAGCTTGCTTGGAAAGGAAGGCATGGGAGATGTCTTTTCACCATATCCGGTGGTTATGATTCAACGGCCGGGAATCCCTCAGTAGAAGGACACCCTCTCGATGTGCAACATGTGGGCCATGGTTCTCCCCGACGCTTCTAAAAGATCGTCCGGGTGTGACGCAAATAATTTCTCCCGCCCTATTCCTTTAATAGTGACAAGTCATCAGGAAGACGTGGGCTTGAAGGTTGAAGCCAACATAATGCAGCTGCTTAGCCTAGAATGATGAATTCCCATCCCAATCAAGTGGTCAACCACTGCTCGGCAATCCAAACTTTGATATGAAGGATTGTGGGGCAAACCAAGTGAAGCGGACAACAACTCGAACTCGACCTACACCTGTGAACAAGTCATACTACACCACATGACCGACCGACGAAGCCGAAAGGTAATTGACAAGTCGAACTGGCCGATCGATTGGCATTAAGTGGTAGTAAGAACAGCTTCGCCTAGCAGGATTATGCACATGCACCGATAGACTGACTTCCTTGGTCGACTCAAAACGAGGGCTTGTCAACCTAACCAATTAGGGGGCAAGTGTTATGGGAGAAAATCAAACCCTACATGTGACATGATCTCAGAGCCCTGTGGTGGTGGGTTGCCTACAACCAACCGATCACCATCCCTTGCTCCACATGGAGATTCCCTCACTTAGAGGACGTGAATGGGGGCGCGCGAACACTTGCGCTGGCATCAGCCATGATCCTCACGACCAACGGCCTGACAGCGTCCCATGAGGTATAAAGAAAGGAGGGGAGAGAAAAAGAGGGGATCTTCTTTTTTGGGCTCGTCTTCAACCCCAGAATCCTTCTTCTTCTCTCGCTCAACCACTCTCCTTGCACTTCTCTGAAGCTCACTGAGATATCTCTCTATCCCCTTCTTCTCCCTTCGATCAACCCCACTAACTTGATCGTCAGAGGGTCTGGGGAGAAGCCCACAGACTTCTCTTACAGGAAGCTAAACCCGGTAGCCGGATTACACTAAGTCCAGTCTTAGCTGAAAGCCATTTCCCTACACCATCAACCATCATCTACCAACCTCATCTAATTCCCTCATCTACGAACAAATTTGGAGTTTTTTTTTCTCTCAAGGAAATGATATTTAAATCTTATATATCTCCATTAATCATATTTGCAAGGATTAAAATTGTATTTTGAAAACAAAAATTGTTATATATACTTCTTAGAAAAGTGTGTGTATATATATATATATATATATATATATATATATATATATATATATATATATATAGTTACTACGCTGCCTACGAACATCTGCTCCAAAATCGACGCCTCCCATTTTGGCCCCTGGAGCATGTTTGAAGGATTTCCAACCATACGAATGGGAAGATCATCGAAAAATAAGCTAGCATGTCTATTTTCATACAATTTGGTGACCGTTTGGTCCTCCCACTTAATGGTTGAAATTCTGAACCATTAAAATTTTCCTAAAATAAGAATCGTTAAGTGGGAGGACCAAACGGTCATCAAATTATATGAAAATGGACATGCTAGCTTATTTTTCGACGGTCTTCCCATCCTGCAGACGTGGCTTGGAAATCCTTCAAACACGCCTCCAGTGGGTCAAATGGAGTATGAAGGATCAAGACAAAATGATCCTACCAATTCTAACGACTCTATCACCGCCAGTGTGTGTATATATATATATATACTTTTCTAAGAAGTATATATAACAACAAATATGATTGATGGAGATATATAAGATTTATATATCCATTTCCTTGAGAAAAAAAAGCTCCAAATTTGTTTGTAGATTCTCCTTATTATAAAAAAAAAAAAAAAATTACTCTTGCAATTTAAAATTTTTAAAACCAACTACCAATTGGTCTATTGGTATCTCGGTCCCCGTAAAAATTCCAACAACCAAGAGGTCTCAGGTTCGATTCGCGGGTGAGGGCACATTTCTAAAAGTGTGAGCAGTGGTTGTGGCAGTAAGGAGAATCTACGAACAAATTTGGAGTTTTTTTCTTGAAGAAATGGATATATAAATCTTATATATCTCCATCAATCATATTTGCAAGGATTAAAATTGTATTTTGAAAAAACCGACGCCCATTTTGGCCCTTGGAGCATGTTTGAAGGATTTCCAACAGTCGAAAAATAAGCTAGCCTGTCAATTTTTATACAATTCGGCGACCGTTTGATCCTCCCACTTAACAATTCTTATTTTAGAAAAATTTTAACCGTTCAGAATTTTAATCATTAAGTGGAAGGATCAAACTAAGCTACTAAATCAGATTTAAAATCGATAGGCTAAATTTTATTTTTTGATGATACGCTTCATCCGTAGCGTTGGAAATCCATCAAAACACGCCTCCAAGAGTTTAAATGCGCAAATGGCCGATTTGCACAAAGTATCCGACCGGCCGCAGAGTATCAAGACTATATATATATATACATATACTTTTCAAAGAAGTATATATAACACCAAATATGTTTGATGGAGATATATAAGATTTATATATCCATTTCCTTGAGAGAAAAAAACTCCAAATTGTTTCTTAGTTGCTTGCCGCTCATATTATTAAAATAAAATAAAATAAAATATTTAAAGTAAAGTGAAAAAAAAACCCGGAAATTTATTCTTTTCCTAGTGACAAACATTTTCATGAAATAAGACAACCACATTAACAGTCAAAAATAACCTTTACAGAGTCAAGTATCTTTGTTAGGAGATGGAGAGTAGCCAATGCCATGGCGAGTGGTGGGAAAAACCATGAAAACAAATGAAAAGATAGCACCGAGAATAGGAGGCAATGCCGTGACAGAAACCTTCTGTTTGGACACTAGAGAAGGATAGAAGCAAGCAATGGTGTTGGAATCCAACCAAGTTAAGAGAGCAAAGACAATCAAGAAATTGGTCAGAATATTACAAGTCACTAAAATAATAAAAAGTTAATGTTTTCATTTTTCATATTTCCGTATTAAATAAATTTAAGATGACGCCAGCAATGGCGATGTGTCATAGCCATCAAACCTGACAATTCTCAACCACTATCCAATTATTCTAGTACTCAAAACAAATTAGCCCACAATCAGTCTTAAAGAAAAAGAAGAGAAAGCTAAATATAAAGTAAAGCTAGAATCAAAGAAAGGCGGTTTAATATTGAAGCACTCTTTCATGTCTATAAATAGCTCTAGAGTGCACAACCAAAACTCACACCAAAACTTAAGAGAGGAATTACTCACAAAACATGGCAGCAGAAAGAGAGGTGAAGCTTGTGGGGTTTTCACTAAGCCCGTTTACAATAAGAGCTAAGATAGCATTAGGTCTCAAAGGAGTAGAGTATGAGTACTTTGAGGAGACCTTTGGGAACAAGAGTGAACTACTGCTCAAGTCCAACCCAGTCTACAAAAAAATCCCTGTTCTGATACACAATGGCAAGCCTATCTGTGAGTCTATGATCATTGTCCAGTACATTGATGATGTCTGTTCTGGTGTTGGTCCTTCCATTGTCCCCTCTGATCCCTTTGATGCAGCCATGGTCAGGTTCTGGTCTCATTATGTTGATGACAAGGTAACTACTTAATACTTATATATAACCATGAATAAATGATCTGATCTTCATATTGTTTGATGATGTTTGTCTTGTGTTGCAGTGGTTCCCTTCTTATTTAGAAGTGGTGAAAGGAGAGACAAGAGAAGCTATGATAGATGCAGTGAGGGAGGCCATTGCAATGCTGCAGCCATTGGAGGAGGCTTTTGAGAAACAGAGCAAAGGGAAGCACTTCTTTGGAGGTGAAACCATTGGGTTTCTAGACATTGCTTTCGGTTCCTATCTGGTTTGGATCAAAGCTGCTGAGAAGATCACTGGTCTTGAGTTTTTTGACAAGTTACCTAACTTGTCTGCATGGGCAGAGTGTTTCTGGGCTCATGATGTTGTCAAAGCTGTGACGCCTGAGGTTGATGCTATTGTGGACTTTGCCAATATACTTCGGGCTAGACTCAATTCACCTCCTCCCCCTACTACTAATTAATTCTCATTATGTGATCCATAATGGTGGTTTGTTGAAGAATAAATTTGTTTTTGTCTTGGAGATGAGAGCTTCTCTGTTTCTACTTTTGCTTTTGTCTTTCTGTTTCATTGTTTGCCATCAATATAATAGCTCCTAGATATGCACATCTCTCCCTCATTTTGTGTTTTTGCATGTTGATCGTAGAGTATCGGAGACAATAATTTAAAAATAAATTAGAACACCAAAACCGATCTTCTAGTCTTTGTGTCGGGGATCTAGGTTTAGAACACTCAAACCGATCTTCTACCTATTTTAACGCCTCTTCCAACTAAGCATAAATTTCACGAAAAAAACACGATCATACCAATACGTAGCATCGGACACATAACGCAAGAACTTGCACAAATATTAAACTGCCCTACGTCCTCTTTCCAAATCAAATATCTTGGAGTGTCAATCTCTGAGTGGCACCCAAAAAAGAATGATTGGATGGAGTTGGTGGAAAAAATCAAAGAAAGGCTAGCATCATGGAAAGAAAATTCCTTTCTCTAGGGAGAAGGCTTATTTTGCTCAATTCGGTCTTGTCAACAATACTTATACATTGGATGTTTATATATCGACTTCCGGAATGGGTTATCCGAAAAATAGACTCCATATGAAGAGACTTGATAAATTGGGGCAGACTATGCTGCCCTAAGGTACAAGGGGATGGAGAATCCTCAATCTCCGCGAATTCCATGAAGCCCTACTAGGAAAATGAAGGTGGAGGGCGCTCACAGGAAAGGATGAGATTTGTCCTAAGATCTTTAAAAATATATACTCCAAAGGAAGATTCATAGACACGCATACGAAGGCCTTGAGAAGAGCATATAACTTCCAGAAAGGAATATGTCGGGAAAGTTCGTCGACGCTCTCCAACATTGCAGTTAAAGCAGTGCAAGGTGAATGTTAAACCAATGGATGGACAACAGGATCGAGGGCCTATCACCTTGGAATAAGCTACCTAGTCTTAAACCCTTAGTACTTAAGACCACCACATCAATACATGCTGCTAGGGTGCGAATACAAAAGCGAAAATCACTCCTGAAACTAGGTCCCCTAATAGAGAAGGCAACTGAAGAGTACGACGAGCTTCTACAATATCTCTAAGACCCTCATTAGGACAATCAAATGATGGATATAAGGGAATGGAAGCAAACACTATCAAAAGACTTCTTAGTCAAGTCACTTTACACTTTTACGGTGAATGGTGACATAAGAAATGACTTTCAAAAGGGCTTCTGGAAGAAACCGCATCCCCTCAAAGTTGAAATTTTCATTAGGTCGACAAAGGACAATAAGATCCTCTCCTTCAATAACCTTCACAAACAAAAGTGGAGGGGAACACGCACGCAATGCTTCCTATGTGACACTGGAGAGGAATTCGTACTACATCACCTTATCTCTTGTCCATTTCATCCAATATATTGCGCCACTTTCAGACCATGTTGGGGATACAAACCTACTCTAAAAATATGCAGGATGTTTGGGGCACCAATACAATCTCCTACAAGGTGTACAAAACCCTTAGAGGAGGATGAGATATGACAATCATGGTAATCACTTGGGCTGTGTTTGGTTGGGGGTTATCCCACTTGGGGATAGTAATAAGTTTTGAAAAATTTTGAATTATTTTGGAGAGAATTTTTAAACCAAAGGTATTAATGATAAGACAGTGATGTGTCTTTTATACATTGGTGGGTTATATTTTTAAATCTTAATTAAAGATTTTGGTGGAAATTTTTTTTTTATGGGGAATTGTGTTGGGGTTATCCCTTGGGAGAAAGAAACACATGATGTTTTCAAGATAAACAAAGTGTTTTCTTAAAAATCATTCATGCTATTTCTTTGCTCATATTATTTGGTTCTACCCTTCAGCATATTGTGTATACCTTTTCTTTAGCCTTTTCTTCCTTTGTCTCTAAACCTTTTCATTGTCAAGATTATTCTTGCAATAAAAGTCATAAATTACCTTTTTCTCAATCCACTATTATTTCTTATGCTCCACTTCAATTCATTTTCTCTGATGTGTGGACTTCTCCTCTTCATTCTGTTGATAATTTAAAATATTATGTCATCTTTGTGGATCACCACACTTATTAAATCTGGTTGTATTCCCTCACTCGTAAATTGGATGTTTCCATTTTCTTTCCACATGTCAAAGCCTTGGTTGAAACCTTCTTTCAAACAAAAATTGTCACCCTCTACTCTGACAATGGGGGGAATACACAGGTCTAAGATCATTCTTGTCCACAGCCGACATCTCTCATCTCACCACTCCTCCACACACACCCGAACATAATGGTTTTTTGAGCATCGCCACCGCCACATAGTTGAAACTGGTCTCGCTTTCTTATCCGGGGCTTTCTTAGTTCTCTCCTTTTGGTCCTATGCTTTCCTCACCGCCACCTACCTTATCTATAGTCTACCTACTCCCACCTTGGACATGATCTCTCCCTATCATAAGCTTTATGCTTCTCCTCCAAATTATCTAAAACTGTGAGTCTTTGGTTGTTTTTGCTACTCGTGGCTTCGTCTGTACTCTCCTCATAAATTGGTCCCTCGCTCCACTCCTTGTGTTTTTCTCAGCTACTCTTAGACCCAAAGTTCCTATATGTGCTATGAACCCACCACCAAGAATATGTATACTTCCCGATATGTACGTTTTGTTGAAACTGAATTTCCCATATCTGCTTTACTTCCCCATTTATCTCGCCCGGACGACTCTACCGGTTCCACATAGCTCTATGTTCCTCTTCTTGCTCCAGCTTCTAGCACACCATCTTTGGCTCAACCTCGCAGGACACCCGCATTAGGTAATCTCTCAAATCCCATCTCAGCTACTTTGCCGCGGCAAAACTCCAATAAGCCAGAAAATCCTTCTCTTCCAAGTTCCAACACCGAATCTTCCCCCAAACCAACTACTACCCCCCTCCCGGACCTCTCCCATTGTTACCAGCTCCCGCAACCACATTCATAAGCCTATCACCAAACTTAACCTCTACGCCCTTCTTACGCAAGAGATAGAACCCACATATGTGACTCAGGCTATCAAGGATAACAAATGGCTTCAAGCCATGTCTGCGGAGTTTGATGCCCTTGTTTGTAACGGTATTTGGGAGTAGGTTCCTCTGGATACGGCTCAGAACATTGTCGGTTGCAAGTGGATTTTTCGTATTAAAAGTTTGCCTGATGGTTCTGTTGACAAGTACAAAGCTCGTTTGATTTCCAAGGGCTTTCATCAGCGTCCAAGTGTTGACTACCATGAGACATTCAATCCTGTTGTCAAGTTCACAACTGTTCGTTTGGTGCTTTCTATTGCGTTCAGTCGTGGCTGGTCTCTACGCTAACTTGACGTCAACAATGCTTTTCTTCAGGGCACTTTCATTGAAGATATCTACATGACACAACCACCGGGCTTTATTGATACTGACCACCCCCATCATGTCTGCAAGTTGAGAAAAGCTATCTATAGCCTCAAGCAAGCACCTCATGTAGGGTATAATGAGCTTCTGTTCCTTCTCCACTCTGGCTTCATCAACTCTACCGTAGACACCTATTTGTTTCTCTTTAACAACAACAAAGTAACTCTTTATCTTCTTGTCTATGTTGATGATATTATTATTACAGGGAGTGATTCTACTGCAGTTCAGGGATTCATTACACTTCTAGCCAATTAATTTTCATTGAAGGATCTTGGTCTGTTAACCTACTTTCTTGGAGTAGAAGTTGTCCCTCACTCACAAAGCATCATTCTATCACAAGGGTGTTATATTGTTGATCTTCTTGCTCGTACCAAGATGACCGATGCCCGCCCGGTCGCCACACCTCTTGCCACGATGCCCACTCTTGTTCTTCACTCGGGCTCTGCGCTATTAGATCCCACTGAATATTGTACCATTGTGGGCAACCTTCAATAACTCTCTTTGACTCGCCCAGACATTGCATATGTGGTCAACAAACTTTCTCAGCTCATGCATCGTCCAACCACGGATCATTGGAATGCTGCAAAACGTCTTCTTAGGTATCTTTGTGGAACCAATAATCCGGGTATTCTTCTCCATTTCAACTCCACACTTGATCTTCATGCTTTCTCCAACACTGACTAGACTGGTAACAAATATGACTTCACATTCACTAGCGCATACATTGCTTATCTTGGTCGCAACCCCATCTCTTGGAGTTCCAAGAAACAACGCACTATTGCTCGATCATCGCCTGAAGCTGAATATTGATTTGTTGCTGCTACAGCTGCCGAATTGCGCTGGTTCACTTCTTTACTTGATGAGCTTGGTTTCTCTTCCTCCTCGTAAATCGGCCATTCATCATGGATAATGTGGGGGCCACAAACTTATGTTCTAATCCGGTGTTTCATTCCCGTATGAAACATGTTGCACTCGACTATCATTTCATTCGTGAACAAGTTCAGAATGGTGTTCTTCGTGTAACGCATGTCTCCTCTACGGATCAGTAGGCGGATCTCTCACTAAACCTGTACCCCGCACACGCTTTCATCAGTTACTACTCAAGATTGGACTCTCCTCTCGGAGCTCCAACTTGCGGGGGCATGTTAGAGTTATTAGAGATATTAAAAGATAGTTTATTTATTTAGATTATGTGTATATTAAAAGATAGTTTCTTTATTTAGATGATTTGTATAGCTAAGAATTTTTAAATTCCCTAGATTAGAGTTAGTTTCCAATTTTAAATTATTGTTTCCCATTTGTTTCCTATTTATACTCTTCTTCAATCAATGAAAAGGCTAACCATTATTTCCTCAATTCTAAATTCTTATAGAGAAGACTCAAGGAAAATATGATTTAAAATTTTATAGCCGAGGAATCCGAGCTGATTTTTTTTTTAATATATACCTATTCTATGTGTGTAATATAATTAAAATTTTAAATCTAATAAAATAAAAATATGATTTATCTTTTTTTTAATAAAGTGGATTAACCACAAGTTTATTTATAATAGATGAAAACAAAAAGCAGGGAATACAATTAGCCCACACCTACAATGTAAAGCATAACATAAATATAACATGGACTCAGTGTAACATGAAATGTTGTTTTTCACCATTGGATCCTTGGGGACGTCCAGCGAGAAATGCAAGTTCCTCTTGATCAAGCTATGTGCATCTTGTAACAACTGCTTCTTTGACTGGTGAACTGCATCAAACCAAGACAACAGGAGGAAGTTAGTATCACGGATAAATTGAAAAAAAAAACGCGTTGTTTATCTTGAAAACCAGGTCGGTTTCTTTCTCCCTATAGGGTGCGAATGACGGCCATCATCAGAAACTCTCAACCCTTTCTCAGGATCTGAGTTACCCATGATGAAGAGGATAAGAGGCCATCCTCTAGTTTTTTTTTTAAATAATAAAAGATGCTATGGTGGTACGGTACTTTGGGAAGGTCAAATAGAGGCAGGGCTTACGGAGGTGAGTAGATGCTGGTGATCTGAAATAAGTATTTTTTTTAGGGTTAATTTTTTTTTACCCATCTAAACAATGTTGCTTTTTCGATCCGGCACCTCAACTTTTTTAACTCTATAAAACAACCACAACTTTCCCTAAGTTTCAAAATGACACCTCTGTCATCTCGCGGATGACGGCCGTGAGGTTAAGTCAGTAATTTATTCGTTAACTTCTAAATAATTCTAATTTTATCATTAACTAAAACCTAATCATTATTAAGACTAACAACTTTGAAATAATCGGAATTAGGTCCTTCCCCCTCGCCAACGATGGTGGCGAGGCCGGCGAGGAGGAGTGCAGAGGAGGGGGAGGGGAAGAGGAAGGAGAAGAGGAGGCCGAGGGGCGGAGGCGGTTGCAAAAACCCCTAATTATTAATTAACCCCCTTGATCCCCTTATAATAAATAGTTCCTCTTCTTCCCCTTCATTCGCGTCTTCTTCTTCTTCTTCTTCTTCTGAGAGAGAGAGGGAGAGAGAGAGAGAGAATGAAGGTCTTCTACTACTTGGTGTTCGGTTTTCTCTCTCTCATTGTGGCGTTGCTGGAGCTCAGCAAGATGGAGAAGGATCGGGTGGTAACCTCCTCGACGTTCAACTCCTTCAAGAACAACTACTTGGTTGTCTACTCTCTCATGAGGGATGCGTTCATTCACGTCTTCGACTTCATCTTTTCAATCTTAGATCTCTTGTTCACCGGCTGATTTCGTTTAGGTTTTATGTGAATTTGATGTTATTTACCTGATCTGATGTTGTGTTTTGAAATCGTGAATCGGATCTGGAGATCTTAGTGATTGAGTGTTGATCTTTGTTTGAATGCTCGTGGATTTCTTGTGGAGTGTTGTGTTGATTGGAATCATTGCTGAGATTTAGATGAATTTGGGGTTTTCAGCTGGAGATTGGTTGCAAGGACCTTACGTCTACTTCCTCTATAGCCAGCCTTTGCCCCTCCCCTGCGCCTCCTCTTCTCCTTACTCTTCCCCGCCCCCTCCTCCGCACTCCTCCTCGCCGGCCTCGCCACCATCGTTAGCGACGGGGAAGGACCTAATTCCGATTAGGTTTGAAATAAAGGGGAGATTTGAATTAGTTTGAAGTTGTTATTCTTAATAATGATTAGGTTTTAGTTAATGATAAAATTAGAATTATTTAGAAGTTAACGAATAAATTACTGACTTAACCTCACGGCCGTCATCCGCGAGATGATAGAGGTGTCATTTTGAAACTTAGGGAAAGTTGTGGTTGTTTTATAGAGTTAAAAAAGTTGAGATGCCAGATCGAAAAAGTAACATTGTTTAGGTGGGTCAAAAAAATTTAACCCTTTTTATTTAATTGTTTGCTTAAGCAAGTTCTGTTATTTAATTGCAAAATGCTTGTGTTTGATGAAATTGGTTAGAATATTACAAGTCATTAAAATAATAAAAAGTTAAATGTTTTCATTTTACATATTTGTACTAAATAAATTTCAGTAGACGCCAGCAATGGCGATGTGTCACAGCCATCAAACCTGACAATTCTCAACCCCACTGTCCAATTATTCTAGTACTCAAAACAAATTAGCCCACAACCAGTCTTAAAAAAAGAAAAACAAGATAAAACTAAATATAAAGTAAAGCTAGAATCAAAGGTAGGCGGCTTAATATTGAAGAACTCTTTCATGTCTATAAATAGCTCAAGAGTGCACAACCAAAACTCACACCAAAACTTTTGAGAGGAATTACACACAAAAAATGGCAGCAGAAAGAGAGGTGAAGCTTGTGGGGTTTTCAGTAAGCCCGTTTGTAATAAGAGCTAAGATAGCATTAGCTCTCAAAGGAGTAGAGTATGAGAACTTTGAGGAGACCTTTGGGAGCAAGAGTGAACTATTGCTCAAGTCCAACCCAGTCTACATGAAGGTCCCTGTTCTCATACAAAGGGAAGCACTTCTTTGGAGGTGAAACCATTGGGTTTCTAGACATTGCTTTGGGTTCCTATCTGGTTTGGATCAAAGCTGCTGAGAAGATCACTGGCCTTGAGTTTTTTGACAAGTTACCTAACTTGTCTGCATGGGCAGAGTGTTTCTGGGCTGATGATGTTGTCAAAGCTGTGATGCCTGAGGTTGATGCCGTTGTGGACTTTGCCAATAAACTTCAGGCTAAATTCAATTCACCTCCTCCCCCTACTACTAATTAATTCTAATTTATGTGATTCATAATGGTGGTTTGTTGAAGAATAAATTTGTTTTTGTCTTGGAGATAAGAGGTTCTCTGTTTCTACTTTGCTTTTGTCTTTCTGTTTCATGGTTTGCCATCAATATAATAGCTCCTATATATGCACCTCTCGCCCTCATTTTGTGTTTTTGCATGTTGATTGAAGAGTATCGGAGACAATAATTTAAAAATAAATTAGAACACCAAAACGGATCTTCTTGTCTTCTGTATCGGCGATCTAGGTTGAGTTTAGAACACTAAAACCGATCTTCTACTTATTTTAAAGCCTCTTCAAACTTTGCATAAATTTCACGAAAAACGCCATCATACCAATACGTAGCATTGGACACATAACGCAAGAACTTGCACAAATATTAAATTGCCCTACGTCCTCTTTCCTAATCAAATATCTTGGAGTGTCAATCTTAGAGTGGCACCCAAAGAAAAATGATTGGATGGGGTTGGTGGAAAAAATCAAAGGCTGGCTGGCATAATGGAAAGAAAAATTCATTTCTCTGGGAGAAGGTTTATTTTGCTCAATTCGGTCCTGTCGGCAATACTTATACATTGGATTGGATGTTTATATATCGACTTCCGGAATGAGTTATCCAAAATATAGACTCCATATGAAGAGACTTCCTCTAGAAGGTCCTCGATAGGGAAGCACACACATACCACTTGGTAAATTGGGTCTAACTATGCTACCCTAATTAGGTACAAGGTGGATGGAGAATCCTTAATCTTTGCGAATTCAATGAGGCCCTACTAGGAAAATGGGGGTGGAGGATACTCAAAGGAAAGGCTAAGATTTGTCTTAAAATCTTTAAAAATATATAAACGAAGGCCCCGGGAAGTGCATCCAACTTCCGGAAAGGGATATGCCGAGAAAGTCCCCCGACGCTCGCCAACAGTTGTTTATATATAAAATATTATCCCGGTTCTAATAAGACTTAAAATTCTAATATATTTAAGTTTCCTAATTGAATTAGGACTTAACCTATGATAAAGCAAGGATTTAAATCCTAAACACAAATCCCAAGACGCCCGAATGCAAATCCCAAGGCGAAAAAAATTAAAAAAATATAAATAAAAAAATAATAATAAAATAAAATAAATAAAAAAATAATTAAAACAAAAATTATTAAAAAAAATTAAAGCAGCTCGATAAGAAAAGTTTGATTAAATTTAACTTAGGGTATAATTAAATTGAGATAACAACTTTGATCTTATCTTAAATCAAAATAAAATTAAAATTTGATCTTATCTTAAATAAAAATAAAAAAAATTTGATTTTATCTCCCCAACTAGATGAGATGAAAGAAACAATTCAAATTAAAGTCAAATCTGAGAAAGAACAGAAAAAATCCATCCTAAAATATTCGATTTTACTTATAAAAATGAATTAAAAATAAAATAATAATAATAATGATAATGAATGAGAAAAAAAATAATAAATAAATAAAAATAATAAAAATTAAAAAAATAACAATAAAAATATATAACAAGTAAAATAAAAAAAATTAAATTAAGTAAAATAAAAAAATTTATTAAATCTCATCTGAGCCTACGGTTTAGATAAAATTAATTAAAAATAATAATAACAACAATAATAATAAAAAGAGTTAGTTAATAGGATAAGGTTAACAGTAAAATCATAAAATAAAAATAAATAAATAACTGAAAAAAAAGGAGATAAAAAAAAGAAGAGATAGGATTTGGATAAAAAAAATAATAAATTAAAAGATGGCTGGGTTCTATATATATATATATATATATGAAGAAGGAGAAAAAAAAGGATCAGAGTGAAAAAAAATTAAAGAGGAATTTTGAGAAATTGATAGAGAAAACACAAGGTATTTCCCGTTCTTTTTCTCCATCATGTAATCGGACTTTTTTTTTAGCCTCTCACTGCCTTCAACCCACCATGGAGTTACCCTTGTGGAACTCCTGTCGTCGCCAAGCTGTCGCTATTCATCGCCGCCTCTACCGAGCCACCCTTGTGGGGCTCTTGTTGCCGTCAAAAGCCGCCACGATTAAGCCACCCTTGTGGGGCTCTGTTGTCGCCAAGTACACTGCTCATCAACGCCTAGCCACCCTTGTGGGTCGATCGTTGTAGCCGAACCACCCTTGTGGGGCTGTTATCGTCACCTAGTCACCCTTGTAGGGCTATCACTGTTGTCGAGCCACTCTTGTGGGGCCGTTATCGCCATCGAGCCACCTTTGTGGGGCTCATCGTTGTCGTTAAATCACCCTTGTGAGGTCAATTGTCGCCTTTGAGTCACCCTTGTGGGACTACGGCCGACTTTGTTCGCCAAAGGAGAAATAATAAAAAATAATATAAGATGATAAAAAAAATAAAAATAAAGAAAAGGAAAGAGCAGCAAAACAAAGGGCGGATGAAATAAGGAAAAAGGAGGCAGAAAAATAAGAAACGGGCAGAGAGATTGAGACAAATAAAAAAAAATAAAAAAAAATAAGTAAAATGAGAAAGAGATCAGAAGGCGTACCCTTTCACTCCCTCAGCCATCTCCTGGACGCCGTGCTACTGTCTGCCGCCGCTATAGATGTCTCCAGCCACCGCTGCCAAAAAGAAGAAGCATCACCAATCTGGCCTTGGCCGATCCGGCCCCTGGCCGCTTACCGGCCACACAGGACACCTGAACAGATCATCGCATCTCACCGCCATCATCCCCTTGGCCTCGGTACCCGCCAGTGCCGAACCAGAGCTGCTGACCGCCTCTTTACTTAGCCACTGCTGCCGATCCGTCGTCGATGCCGCCGTTGATCTTGCTGCCAACAATCACCAAGGCGCCAGGCTCCCTCGTGGACCCTGTCTATGTTGCCCGAAATTGACAAAGATGGTGGTGGAGAAGAGAGATATAGCTGATGTCTCTTTGTCATTGCCAAAAGTGAGCTGATCCCTTCCCAAAATCTTCAATAAAAGTCCTTCAGTGAAGAAACTAAGGCTGGAAAGTCCACCATTGAAGTCGCCATTGGTGAAGATGATAAAGAAACTGCTGCAAATCCTATTCGGAAAACATCCAGGCTTCGAGGAGGTTCAAAGAATCAAAGTATAACCAAGCATTGCATTTGAAGGTGACATTCATTAAACTGAAGATGATACTGAAGCATACTGCCAAGAAAATGAAGGAACTGTTGCTGCTGCCATTTAATGGAATTTTTGACATGTATTATGGGATTGTCATAATGGTTTATTGGATCAAATGACAAGAATCTCATGTAAATATGGGAAGTTATACTTAATGGAATTGTTAATTTAATTCTACCAAGCATACGCCTAAACTATTTTATAAAATGCCTCAAAGAAGACATGAGACACTATAAAAAAAAAACTAAAGATCCCCAACTGTGTGGGGCTGGAGTTGCTCGGATCCCAATCATTTGTGTCACTCAAAGAACTTGAAAATTGTTCACTACCCCGAGCTAACATGTCAAAGTTGTTGTTGTTACTATGTTGGGCATGGAATTGATGGAGAATTAAAGAGGGAACTGACTTTATGAGTTTCCTGAGCACTTTGCATATGTAGAACGAGATTTTTTTTTTTAAAAAGAAATTCAGAAGATACATGATGTTTTTCCGGTTGTCCCAAAGATGGATTAAATCTAAAGATAAAACTGCTGCCTAAGTGAAATCAATGTTTTAGAAACAAAATAAATTGTCTTCCAATATAACTGCTGCTGCTGTAAAAAAAAAAAAAAGAGGTGGTTGTGGTTTGATTGTTTCTATGAAAATAAAAAAAAGGGGGAATATTGTTTCATGTTGACTTCCAATATTGTAAGTTAACTACTATGGCAACATAATTGCAAGCTAGGTGCTGCAGGAACGCTTTTGGAACATTATAGGGCCCGTTTGGATTGGCTTTTTTTGAGTCCAGAAGCGCTTTTTTATAAGTTAAGCGCTTTTGGGCTCAAAAAAATCCGTTTGGATTGGCTTTTTAAAAAAAGCAAGAAGCTGCAAAAAAAAGCCCAAATACTGTTTTTTTCATAAGCTGCTCATGTGGTGCTTCTGAGAAAAGCAGTTTTGGAGAAGCAATTTTAAGGCTATGCAATTACCATATTACCCTTATGAAATCAACAAATGACATGGATTGTTATACCTCTCTCTACCAGCAACTAGGGTTCCACCGTTCTCTCAGATCCGAAGTCTTCCCCGCCTCTTCCTCTACGCTTCCACGAGACCTTCTTCTGCTTCCTCTTTGACAGGGAAATTAAGGTTTGTGTTTTCATCTTCATCCACATCTCTTCTTTATTTGTTCATGTTTTCTTTTTTCATTTCCTCATCAAAGGGGGCTGTGTATATATGTAGCTTGGTCAAGGGGGCTGAATACAGAGGGGGTGTGAGGGGAAAGGAAGCACTGTTTGTGAAGCTTGTTTGCAGGTGAGAACTCAAAATAAAAATGTGAATCTCTCTCTATTCTTGTTTTCTATGGTCTCTTATTTTCAGTATTTGGGATTTTTTGATGTTTTGGTGGTCTCTTTGATGAGTGATTGATGTAACACCTTAAGCATTTTTAATGATCTTATTTTCAGTATTTTTAATCTCTATTGAATCATAGAGCATGATCAGTTAAGCAACAAATTGAAAAGAAAGAATTTGTTAACATTGATAAGTATTTTCAGAACATCTTAAGGATCATTTCTGTAAATACTTATCAATATATCATCTGATTATAAGATCATTATACTCACAATTGCTATTTTTCTGGTTTTAATAGTGTTTCTTCAAAAAATTTGGCTTCACTGCATAAAAAAATAAGAAAAATTTAACATGTTTTTTATAGCAGAAAAAAGATTGAATTGTTGGGAGACTTCATTGATGATTGTTAGTACTTTATGAGTATGTTTTCACCAGCCCTGGAGCATTCAAACAAGCTACATCCTTTGGTGAAAGGGATGACATTCTCATTCCACTCTACAACAAAATGATATTTTTTATATTAATGAAACAAAAACTTAATATATAAATACAATGTAGAGAAGTTGGATGAAAGAATTAGATTACCCAGATGCCACAGCACTCCCACATCTAAACCATTCCCTCCAAATACTTTATCTACTTTGAACTTGATTTGTTTACCCATGGCCTTCCTTAGTTCTCTCAAGAAGTCATAGACTTCATGCATAAACAAGTGCAGCTATATATATACAAATAGCTCCTGAAATCACTGAAACAAAATCAGAGAGAGAGAGAGATGAGACCTTTTCTCCTATAAACGGTTTCTGGAAAGCCATGTCCTCAAATTTGCACTTTTTTGATATGAACTTGGCTAGCTCTTCATCAGCGATTGTTTTAGAATTAATGGAGTTGTAGAAGCTGTGAATCATGGTGGATATTGGAGAGATTGGAGGTTGAGTATTTGGATGCTCAATATGGTTTGCTGATGCTCCTGTGCATGCTAGTATTTGGATGCTCAATATGGTTTGCTGATGCTCAATAAGTTTCATTTGTTTATCAAAAAAAAATTATAAGTTTCATTTGGCATGCACTAGAGACCAGATCAACGGTTCAAAGAATGTTTGTTTGGTTTTGTGAAAATTTCAGCCTCTCATGTATCTCTGTGTGGGATGTAGCTTCACTGTTGTATTTTTTTTTTCCCGAGTCCAAAGTAGTGTCTCTGTGTTTTCAGAATGAACATTGCATCCAAACTAGCACCCAAATGATCTGTTCAAGGGACAAATACAAGTGATGGGAATGTGGAGAAATGTGAAAATATTGCAAAGGCTAGATGGGATGATACAAAGACTGAATTTTTTGTTTTTGGTGTTAATTGTTGTCATGGTTGTTGTGATGTTGAGATATTATTAATATAGCTATTGTTAATTGTCGTTGTAATAGTAATGACAATATTGTTGTAATGGTGGTTGTGATGTTGAAAAATATTATTGTTCTTGTTCTTATGTGTGTTGTAAATTTTTAATTCTTCTTCATTGTTGTAATGGCTCTTGTGATGTCAAAAAATATTATTGTTCTTGTTCTTATGTGTGTTGTAACTTTTTAATTCTTCTTCATTGTTGTTGTGGTTGTTGCGATATTGAAGATATTATTGTTATTATTGTTAATTGTTGTTGCAATATTAATAAGAATATTGTTATTTTTAATTTTTTTTAATATGGGTGTCAAGAAAAATGCAAGCTTGGTAATAGTAATAGTAATAGTAATAAATAAATAAATTAATTAATTAATAATATAAAAATGTGATCATAATCGTAGTAGTAGTAGTAGTAGTAATAATAATAATAATAATAATAATAATAATAATAATATTATTATTATTATTATTATTATTATTAACAGTAATTACTAAGAATAATAATAATGATGATAAGTATCATCATAATAATAAAAATATCAATAATAACAATGATAATAATAATAATAATAACAATAATAAACCTAAACATAATAATACTAACAATAATATTTATTAATTGTAATAAAAGATGTGACAAAAGTATAATACTTGGGATATTATTATAATTGAATGAATGTCCATTTTGGTAATTTGCCACTAAAAAAAGTCCTTTTGGGAATGTACATCCAAACAATTCCCCAAAGAAAAAAGTGCTTCTAAATTAGCTCATCCAAACATAAAATAAATAGAAGCACTTAACTTATTTCTAGAATCACTTTTTTCAAAAGTGCTTTAAGGATTTTGAAAAAAAAAAACTTTTTTAATAAACCAATCCAAACAGGACCCACATGAAAACAAAATGTTTGAGCGAATAAAAAGCTTGAGAAGTATGTACATGGGGAAGTGATAGGAATGAGAAAGCATATCAAATGTCAATAATAGAATTTTCTTTTGAGAATTAGATTCATTAATAAAATAAAATAAAATAAAATAAAAAACATGTTTTTACAATGACAAGTACACATGGCCACTGTGAAGTGACTTGATTTAATTAAAGGCATGGAGGGACATGAGCCACCTTTGTTGACTTTTTCTACAAGTCATCAAGGAAATTTTATGAGCTGAGGTTGGAGGAATTAAACTAATATATCATGATGTTGCCTTTGTTTTCTTAATCATATAATCCACTTTACATTGAATGGTTATTGGCGTGGAATGTGAATGAAGGGGACATTTAATTTGTGGTCATGGTTACAAGCAAGATCCAATGTATTACTTATCATTCCAAATTCATCTCACGCACAATGAAACAAAGCCTAAATTATTTAGGCTAAAAATGGGACCAATCCAATTATGGGTTTAATTTAAAAATGGGCCCAATCCAATTATAGGTTTAATTTAAAATGATGAGATTTGAATATAGATCAAGTCCAAGCTATTCATGTTAACTATGGGCATGGTCCAATTTCGGCTGGGATTTGAACCTAGATCAAGTCACCTCTATATGTTCGATTCATCAAACCTCCAAAACTCAAGGCTATTGAATCTTGAGGTGACAATGGAACACTTATCTTGAGACGACGATGAGGTGCGGGTCTCGAGATGATCAATATAAGAACGTATCTTGAGATGGCAAAGGAAAGGCACAGAGTCTTGAGATGGCGATATAATATTCATCTCAAGGCAGCCAACAAATCCAAATCTCAAAATGGCAAGCATTTTGATGCAACGGTGAGCAACGGTGGGATACGCATCTCGACGTAGCCAATGAAACTAAAACCATGAAGCGACAGAAATTTCAAAATGGCGTACATCTTGAAGCGGCGATGAAATACTTACTTCAAGGCAGTCATTAAAATCCCAAAATCGTGCAAGATCTCCAAGCGGCGGCAAAATCGGGATTCTAAGGCAACCAAAGCGGCACAGATTCTAAAGTGGCAAAGCCTATATCCAAGGCGGAAGACGGCGCCATTTTATATAAACAAATAAATAAATTATATGAATATATGTTCTGCAATAAATTATTCTTATTCATTGTCTCTACTTGTACTCTTTTGCCTTTAATCAAAGGTTCCCAAGACACTGTCTGGGGTAATTAATAATAGGGGCTTGCCTCTATTAGGAATAGAAGAACCCATAAACAAACAAATATGATATTTATGCTTCGATATGTCGTTTGGTGTCTTCTTTCACAGACACGATGCCAGACGCGTATTTTCGATCCCACAACAATACATTTAAAACGGTGCAAGGTGAATGTTAAACCTCTGGATGGACAATAGGGTCGAGGGCCTATTACCCTGGAATAGGATACATAGTCTTCAACGCTTAACACTTAAGACCACCATATCAATATAAGATGCTAGGGTGCGAATATAAAAGCGAAAATCACTCTTGTAACCAAGTCCCTACCGTAGAAGGCAATCAGGAGTAATGACGAGCTTCTACAATATCCTTGAGACCCTCATCCGGACAATCAAATGATGGATATAAGGGAATGGAAGCAAACGCTATCAAAAGACTTCTCAGTCAAGTCAACACTTTTAGGGTGAATGGTGGCATAAGAAGTGACTTTCAAAAGGGCTTATGGAAGAAACAACTTCCCCTCAAAGTTGAAATTTTATTAGGTCAACAAATGACAATAATATCCACACCTTCGATAACCTTCACAGACGAAAGTGGAGGGGAACACGCACACAATGCTTCCTATGTGACACGGGAGAGGAATTTGTACTACATCACCTTATCTCTTATCCATCGCATACAATAATATATGGTGCCACTTTCAGACTATGTTGGGGATACAAACCGACTCTAAAAACATGTAGGATGTTTGGGGCACCAACGCAATCTCCTACAAAGTGCACAAAACCTTTAGAGGAGAATGAGATATCACAATTATGGTAATCACTTTGAGTATATAGGGAGAAAGAAACACACAATGTTTTCAAGATAAACAACACATTTTCTTAAAAATCATTCATGCTATTTCTTTCCTCATATTATTTGGTTCTATACAACATCCGTTACCAAGAGATCAAGACTGGGGCCGTAAAGTATCTAGTGAAATGTAGCCTTGAGTTATCGAGCTAGCCCCCATGAGGAGCGGACAAAGATGATGAGGTCTTTAAAGGCAACACAACCGCTGCGAAAGAGCATGAGAAGACTCGAGGAGCATGACACATAGTCGGGGAATCCAAGCTGAATTTTTTTTATTTTTATGTACCCTTTCTATGTGTGTAATATAATTAAATTTTAAAATCTAATGAAATAAAAATATAATTTATCTATTTATAAAAAACAATAATAAAAGATGCTACGGTGGTACGGTACTTTGAGAAGGTCAAACAGAGGCAGGGCTCTCGGAGGTGAGTAGATGTTGGTGATCTGAAATAAGGATTTTTTATTTAATTGTTTGCTTATTCAAGTTCTGTTATTTAATTGCTAAATGCTTGTTTTTGAAGAAATTAGTTAGAATATTACAAGTCATTAATAAATTTCAGCTGACGCCAGCAATGACGATGTGTCAAGGCCGTCAAACCTGACCAGTCTCAAGCACTACCCAATTAATCTAGTACTAAAAAAAAAAAAAAAAAAAAATTAGGCCACAATCAGTCTTAAAAACAATAATAACTATACAAATAAAAATAAAGTAAAGCTAAGTCAAAGTTTAATATTGAAGCACTCTTTCATGTCTATAAATAGGTCAAGAGTGCAAACCAAAACTCACACCAAAATTTAGAGAGGAATTACACACAAAAAAAATGGCAGCAGAAAGAGAGGTGAAGCTTCTGGGGCTTTGGCAAGCCCATTCGTAATAAGAGCTAAGATAGCATTAGCTCTCAAAGGAGTAGAGTATGAGTACTTTGAGGAGATCTTTGGGAACAAGAGTGAACTACTGCTCAAGTCCAACCCAGTCTACAAGAAGGTCCCTGTTCTCATACACAATGGCAAGCCTATCTGCGAGTCTTTGATCATTGTCCAGTACATTGATGATGTCTGGTCTGGTGTTGGTCCTTCCATTGTCCCCTCTGATCCCTTTGATGCAGCCATGGTCAGGTTCTGGTCTCATTATGTTGATGACAAGGTAACTACTAAATACTTATATATAACCATGAATAAATGATCTGATCTTCATATGGTTTGCTGATCTTTGTCTTGACTCTTGAGTTGCAGTGGTTCCCTTCTTATTTAGAAGTGGTGAAAGGAGAGACAAGAGAAGCTAAGATAGATGCTGCGAGGGAGGCCATTGCAAGGCTGGAGCCA
Organism: Dioscorea zingiberensis; assembly: GCA_026586065.1. Lineage (NCBI taxonomy): Eukaryota > Viridiplantae > Streptophyta > Magnoliopsida > Dioscoreales > Dioscoreaceae > Dioscorea > Dioscorea zingiberensis. The sequence continues at coordinate 13,913,775 of CM048820.1, read as the reverse complement.
TTGGAGGAGGCTTTTGAGAAACAGAGCAAAGGGAAGCACTTCTTTGTAGGTGAAACCATTGGGTTTCTAGACATTGCTTTGGGTTCCTGTTTGGTTTGGATCAAAGCTGCTGAGAAGATCACTGGTCTTGAGTTTTTTGACAAGTTTCCTAACTTGTCTGCATGGGCAGAGTGTTTCTGGGCTGATGATGTTGTCAAAGCTGTGACGCCTGAGGTTGATGCTATTGTGGACTTTGCCAATATACTTCGGGCTGCACTCAATTCACCTCCTCCCCCTACTACTAATTAATTCTAATTTATGTGATTCATAATGGTGGTTTGTTGAAGAATAAATTTGTTTTTGTCTTGGAGATGAGAGCTTCTCTGTTTCTACTTTTGCTTTTGTCTTTCTGTTTCATTGTTTGCCATCAATATAATAGCTCCTAGATATGCACATCTCTCCCTCATTTTGTGTTTTTGCATGTTGATCGTAGAGTATCGGAGACAATAATTTAAAAATAAATTAGAACACCAAAACCGATCTTCTAGTCTTTTGTGTCGGGGATCTAGGTTTAGAACACTCAAACCGATCTTCTACCTATTTTAACGCCTCTTCCAACTAAGCATAAATTTCACGAAAAAAACACGATCATACCAATACGTAGCATCGGACACATAACGCAAGAACTTGCACAAATATTAAACTGCCCTACGTCCTCTTTCCAAATCAAATATCTTGGAGTGTCAATCTCTGAGTGGCACCCAAAAAAGAATGATTGGATGGAGTTGGTGGAAAAAATCAAAGAAAGGCTAGCATCATGGAAAGAAAATTCCTTTCTCTAGGGAGAAGGCTTATTTTGCTCAATTCGGTCTTGTCAACAATACTTATACATTGGATGTTTATATATCGACTTCCGGAATGGGTTATCCGAAAAATAGACTCCATATGAAGAGACTTGATAAATTGGGGCAGACTATGCTGCCCTAAGGTACAAGGGGATGGAGAATCCTCAATCTCCAGCAATTCAATGAAGCCCTACTAGGAAAATGGAGGTGGAGGGCGCTCACAGGAAAGGATGAGATTTGTCCTAAGATCTTTAAAAATATATACTCCAAAGGAAGATTCATAGACACGCATACGAAGGCCTTGAGAAGAGTATCTAACTTCAGGAAAGGAATATGCCAGGAAAGTCCGTCAACGCTCACCAACATTGCAATTAAAGCGGTGCAAGGTGAATGTTAAACCTAGATGGACAACAGGATCGAGGGTCTATCACCTTGGAATAGGCTACCTAGTCTTCAACCCTTAGCACTTAAGACCACCACATCAATACATGATGCTAGGGTGCGAATACAAAAGAGAAAATCACTCCTGAAACTAGGTCCCCTAACAGAGAAGGCAACTGAAGAGTACGAAGAGCTTCTACAATATCTCTAAGACCCTCATTAGGACAATCAAATGATGGATATAAGGGAATGGAAGCAAACACTATCAAAAGACTTCTTAGTCAAGTCACTTTACACTTTTAGGGTGAATGGTGACATAAGAAATGACTTTCAAAAAGGCTTATGGAAGAAAACGCATCCCCTCAAACTTGAAATTTTCATTAGGTCAACAAAGGACAATAAGATCCTCACCTTCGATAACCTTCACAGACAAAAGTGGGGGGGTGGGGGAACACGTCACAATGCTTCCTATGTGACCTTTGGAGAGGAATTTGTACTACATCACCTTATCTCTTATACATCACATCCAATATATTGCGCCACTTTCAAACCATGTTGGGGATACAAACCTACTCTAAAAACATGCAAGATGTTTGGGGCACCAAGGCAATCTCCTACAAGGTGTACAAAACCCTTAGAGGAGGATGAGATATGACAATCATGGTAATCACTTGGGAATGTGGTTTGGTTGGGGTTATCCCACTTGAAGATAGGAATAAGTTTTAAAAATTTTGAATTATTTTGGAGGGAATTTTTAAACCAAAGGTATTAATGATAAAATAGTGATATGTCTTCTATACATTTGGTGGGTTATATTTTTAAATCTTAATTAAAAGATTTTGGCGGGAAATTTTTTTTATGAGGAATTGTGTTGGGGTTATCCCTTGGGAGAGAAAAGAAACACATGATGTTTTCAAGATAAATAAAGTGTTTTATAAAAAATCATTCATGCTATTTCTTTCCTCATATTATTTGGTTCTATCAATCGGCATATTACGTATACCTTTTCTTTAGCCTTTTCTTCCTTTGTCTCTAAACCTTTTCATTGTCAAGAATATTATTTTTGTAATAAAAGTCATAAATTACCTTTTTCTCAATCCACTATTATTTCTCATGCTCTACTTCAAGTCATTTTCTCTGATGTGTGGACTTCTCCTCTTCATTCCGTTGATAATTTCAAATATTATGTCATCTTTGTGGATCACTACACTTATTACATATGGTTGTATTCCCTCACTCATAAATCAGATGTTTCCATTGTCTTTCCACATATCAAAGCCTGGTTGAAACCTTTTTTCAAACAAAAATTGTCACCCTCGACTCTGATAATAGTGGGAATACACAGGTCTAAGATCATTCTTGTCCACAACCGACATCTCTCATCTCACCACTCCTCCACACACACTCGAACATAATGGTTTTTTGAGCATCACCACCGTCACATAGTTGAAACTGGTCTCGCTCTCTTATCCTGGGCTTTCTTACCTCTCTCCTTTTGGCCCTATGCTTTCCTCACCTCCACCTACCTTATCTATCGTCTGCGTACTCCCACCTTGGACATGATCTCTGCCTATAATAAGCTTTTTGCTTCTCCTCCAAATTGTCTCAAATTGTGAGTCTTTGGTTGTTTTTGCTACTCGTGGCTTCGTCCGTACTCTCCTCATAAATTAGTCCCTGGCTCCACTCCTTGTGTTTTTCTCAGCTACTCCTAGACCCAAAGTGCCTATATGTGCTATGAACCCACCAACAAGAATATGTATACTTCCCAATATGTACGTTATGTTGAAACTGAATTTCCCATATCTGCTTTACTTCCCCATTTATCTCGCCCGGATGAGTCTACCGATTCCACATAGCTCTATGTTCCTCTTCTTGCTCCATCTTCTAGCACACCATCTCTTGCTCAACCTTGCAGGACACCCGCGTTAGGTAATCTCTCAAATCCCATCTCATCTACTTCGCCGCGTCAAAACTCCAATAAGCCAGAAAATCCGTCTCTTCCCAGTTCCAACACCGAATCTTCCCCCAAACCAACTGCTACCCCCCTCCCGAACCTCTCCCATTGTTACCCGCTCCCACAACCACATTCATAAGCCTATCACCAAACTTAACCTATCCGCCCTTCTTACGCAAGAGATAGAACCCACATATGTGACTCAGGCTATCAAGGATAACAAATGGCGTCAGGCCATGCCTGCGGAGTTTGATGCCCTTGTTTGTAACGGTATTAGGAGTTGGTTCCTCTGGATGCGGCTCAGAACATTGTTGGTTGCAAATGGATTTTTCGTATTAAACGTTTGCTTGATGGTTCTATTGACAAGTACAAAGCTCGTCTGATTTCCAAGGGCTTTCATCAGCGTCCAAGTGTTGACTACCATGAGACATTCAGTCCTGTTATCAAGCCCACAACTGTTCATTTGGTATTTTCTATTGCGATCAGCCGTGGATTGACGTCAACAATGCTTTTCTTCAGGGCACTTTCACTAAAGATGTCTACATGACATAACCATCGAGCTTTATTGATCGACCACCCCCAACATGTCTGCAAGTTGAGAAAAGCTATCTATAGCCTTAAGCAAGCACCTCGTGCTTGGTATAATGAGCGTCAGTTCCTTCTCCACTCTGGCTTCATCAACTCTACTGCAGACACCTATTTGTTTCTCTTTAACAACAACAAAGTAACTCTTTATCTTCTTGTCTATATTGATGATATTATTATTACAGGGAGTGATTCTCTTGCGGATTCGGGATTCATTACACTTCTAGCCAATTAATTTTCATTTGAAGGATCTTGGTACATTAACCTACTTTCTTGGAGTAGAAGTTGTCCCTCACTCACAAGGCATCATTCTATCACATGCCGTTATATTGTTGATCTTCTTGCTCGTACCAAGATGACTGATGCCCGCCCGGTCACCATATCTCTTGCCATGATGCTCACTCTTGTTCTTCACTTGGGCTCTGCGCTATTAGATCCCACTGAATATCATACCATTATGGGCAGCCTTCAATACCTCTCTTTGACTCGCCCAGACATTGCATATGTGGTCAACAAACTTTCTCAGTTCATGCATCGTCCAACCACGGATCACTGGAATGTTGCAAAACGTCTTCTTAGGTATCTTTGTGGAACTATTGATCCGGGTATTCTTCTCCATTTCAACTCCACACTTGATCTTCATGCTTTCTCTAACACTGACTAGGTTGGTAACAAAGATGACTTCACATCCACTAGCGCATATATTGTTTATCTTGGTCGCAACCCCATCTCTTGGAGTTCCAAGAAACAACGTACAGTTGCTCGATCATCGCTTGAAGCTGAATATCGATTTGTTGCTGCTACAGCTGCCGAATTGCGCTAGTTCACATCTCTATTTGATGAGCTTGGTTTCTCTTTCCTCTCGAGGAAATCGATCATCTCTTGTATTGATAATGTGGGGGCCACAAACTTATGTTCTAATCCGGTGTTTCATTCCCGTATGAAACATGTTGCACTCGACTATCATTTCATTCGTCAACAAGTTCAGAATGGTGTTCTTCGTGTGACGCATGTCTCCTCTACAAATCAGTTGGCGGATGCTCTCACTAAACCTCTACCCCGCACACGCTTTCATCAGTTACTACTCAAGATTGGACTCTCCTCTCGGAGCTCCAACTTGCAGGGGTATGTGAGAGTAATTAGAGATATTAAAAGATAGTTTATTTATTTAGATTATGTGTATATTAAAGATAGTTTCTTTATTTAGATGATTTGTATAGCTAAGAATTTTTAAATTCCCTAGATTAGAGTTAGTTTCCAATTTTAAATTATTGTTTCCCGTTTGTATCCTATTTATACTCTTCTTCAATCAATGAAAAGGCTAAGCCATTATTTTCCTCAATTCTAAATTCTTATAGAGAAGACTCGAGGAACATGACACATAGTCGAGGAATCCGAGTTGAATTTTTTTTTAATATATACCTATTCTACGTTTGTAATATAATTAAAATTTTAAATCTAATAAAATAAAAATATGATTTATCTTTTTTGTTTTGAATAAAGTGGATTAACCACGAGTTTATTTATAATAGATGAAAACAAAAAGCAGGGAATACAATTAGCCCACACCTACAATATAAAGCATAACATAAATATAACATGGACTCAGTGTAACATGAAATGTGTTTCCTTCTTCTGTTGTTCTCCTCCCTCCTAGGCCTCGTCGCCATTGGATCCTTAGGGACGACCAGCGAGAAATGCAAGTTCCTCTTGATCAGGCTATGTGCATTTTGCATCAACTGCTTCTTTGACGGGTGGACTGCATCAAATAAAGACAACAAGAGGAAGTTAGTATCACGGATAAGTTGTAAGAAAACGCGTTATTTATCTTAAAAACACCGTCGATTTCTTTCTCCCCATAGTGTCCAAATGACGGCCATCATCAGAAGCTCTCAACCCTTTCTCAGGGTCTGATTTACCCATGATGAAGAGGATAAGAGGCCATCCTCTAGTTTTTTTTTTAAATAATAAAAGATGCTATAGTGGTACGGTACTTTGGGAAGGTCAAATAGAGGCACTGAGGCAGGGTTTACAGAGGTGAGTAGATGCTGGTGATTTGAAATAAGTATTTTTTTTTATTTAATTGTTTGCTTAAGCAAATTCTGTTATTTAATTGCAAAATGCTTGAGTTTGATGAAATTGGTTAGAATATTACAAGTCATTAAAATAATAAAGTTAAATGTTTTCATTTTACATATTTGTACTAAATAAATTTCAGTTGACGCCAGCAATGGCGATGTGTCACAGCCATCAAACCTGACAATTCTCAACCCCACTGTCCAATTATTCTAGTACTCAAAACAAATTAGCCCACAACCAGTCTTAAAAAAAGAAAAAGAAGATAAAACTAAATATAAAGTAAAGCTAGAATCAAAGGTAGGCGGCTTAATATTGAAGAACTCTTTCATGTCTATAAATAGCTCAAGAGTGCACAACCAAAACTCACACCAAAACTTTTGAGAGGAATTACACACAAAAAATGGCAGCAGAAAGAGAGGTGAAGCTTGTGGGGTTTTCAGTAAGCCCGTTTGTAATAAGAGCTAAGATAGCATTAGCTCTCAAAGGAGTAGAGTATGAGAACTTTGAGGAGACCTTTGGGAGCAAGAGTGAACTATTGCTCAAGTCCAACCCAGTCTACAAGAAGGTCCCTGTTCTCATACACAATGGCAAGCCTATCTGTGAGTCTCTGATCATTGTTCAGTACATTGATGATGTCTGGTCTGGTGCTGGACCTTCCATTGTCCCCTCTGATCCCTTTGATGCAGCCATGGCCAGGTTCTGGTCTCATTATGTTGATGACAAGGTAACTACTAAATACTTATATATAACCATGAATAAATGATCTGATCTTCATATGGTTTGCTGATCTTTGTCTTGACTCTTGAGTTGCAGTGGTTCCCTTCTTATTTAGAAGTGGTGAAAGGAGAGACAAGAGAAGCTAAGATAGATGCAGCGAGGGAGGCCATTGCAAGACTGCAGCCATTGGAGGAGGCTTTTGAGAAACAGATCAAAGGGAAGCACTTCTTTGGAGGTGAAACCATTGGGTTTCTAGACATTGCTTTGGGTTCCTATCTGGTTTGGATCAAAGCTGCTGAGAAGATCACTGGCCTTGAGTTTTTTGACAAGTTCCCTAACTTGTCTGCATGGGCAGAGTGTTTCTGGGCTGATGATGTTGTCAAAGCTGTGATGCCTGAGGTTGATGCCGTTGTGGGCTTTGCCAATAAACTTCAGGCTAAATTCAATTCACCTCCTCCCCCTACTACTAATTAATTCTAATTTATGTGATTCATAATGGTGGTTTGTTGAAGAATAAATTTGTTTTTGTCTTGGAGATAAGAGGTTCTCTGTTTCTACTTTGCTTTTGTCTTTCTGTTTCATGGTTTGCCATCAATATAATAGCTCCTATATATGCACCTCTTGCCCTCATTTTGTGTTTTGCATGTTGATTGAAGAGTATCGGAGACAATAATTTAAAAATAAATTAGAACACCAAAACCGATCTTCTTGTCTTCTGTATCGGCGATCTAGGTTGAGTTTAGAACACTAAAACCGATCTTCTACTTATTTTAAAGCCTCTTCAAACTTCGCATAAATTTTACGAAAAACGCCATCATACCAATACGTAGCATTGGACACATAACGCAAGAACTTGCACAAATATTAAATTGCCCTACGTCCTCTTTCCTAATCAAATATCTTGGAGTGTCAATCTCAGAGTGGCACCCAAAGAAAAATGATTGGATGGGGTTGGTGGAAAAAATCAAAGGCTGGCTGGCATCATGGAAAGAAAAATTCATTTCTCTAGGGAGAAGGTTTATTTTGCTCAATTCGGTCATGTCGGCAATACTTATACATTGGATTGGATGTTTATATATCGACTTCCGGAATGAGTTATCCAAAATATAGACTCCATATGAAGAGACTTCCTCTAGAAGGTCCTCGATAGGGAAGCACACACATACCACTTGGTAAATTGGGTCTAATTATGCTACCCTAATTAGGTACAAGGTGGATGGAGAATCCTTAATCTTTGCGAATTCAATGAGGCCCTACTAGAAAAATGGGGGTGGAGGATACTCAAAGGAAAGGCTAAGATTTGTCTTAAAATCTTTAAAAATATATAAACGAAGGCCCCGGGAAGTGCATCCAACTTCCGGAAAGGGATATGCCGAGAAAGTCCCCCGACGCTCGCCAACAGTTGTTTATATATAAAATATTATCCCGGTTCTAATAAGACTTAAAATTCTAATATATTTAAGTTTCCTAATTGAATTAGGACTTAACCTATGATAAAGCAAGGATTTAAATCCTAAACACAAATCCCAAGACGCCCGAATGCAAATCCCAAGGCGAAAAAAATTAAAAAAATATAAATAAAAAAATAATAATAAAATAAAATAAATAAAAAAATAATTAAAACAAAAATTATTAAAAAAAAAATTAAAGCAGAAATGATCTTATTTTCAGTATTTTTAATCTCTATTGAATCATAGAGCATGATCAGTTAAGCAACAAATTGAAAAGAAAGAATTTGTTAACATTGATAAGTATTTTCAGAACATCTTAAGGATCATTTCTGTAAATACTTATCAATATATCATCTGATTATAAGATCATTATACTCACAATTGCTATTTTTCTGGTTTTAATAGTGTTTCTTCAAAAAATTTGGCTTCACTGCATAAAAAAATCAGAAAAATTTAACATGTTTTTTACAACAGAAAAAAGATTGAATTGTTGGGAGACTTCATTGATGATTGTTAGTACTTTATGAGTATGTTTTCACCAGCCCTGAGCATTCAAACAAGCTACATCCTTTGGTGAAAGGGATGACATTCTCATTCCACTCTACAACAAAATGATATTTTTTATATTAATGAAACAAAAACTTAATATATAAATACAATGTAGAGAAGTAGGATGAAAGAATTAGATTACCCAGATGCCACAGCACTCCCACATCTAAACCATTCCCTCCAAATACTTTATCTACTTTGAACTTGATTTGTTTACCCATGGCCTTAGTTCTCTCAAGAAATCATTGACTTCATGCATAAACAAGTGCAGCTATATATATACAAATAGCTCCTGAAATCACTGAAGCAAATCAGAGAGAGAGAGAGAGATGAGACCTTTTCTCCTATAAATGGTTTCCAGAAAGCCATGTCCTCAAATTTGCACTTTTTTGATATGAACTTGGCCAGCTCTTCAACAGCGATTGTTTTAGAATTAATGGAGTTGTAGAAGCTGTGAATCATGGTGGATATTGGAGAGATTGGAGGTTGAGTATTTGGATGCTCAATATGGTTTGCTGATGCTCAATAAGTTTCATTTGTTTATCAAAAAAATTATAAGTTTCATTTGGCATGCACTAGAGACCGGATCAACGGTTCAAAGAATGTTTGTTTGGTTTTGTGAAAATTTCGACCTCTCATGTATCTGCTTGTGTGGGATGTAGCTTCAACTGTTGTATTTTTTTTTCCGAGTCCAAAGTAGTGTCTCTGTGTTTTGAATGAACATTGCATCCAAACTAGCACCCAAATGATGCATTCAAGGGACAAATACAAGTGATGGGAATGTGGAGAAATGTGAAAATATTGCAAAGGCTAGATGGGATGATACAAAGACTGAATTTTTTGTTTTTGGTGTTAATTGTTGTCATGGTTGTTGTGATGTTGAGATATTATTAATATAGCTATTGTTAATTGTCGTTGTAATAGTAATGACAATATTGTTGTAATGGTGGTTGTGATGTTGAAAAATATTATTGTTCTTGTTCTTATGTGTGTTATAAATTTTTAATTCTTCTTCATTGTTGTAATGGATCTTGTGATGTCAAAAAATATTATTGTTCTTGTTCTTATGTGTGTTGTAACTTTTTAATTCTTCTTCATTGTTGTTGCGGTTGTTGCGATGTTGAAAATATTATTGTTATTAATGTTATTTGTTGTTGTAATATTAATAAGAATATTGTTATGTTTAATTTTTTTTAATATGGATGTCAAGAAAAATGCAAGCTTGGTAATAGTAATAGTAATAGTAATAAATAAATAAATAAATAAATAAATTAATTAATAAATTAATTAATAATATAAAAATGTGATCATAATCGTAGTAATAATAATAATAATAATAATAATAATAATAATAATATTATTATTATTATTATTATTATTATTATTATTAATAGTAATTACTAAGAATAATAATAATGATGATAAGTATCATCATAATAATAAAAATATCAATAATAACAATGATAATAATAATAATAATAATAACAATAATAAACCTAAACATAATAATACTAACAATAATATTTATTAATTGTAATAAAAGATGTGACAAAAGTATAATACTTGAGATATTATTATAATTGAATGAATGTCCATTTTGATAATTTGCCACTAAAAAAAGTCCTTTTGGGAATGTACATCCAAATAATTCCCCAAAGAAAAAGTCGCTTCTAAATTAAATTTCTATCCAAACATAAAATAAATAGAAGCACTTAACTTATTTCTAGAATCACTTTTTTCAAGAGTGCTTTAAGGATTTTGAAAAAAAAAACTTTTTTAATAAACCAATCCAAACGGGACCTAGATGAAAACAACATGTTTGAGCGAATAAAAAGCTTGAGAAGTATGTACATGGGAAAGTGATAGGAATGAGAAAGCATATCAAATGTCAATAATAGAATTTTCTTTTGAGAATTAGATTCATTAATAAAATAAAATAAAATAAAATAAAAAACATGTTTTTACAATGACAAGTACACATGGCCACTGTGAAGTGACTTGATTTAATTAAAGGCATGGAGGGACATGAGCCACCTTTGTTGACTTTTTCTACTAGTCATCAAGGAAATTTTATGAGCTGGGGTTGGAGGAATTAAACTAATATATCATGATGTTGCCTTTGTTTTCTTAATCCATATAATCCACTTTACATTTGAATGGTTATTGGCGTGGAAAGTGAATGAAGGGGACATTTAATTTGTGGTCATGGTTACAAGCAAGATCCAATGTATTACTTATCATTCCAAATTCATCTCACGCACAATGAAACAAAGCCTAAATTATTTAGGCTAAAAATGGGACCAATCCAATTATGGGTTTAATTTAAAAATGGGCCCAATCCAATTATGGGTTTAGTTTAAAATGATGAGATTTGAATATAGATCAAGCCCAAGCTATCCGCGTTAACTATGGGCATGGTCCAATTTCAGTTGGAATTTGAACCTAGATCAAGTCACCTCTATATGTTCGATTCATCAAACCTCCAAAAACTCAAGGCTATTGAATCTTGAGGTGACAATGGAATACTTACCTCGAGACGATGATGAGGTGCGGGTCTCGAGGTGATCAATATAAGCACGTATCTCGAGATGGCAAAGGGAAGGCACAGAGTCTTGAGATGGCGATATCATATTCATCTCAAGGCAACCAACAAATCCAAATCTCAAAATGGCAAGCATTTTGATGCAACGGTGAGCAACGGTGGGATACGCATCTCGACGTAGCCAATGAAACTAAAACCATGAAGCGACAAAAATTTCAAAATGGCGTACATCTTGAAGCGGCGATGAAATACTTACTTCAAAGGCGATCATTAAAATCCCAAAATGCGTGCAAGATCTCCAAGCGGCGGCAAAATCGGGATTCTAAGGCAACCAAAGCGGCCGCAGATTCTAAAGTGGCAAAGCCTATATCCAAGAAGCGGAAGACGCGCCATTTTATATAAACAAATAAATAAATTATATGAATATATGTTCTGCAATAAATTATTCTTATTCATTGTCTCTACTTGTACTCTTTTGCCTTTAATCAAAGGTTCCCAAGACACTGTTTGGGGTAATTAATAATAGGGGCTTGCCTCTATTAGGAATAGAAGAACCCATAAACAAACAAATATGATATTTACGCACGATATAATGCGTTTGGGTATGTCTTACTTTCATGGAATACGATCTGGGGGCAGTATTTTCGATCCCACAACAATACATTTAAAACGGTGCAAGGTGAATGTTAAACCTCTGGATGGACAATAGGGTCGAGGGCCTATTACCCTGGAATAGGATACATAGTCTTCAGCGCTTAACACTTAAGACCACCATATCAATATAAGATGCTAGAGTGCGAATATAAAAGCGAAAATCACTCTTGTAACCAAGTCCCTAACAGAGAAGGCAATCGAGGAGTACGGCGAGCTTCTCTGATATCCTTGAGACCCTCATCCTGACAATCAAATGATGGATATAAGGGAATGGAAGCAAGCGCTATCAAAAGACTTCTACGGTCAAGTCAACACTTTTAGGGTGAATGGTGGCATAAGAAGTGACTTTCAAAAGGGCTTATGGAAGAAACAACTTCCCCTCAAAGTTGAAATTTTATTAGGTCAACAAATGACAATAATATCCACACCTTGATAACCTTCAGCATTTAAAGTGGAGGGAACACGCATACAATGCTTCCTATGTGACACACGGGAGAGGAATTTGTACTACATCACCTTATCTCTTATCCATCGCATACAATAATATATGGTGCCACTTTCGGACTATGTTGGGGATACAAACCGACTCTAAAACATGTAGGATGTTTGGGGCACCAACGCAATCTCCTACAAAGTGCACAAAACCTTTAGAGGAGAATGAGATATCACAATTATGGTAATCACTTTGAGTATATAGGGAGAAAAGAAACACAATGTTTTCAGGATAAACAATACATTTTCTTAAAAATCATTCTACGCTATTTCTTTCCTCATATTATTTGGTTCTATACAACATCCGTTACCAAGAGATCAAGACTGGGGCCGTAAAGTATCTAGTGAAATGTAGCCTTGAGTTATCGAGCTAGCCCCCATGAGGAGCGGACAAAGACGATGAGGTCTTTAAAGGCAACACAAACGCTGCGAAAGAGCATGAGAAGACTCGAGGAGCATGACACATAGTCGGGGAATCCAAGCTGAATTTTTTTTATTTTTATGTACCCTTTCTATGTGTGTAATATAATTAAATTTTAAAATCTAATGAAATAAAAATATAATTTATCTATTTATAAAAAACAATAATAACAGATGCTATGGTGGTACGGTACTCTGAGAAGGTCAAACAGAGGCTGACATTACTTTAATTGTTTGCTTATTCAAGTTTAATATTGAAATTTAATTGTTTGCTTATTCAAGTTCTGTTATTTAATTGCTAAATGCTTGTTTTTGAAGAAATTAGTTAGAATATTACAAGTCATTAATAAATTTCAGCTGACGCCAGCAATGACGATGTGTCAGGGCCGTCAAACCTGACCAGTCTCAAGCACTACCCAATTAATCTAGTACTTTAAAAAAAAAAAAATTAAAAATAGGCCACAATCAGTCTTAAAAACAATAATAACTATACAAATAAAAATAAAGTAAAGCTAAGTCAAAGTTTAATATTGAAGCACTCTTTCATGTCTATAAATAGGTTAAGAGTGCACAACCAAAACTCACACCAAAACTCAAAGAGGAATTACACACAAAAAATGGCAGCAGAAAGAGAGGTGAAGCTTCTGGGGCTTTGGGCAAGCCCATTTGTAATAAGAGCTAAGATAGCATTAGCTCTCAAAGGAGTAGAGTATGAGTACTTCGAGGAGATCTTTGGGAACAAGAGTGAACTACTGCTCAAGTCCAACCCAGTCTACAAGAAGGTCCCTGTTCTGATACACAATGGCAAGCCTATCTGCGAGTCTTTGATCATTGTCCAGTACATTGATGATGTCTGGTCTGGTGTTGGTCCTTCCATTGTCCCCTCTGATCCCTTTGATGCAGCCCTGGTCAGGTTCTGGTCTCATTATGTTGATGACAAGGTAACTACTAAATACTTATATATAACCATGAATAAATGATCTGATCTTCATATTGTTTGATGATCTTTGTCTTGTGTCTTGTGTTACAGTGGTTCCCTTCTTATTTAGAAGTGGTGAAAGGAGAGACAAGAGAAGCTAAGATAGATGCAGCAAGGGAGGCCATTGCAAGGCTGGAGCCATTGGAGGAGGCTTTTGAGAAACAGAGCAAAGGGAAGCACTTCTTTGGAGGTGAAACCATTGGGTTTCTAGACATTGCTTTGGGTTCCTGTTTGGTTTGGATCAAAGCTGCTGAGAAGATCACTGGTCTTGAGTTTTTTGACAAGTTACCTAACTTGTCTGCATGGGCAGAGTGTTTCTGGGCTCATGATGTTGTCAAAGCTGTGATGCCTGAGGTTGATGCCATTGTGGACTTTGCCAAGAAAATTCAGGCTAAATTCAATTCACCTCCTCCTCCTACTACTAATTAATTCTCATTCATATTTGTTGAAGAATAAATTTGTCTGTGAGGTTCTCTGTTTCTACTTTGCTTTGACTTTTCTGTTTCATGGTTTGCCATCAATGTAATAGCTCCTAGATATGCACCTCTCTCCCTTATTTTTTTTTTTGTTTTTGCATGTTGATTGAAGAGTATTAGAGACAATATTAATTCGTATTAAGATAAGCATGAATATATATTTTGTGGGGTGGTGGCCATACTCCATGATGATATCAAAGATATTTATAATTATATCACTGTTGCTCAAATAGCAGGCTTCTCGAGCTATCTTTCTTGACTTCTGGTGACATTATTCATCCATCAACCAGAGCCGGACTTTCATGTCATCCAGAGATCATCAAGCTTGACTGAGAATGGATGGAGGAGAAGAGGTGAAGGTGATGGAGCTTTGGGCAAGTTTATTTTTGATGAGTTAAGATAGATTTGAATCTCAAGGTAGTGAAGAATGAGAACATGGAAGACCTTTGGGAGCAAGAGCCATGGCCAGTTTCTGGTCTTACTATATTGATGACAATGTAAGGATGAGTGAGTAAATGGTTTTTTTTTTTTTTTGTTTTATTATTATTATTATTATTATTATTATTATTATTATTTTTTAATGTCAAGACCCCTAATTAGTTCATGAGGTTTTCTTGATTTGTGTCTTTGACTCCTCAATTATTTTTTGTCCTCAACAGCTCCCTCTATTATATGTTTGGTGAAAAGAAGTGATCCCTCACCCTAACGCCCGTCAGGTTTTTCGTCCCGATGGCAGATGTGGCATTTTTTATTATTAAAAAAATATTAAAATATTGTGTGAAAATTTTAAACCCCTTTAAGATAACAAATAATGCAATTATAATAATTACATAAAAATTAATTATTTTATAAAAATATAATTAACAAACCCTAACCCTCCAATCCCCGCCTCCTCGCTCGCCGCGAGCACAATATGGCTCCTCATTGTTGGTCAACACCAAGACGACTCCTTTCAGGGCGCGCGGTGCGATGGGCTTGGGAAAGACGAGGACGCCATCAGCGGTGCTCTCACTTTTAGCCGACCACGTAGTTTTGGTAGCTCCGACCTCTGGCCACCAGCTCAACGTCGTCGTAAAGCTTGTTGGTTTCTCCTACTATGGTCACCATTCCCTTGTTTAGGATCCGGGGCTAAGGAATTTTGGTGAATCAAGGAGGGGAAGGAAGCTTGACGCTAGACAGCCGAGTAGACCGGGTACACAAGACAACCATGGCTATGTAGAGGGGGGCACGGGCCGGTTTTGGCCCGGAACCGGCAGGAAAACCAGCAGTCAAGCCCGACCCAATGGGCGGTCGAGGAACGTGAACCCTTCACGATGCGCGGGCCGGTTACGGGCCCATATATTTAGAACCCGCGGCCCGGCGGGTCAACCCGCCGGGCCGTACGGGTTGACCCGCCGGTTCAACCCGCCGGGTCAGCCGGGTTGAACCGGCGGGTTTTTTTTTTAATTTAAAAAAAATAAAAAATAAAAAATCAATGTAGCCGTTGGCCGCCAGGCCAACGGCTACACTTGTGAGGTCAGATGAGAGAGATGAGTTCGCTCTCTGCTCATACACCAACGCTACAACTTCTACCGTTGGTTTCTTTGTTTAATTTTTTTCTTCTTTTAATTATTTTAATCTTTATATATACTCCTCCTCTCCTTCAATATCATTCTTCACTCACATCAAACTCTATTCTCTCCTAATTTCTATATTTCTCTCAAGTCTCAAGACTCTCAACAAGGCTTTCAACAATTCCCTTCATTGGATCGGGTTGGTTGACGCACTTGCTTACTCAAGAGAAATGGCATCACGTGGTGGTGGAAGCTCGAGGGGAAAAGGCATTGTCGGTTCGGCCTCCTTTCCT
This sequence comes from Dioscorea zingiberensis, assembly GCA_026586065.1. NCBI lineage: Eukaryota > Viridiplantae > Streptophyta > Magnoliopsida > Dioscoreales > Dioscoreaceae > Dioscorea > Dioscorea zingiberensis. The sequence goes on along the minus strand of CM048820.1, from coordinate 13,897,826 downwards.
ACTCAAGAGAGCAATGAATGGCAAGAAGAGTACGAAGGTGTAGCCGATGCACCGACACCGTCCACTGCGCCCTCAGAAACTGGAGGAGGAACAAATTCCACTTCGGAAACAACTTCAAAATCCGATATTTTTAAACTCCATTTTACAAAAGTGTATGCCAATGATGGCAACGTAACTCATGCTAAATGTAAGTATTGTACTTCCGAATTTAAGCATAGCAAGGGAGGAGGGTATGGCACATTTGCTAGACATATGGAGAAGAAGCATCCGGACAAAGTAGGAAATCCTCGAAATCAATCTCAAATTCGATTCGGGCCAGAGACGAAGGTTGCGGGTTCCCACTCTTCTTTATTTACATTTTCTCAACCGAGGTATAGGGATAAAATCGCGGAGACGATTTTTGTGGAGCACTTGCCATTCAACTTTGCGGAGCGTTGCCAAGTGCAAGAGTGCATCAATGAGACGTTGCAACCGGCATGCAAAAAGGTATCAAGGAGGACGATTCAAAGAACGATCTTCAAACAATACAAACATGGAAAAGAAAATTTTTGTGAGTATTTTCGCTCTTGTACCTCCTCTGTTTTTTATGTTCTGATATATGGACCGATGTATTCCATGAAAATTCTTTTATGGGTATTACGGCACATTGGATTGATGACTCGTGGAATATCCAAAAGCGAGTCATTGCTTTTAGGGTATTCAACGAGTCTCATACCGCCGATAATATTTATAGGATGATTCGTGGGATCATCGAAGAATATGGTTTGAGTTTTAGAATTTTTCAATTTCATTTGATAATGCCTCTACTAATACGGCCTCGATTAGACCTTTGCTAGAATATTTGAGGCCTTCATGCGGGGGCAAATATTTCCATATTAGATATGCTTGTCATGTATTGAACTTATGTGTACAAACTGGATTAGAGTCACTAAAACAATTTGTAGGACCGATTAGGGATATAGTATCATATATAGGAAGGAACATGACATTGATGAAACAATGGGGTCGTTATTGTAAAGCAAATAACATGAGGCCTAAAAAATTCCCAAAAGACGTTAAAACTAGATGGAACTCTACCTATAGGCTTCTTAATGCGACATTTCCTTATAAGACATTGTTGACTACTTTTATTAATGAAGCTTTGCCTAATTTTAGTTTATTTGAATACCAATGGAATATTGCTACTAGAGTTATGGATTTGCTTTCTGTGTTTAATACATGTACAAATTTATTTTCGCAAGTTTATTTTCCCACCGCACATTTATTCTTGTATGGTGTTGTTGATATTGCTGAACAAATGTGGAACTTTAGATTAGATGCTTTCCCGATTGGTTCACGGGCCATCTAGAGATGAAGGCAAAGTGGTTGAGCTATTATAGGAATATACCTCCTATTGCTTTAGTTGCATTTGCTTTAGATCCTAGGCAAAAATTAGAAGGTTTAAATGCATATTTAGAAGCTTATTACAAGTTCTTAGGGTTTAATGGAGGTCAAGATAGTCAACAATGGGTCATGAGTGAGTTAGACTCTCAATGGTATGGACCAGGATTCAGCTTTTACGGATGTTAGTGTAATTGTTAGTGAAGTTAAGTTACAACTCGTTGAACTGTATAAGAGCTATTGCTCTCGTTATGGTCATATAGTTCCACGGTGTTGTAACCGAGGCTGTGAGGGCAGTCCAAAGAGTGAGGGGGAATTCATTTCGACAAAGGCAAGCTAAGAAGAAGCCTAGGGGTTCTCGATACACAGAGGTCGACCTGTATTTGAATACCACCTTCCGGTTCTCTGGGACGTGAATGTAGATATGACTTTTGACATTTTTCATTGGTGGCAAGGTAATGGAAATCCGTATCCTATTCTTTCATTACTTGTAAAGGATATTTTTGCGTGCCCTATGTCTACAATGGCGTCTTGAAAGCGGACTTTTCGGTGCAGTGGAAACATCTTTGGATTCAACACGTTCACGGTTTGTCACCGCAAACATTGAAATTCAAGTTTGCCGCGATGATGATTGGAAGCGTCTTGCACAGCGGCGACAACAAGAAGCGGTAGTCGAAGTCCGTAAGCAAGTGCCTTCTTCTTCACCAATAACATGATGAGCACAACAACGGCCCCTGAGCATCTTGAGCAAGAGCCGAACTCCGGCCAGATGAATAGGTAAGTGGGTGACAACTCCAGTCCAGTTTAAGGTAAGAGAACTACGTCGGCTTTGATTCCTCTTACACCCAAGAGGATACGTAGGCAACTTAATTTGATAGGTAAACGAATTAAGTGCAAGCCGTAATTATAATGTCATAGTTTTTTTTTTTTTACATTTTTTTCCATATTTGCATTCTATTTCTATATATCATAATATCATTAAATTACATTTTTTTGATAATTTTCAAATTACATTTTATTTTATTTTTTTAAAATGAAAACCATGATATTATGAACAACTATGAATCTATGAATTATGATACCATGGTCCATGAGTCTATGATAGATAGTATGAAATTATGAATCTATGATTATCATATATCATGGTTTTCAATTTTTTTTTTTACATTTTCTCATTCTATTTCTAATTTCTATACATAAAAGCATAGTTTTTTTTTTTTCATTTTTTCATATTTTTAAATATATATTATACAATTTAGATTTTATTATGAATTTTATAGTTTTCAATGTTTTACATTTTTTCTCATTATATTTTTATATCAAAATATCATAGTTTTTTTTACATTTTTTTTTTTACCTTTTTTGCTATTTTTTTCAATTTTTAATGTATATTTTGTATATTTTAAACAATTCAAAAAAAAATTTTAAAAAATTTAAAACGCAGGTTGGGCCTGGCCGGTTCTATATCAGGGTTCGTTACGAAGTCACCCTAAGGTGACCCGTGACCTGCCGGGTCCGGCGGGTCAACCCGGCCCGGCGGGTTGGCCCTGTGGCCCGGGCCGGTTCCGGATCCGGATTTGGCCGGCCCGGAACCGGCTGGTTGGGCCCGCCAGGCCCTGTTAACCGGCCCGTGCCCCTCTCTATGGCTATGTATGTGCAACGAGATGCAGGGGAAGTGGAAGGAATGGGAGCATTCCACTGTGCAAACAGCAGTTCCCTGGCCTCTCTTCACGCTCTGCGTGCAGATCCCGCACCTATTCTGCACATCGTTCACTATTCAACCAATTGAATCAAGAACCAGAGATTTAAGATTTTCAACTTGGTTTCTTTTCCGAAAACAAGGAAAAAAAGAAAAATGATGATGATAGTATGATGATGAGTCAAAAATTCCTCAAATCTCATCATCGATTCAGAAACCAGTTAAACCGGTCCGGTTTTGGACCGGTCCGGTCCGGTTCAGGACCGTGCCTAGCCCTAATATGAATTAAGGATATTTTATTTAATTGTTTACTTATTCAAGTTCTGTTATTTAATTGCTAAATGCTTGTGTTTGAAGAAATTGGTTAGAATATTCCAAGTCATTAAATAAGTTTCAGCTGACCCCATGAATGAACCTGACCAGTCTCTCAACCACTACCTAATTAATCTAGTACTCGAAACAAATTAGGCCACAATCAGTCTTATAAAATAATAATAGAAAAATAAAAATAAAGTAAAGCTAGAGTCAAAGTAAGGACTAAGGAGGCTTAATATTGAAGCACTTTTTCATGCCTATAAATAGCTCAAGAGTGCACAAACAAAACTCACACCAAAGCTTAGGGAGGAATCAGTACACAAGACACAATGGCAGAAGAAAGAGAGGTGAAGCTTCTGGGGCTTTTTGCAAGCGCTTTTGTAATAAGAGCTAAGATAGCATTAGGTCTCAAAGGAGTAGAGTATGAGTACTTTGAGGAGACCGTTGGGAACAAGAGTGAACTACTGCTCAAGTCCAACCCAGTCTACAAGAAGGTCCCTGTTCTCATACACAATGGCAAGCCTATCTGTGAGTCTCTGATCATTGTTCAGTACATTGATGATGTCTGGTCTGGTGCTGGACCTTCCATTGTCCCATCTGATCCCTTTGATGCAGCCATGGTCAGGTTCTGGTCTCATTATGTTGATGACAAGGTAACTACTAAGTGCTAACCATGAATAAATGATCTTCATATTGGTTGCTGATCTTTGCCTTGTGTTACAGTGTTTCCCTTCTTATTTAGAAGTGGTTAAAGGAGAGACAAGAGAAGCTAAGATAGATGCAGCAAGGGAGGCCATTGCAAGGCTGCAGCCATTGGAGGAGGCTTTTGGGAAACAGAGCAAAGGGAAGCACTTCTTTGGAGGTGAAACCATTGGGTTTCTAGACATTGCTTTGGGTTCCTATTTGGTTTGGATCAAAGCTCTTGAGAAGATCACTGGTCTTGAATTTTTTGACAGGTTTCCTAACTTGTCTGCATGGGCAGAGTGTTTCTGGGCTGATGATGTTGTCAAAGCTGTGATGCCTGAGGTTGATGCCGTTGTGGACCTTGCCAAGAAACTTCAGGCTATACTCAATTCACCTCCTTCCCCTCCTACTAATTAATTCTCATTATGTGATTCATAATTATTGGAGAATATTCTGTGAATATATTCATTGGCTGTTATTTCCTAATCTAGTAATAATAGTATGCAAGTGTAGGGTTTTCCAACTGTATATGCATATGTCTAGGCTAAATTAAAGTGATTGATCTCCTATATATGTAGCTGCTCTGTATTAGATGAATATGAAACAACAGTTTATTTTCTTCTTACAAAGGTTTCCTCTTCTTGTTAAATTCTTCATGGTATCAGAACAGTGATCCTACTGTCGTTTTTTTTTTCCTGTTAATTTTCTTTGGTCATGGGTGACAAGGAAAGTTTTGATGCAACTAAATTGTCAAAGGAGGTGGTTGTCGCCTCATCCAGTACTACTGTTGATAGCGATGTCAACACCTCTCAAAAGCTGACTTCCGTGTTATTAAACGGATTTAATTATCTTCCTTGGTCAAGGGCAGTTACTATCGCTCTCGGTGGAAGATCAAGATTGGGATTTATCAATGGCAAGGAAAAATCCCCAGATTGTAATTCACCAGAATATGAGGCGTGGCTGTCAAAGGATCAAATGGTTATGTCTTGGATTCTCAACTCCATGGAACGTAATCTTGCTGAAATCTTTAGTTATTCTGAGTCCTCTTTGGATCTTTGGGAAGCTGTTCGAGACATGTATGGCAACCAAAACAACTCTGCACGAATTTTTCAGATTCAACAAGATATTGCTAACCTTCATCAAGATGGAAAGCCCTTTGTCAGTTTACTAGGCAAGTTGAAAAGCTTGTGGAATGAATTGGAGGTCTATCGACCTCATTCTATTGATCCAGTTATTTTACGAAAGCGTACAGAAGAAGATCAAGTTCTACAATTATTTGCAAGTCTTGGTCCTGACTTTGAGGATTTAAGGTGCCATATTTTGATGAATGTTGAACTTCCATCCTTAAAGAGTGTATGTTCAACTATTCAACGTGAAGAAGTTCGTCGGCAGGTTATGTCTCGTAATACTACATCCAGTGCTCCAGATGTTCGTGGTTACCTTGCTCATCAATCCCCTGAAAGGAAACTCTACAAAGGTAAACGCCCAGACTTGAAATGTGAATACTGCAAGTCACCTGGACATACAATGGATCGCTGTTGGAGTCTTCACCCAGAGATGAAGCCTAAATTTACAAAGGATAAGAAGGGAGGAGATCAAAAACAGGTTGCTAATCGTAAGGCTCATCTAGTCAGCTTCATACCGGTGAATCTTTTTCTTCAAGTCCTCAAGTACTTTGCTCAATGATTTTGCAAGTTTTCTACAAGAAAAGCATGGTCGTGGAGTAGTCCTAGATGGAATAGTTAGCCAAGGACATAATGAGCCCATTTGTACTTGTCAATAAATTTGCTGAATACCTAACTAATGCAAAATCTGAGAATAGCCAAGGTATGCTGATTGCTTTTATGACTGCATTAGAGATTAGTAATTTACATGATTTATGGATTGTCGATTCTGGTGCCATTGATCATATGTCAAATAAACTAACCAACATTCATGACTTTAATTCTTGTTCTACCTCCTCTTTTGTTTCTATAGCTAATGGAAAAGGTGCTTGTGTCAAGGGTAAGGGAAAAATCAGTCTTGTCTCGAATACTATAGAATCAGATGTTCTATATGTTCCTTCCTTTCCTTTTCAGTTGCTTTCTCTTCAAACTTGTCAGTAAATTTGCTGAATATCTAACTAATGCAAAACCTGAGAATAGCCAAGGTATGCTGATTGCTTTTATGACTGCATTAGAGATTAGTAATTTACATGATTTATGGATTGTTGATTCTGGTGCCACTGATCATATGTCAAATAAACTAACCAACATTCATGACTTTAATCCTTGTTCTACCTCCTCCTTTGTTTCTATAGCTAATGGAAAAGGTGCTCGTGTCAAGGGTAAGGGAAAAATCAGTCTTGTCTCGAATACTATAGAATCAGATGTTCTATATGTTCCTTCCTTTCCTTTTCAGTTGCTTTCTCTTCAAACTTGTCAGTAAATTTGCTGAATATCTAACTAATGCAAAATCTGAGAATAGCCAAGGTATGCTGATTGCTTTTATGACTGCATTAGAGATTAGTAATTTACATGATTTATGGATTGTCGATTCTGGTGCCACTGATCATATGTCAAATAAACTAACCAACATTCATGACTTTAATCCTTGTTCTACCTCCTCTTTTGTTTCTATAGCTAATGGAAAAGGTGCTCGTGTCAAGGGTAAGGGAAAAATCAATCTTGTCTCGAATACTATAGAATCAGATGTTCTATATGTTCCTTCCTTTCCTTTTCAGTTGCTTTCTCTTCAAAAATTGACATCTTCTCTTAATTGTCAAGTTATATTTACCCCATGCAAGGTTATCATTTAGGACCTTGTCAACAAGAAGACGATTGGTGAAGGATTTCATTTGCATGGACTCTACTATTTCTCAAATTCTCAGGTTTCCAAGAGTTTTCAAGCTATTTCCTCTCCTATCAATGAGCATCTATTATGGCATCGTCGTCTAGCACATCCTTCAGAGTCTGTTTTTCAAAAATAACTCCAAGTCTGCCTAAAGGAGATTATGATTGTGAGATTTGTCATTATTCTAAGTATGCTAGGCTTCCTTTCCATTCTTCGTTGTCTAAAACTACTCAAGCATTTGAACTTGTTCATTCAAATGTTTGGGGACCTTTCTCCACTTCTATCGATGGTTTTAAATACTTTGTAACCTTCATTGACGATTTTTCAAGGGTTACTTGGGTATATTTATTGAAATCCAAAAATGAAGTTTTTAGTTATTTCAAGGATTTTCACATGTTGGTTGGTACTCAATTCTCTGCTCATATTTATATTCTCCGATCTAACAATGGCACAGAATATACATCTCATGACATGAAAAATTACTTAATTTCTAATGGAATATTGCATCAGACTAGTTGTGTTAATACACCTCAACAAAATGGACTTGCTGAGCGTAAAAACCGTGATTTACTAGAGAAAACTCGGGCCATAATGCTTCAAATGAATGTTCCTAAGTCTTTTTGGTCTTATGGAATTCTTACTGCCACTTATCTTATCAATCGCTTACCAAGTCGAGTTCTGGATTTTCAATGTCCTCTTGAAGTATTGCAGGTCAAACTGCCCAATATATCTCATTTAAAGATTTTTGGTTGCACTTGTTATGTGCATTTACTGGTGAATCACCGTGATAAGCTTGATCCAGGAGCCGTTAAATGCATATTCCTTGGCTATTCACAAACAAAGAAGGGTGATGCTGTCAACAAAAAGCTCTATGTTAGTCGAGATGTTCGATTTGTTGAAACAAGTCCATACTTTGCAACTTCTTATCAGGGGGAGATATTGGCTGAATTATTTCCTTTACCAAGTGATGAGCCTTGTTATCAACACTCAACTAACCTGCATGCAGAACAGGAAACACCTACTCAAGGTGCAATTGGCAAGCCTCCATCCATTGTGGGTACCACTGATGATTCCTTAATATAGCTGGTGATGTATCCCAACCAGCTTCTATCCATCCAAATGAGCCGGAATTATTCAATATACAAGACCAATCATTAGTTCCTCGGCGTAATCCTCCCCGGGAGCGTCACCCTCCCACAAAATTACAAGATTATGTTGCTTATACAGTCAGGTATCCTCTAACTAAATTTCTGACTTATCAACGACTATCACCCTCGTACACAGCCTTTCTTACAGCTATATCTAATGTTCATGAGCCAAAAAATTTTCAAGAAGCTCACTCTCAAGCTGTATGGAAGAAAGCTATGGAGGAAGAATTGACAGCACTTGCGGAAAATAATACTTGGAGTATAGTGCCTTTTCCCAACGGCAAACACGTAGTTGGTATTCGATGGATTTTTAAAACAAATTTCAATTCTGATGGATCTGTTGACCGTTATAAAGCACGCCTTGTGGCTCAAGGCTTTACCCAAAAATTTGGTGTTGACTACAAGGTTACTTTTGCGCCGGTTGCCAAGTGACCACAGTCAGAGTACTTCTATCAGTTGCTATTAATAATGGATGGTTCCTGTCACAGGTGGATGTCAAAAATGCTTTTTTGCATGGCGATCTTGAGGAAGAAGTTTTATGAAGCTTCCCCCAGGCCATCCTCTGAGTGATAATCCAAAATTGGTTTGTAAACTCCATAAATCTATTTATGGATTGAAGCAAAGTCCCCGTGCATGGTATGCTAAGTTAAGTTATGCTCTTAAAGTCCTTGGTTTTTCAAGAAGTTTTGCTGATTCCTCATTATATGTCCGACTTGAAAAGGATGACAAGCTGATGGTGCTTATTTACGTTGATGATCTCATTATCACTGGAAATAATGTTGATTCTATTGCTCAATTGAAGAAGAATCTCCAATAATAATTTCCTATTAAAGACCTCGGTTCCTTAAAGTATTTTCTTGGCATTGAAATGACATCTTCAAGCAAAGGGCTGTTCCTTAATCAGCGGAAATACATTATGGATTTGCTTCATAATGCTGGTATGTTATCTACTAAACCTGCAGCTACTCCTTTAGATAGTAAACTGAAACTCGATTCAACGGGAAAAGCTCTTGATTCGCAAAATTATTATCAGTAACTTGTGGGAAAACTTATCTACCTAACCATCACACGGCCTGATATTTCTTTCACTGTAGGCCTTGTCAGTCAACATATACATGCACCAACAAATCATCATTTGAGAATGGTGAAACGTATCTTGCGATATTTGAAGGGTACAATAGGCAGTGGGATAACAATGACTAGAAACGAGCATACTAATGCTATGGGATATACCGATTCAAATTTGGCTGGAAACACTCTTGACCGTTGATCTACTACAGGTTACTGTATGTTCGTTGGTGGTAACCTTGTCTCATGGAAAAGCAAAAAACAACATGTGGTAGCTCGTTCCAGTGCCGAAGCCAAGTATCGTGCTATGGCAACAGCAGCCTGTGAACTAGTGTGGCTTAAAAGTCTCCTTGCTGATATGGGTTGTTTGTCTGGTTCTCCAATGATGCTTTTTTGTGATAATCAGGCTGCTATGCATATTGCAGCCAATCCTGTGTTTCATGAAAGGACGAAACATATTGAAGTGGATTGCCACTACATTCGGTAGACCCCAACCCTGATTCCGGACCTTTAAGCACATCCACGATCGGCCAGACTCAAGTGGAGACGAGCCCCACTCAATACAAGGCCTAAATATACAAAGAGAGTGCATAACAAAATAAATTCAAAAGTTTATTAATCCAATAATACCAAATACAAATCATAGTGCTAATGCGGAAAATAAAGTACAAGGGTCCAAAGCCCTAACAAATCCAGGCCCTACATAGGTCCTAAGTCAAGTATCCTCACTCAGAAACAAAAGTCAGGGAGATCCTCCGACCTCAGCAAAATCTCACCCCGACTCTTGAACGTCACCTGAGCTCGAGTCACCTACTCCTCAAGACCTGAAATGAGAGAAGGGAAAAGGTGATGAGCTTTCGAAAGGAAAGCCCAATAAGTACCCTGCAAAGATCTCAAAGACATAAGATATGATATCAAAAATCAAAGAATCATCAAGCAATGGGGATACACCCCGCACAAACAGATCCTAGGAGTCTACCACAAACATCAAGAAGCGGCACAACTCCTATCCAACAACGACCCTGGCTCGGGAGAGAATTCCAATAACAAGCTCACAAGAATGATTCCCCGGTCAACAACACAAAGATTCACGCGGTGACTAACACAATGGCTCCTCGGTAGCGCCACCTCTCTCATGTCGACATGGTCAGTGATCGACCCCACTGACTGGCAGGGACAACCAGAGTACTATCCCTCTGGCCAGGAGTGCCGGAACGTCAGGGTGTCCCGTCCCCAACGCTCTCGCAACATCCGGAGCTCACCTGCTCCGCTGAATCCGGGCGGAAGAAGAAACTCAGTTGGCGCACACCTACCCGGCCAGCACACAAGTACTGCGTATCTCCATGGTCTCATGCCAGACAACATGAGGCTATGCTCAGCGAGCCCGCTCACTCCACTGACGCATACCTACCTAGCTGCACACAAGCACCACGAGTGCCTACAGTCAAGTGTCGGCCCACAGGTGGGCATGTCCAAAAGAGCATTCAACAAACAGGTAGTGAAACTTTACACTCCTATCCGGACGGAGCACAGGCTCACGTGTTTCCACGGCCACGTGCCGATCAACGGATCCTCGTGATCAGTTAACACTACCTCTAGCACATCAATCACACACATACCGGGAAAGATATCAAAACAAACATGTATGTGCATGCATCCAAGAATATCAGGTACCAAACAAAAGACATGCTAACAAATAGCATACATCAAATCAAGAAACCCCAAACAATGGGTAGAGCGAGGCAAGGGTATCTTACATCAACTGATCAAACCAACAGGCGCGCATCTCCCCTGATGCAGTCCAAAGCTCCAAACCACCACCTGGAAACCATAAACTCGGTCTCAAATAGTGCTCACACACCTATGAGTAACCATACTTACTAAACAAGTTCAATTAACAAGTTCGGCCCACTAATGAACTCAACTCGACTTAATGAGTCAACTCAATACTTCAACTCTCAATCATACACGAATCAAGTCTAAGCCCATCACTTGTAAGGTAGTGAACCAAGCCTACAAATACAAAGCATAACAATCTCATTCAAACCAATTCCATTGCCCACACATAACATGCAACTCTGATTCTTCAACCTTTTACTTACACAACAACCCCAACAAGTCCATTTCCAACTTCTAATTCCTCCAAGCCTTTAACAAATCTATCAAATGCACATGAAATCATGGCTATCAATTCAACATAAATTTATAATATCAATCACAAAATCTCACATCTACACCATACCCATATCCTTCCAAAGAAAATCCTCCAATCCCCCCCCATGTGATAACAACACACACAACTGAGATGCAAGAATTTAGAGAAACTCACCAAGTATAGATGTTGACAGCCACAGAAGACAAACTGACCGTCCAAACAAGATCTCCACCGTTCAGATTGGATCAGGACAAGTCTTTACCGAGCTCACCAAAATTCAGCTCGATCAGACTAGGAATGATTATCCGATTGAAGTAGATGATGAAACTGGTTGGTGCAGGAAACCAGCAGCGATAGGTTCTGTTTCACACCCTAGAACTCTACTCTCCCGGCTACCAAAAACAATCTTCACTGTTCAAATGAAGAATGAAGGGTCACGAACAATCTCACCAAAAATCAGCACGATCCAACGGTGAAAAAGGTCAGAATAGTAATGGACATAGAGCATGCTCAACACACCTTTGAACAAAAAATCCTAGTCTCTCAAGTTTTTCTCTTTTCTTCTTTCCTCTGACCTCTATTCTTGTTTCCCAATGATAATGGTGGCTGTTAGGGTTTGGGGATGATGTCCTTTAAATAGCTCATGGTGTTGAGTAGTGGTGGCTAGGGTTTGCTCTTGTGTGATGAGAATAGATGAGGGCTCAGATCAAATCCCGTGCCTCACGCTTATCCCAAAATTTAGATGGTCGGTCTGGATTGGTCTCATCTGTATTGCATCTCCTTGTCTCTTGTCCATTTGCATCCAATATATGACGCCACTTTCTGACTATGTTCGGAATACAAACCTACCTTGAAAATGTGTAGGATGTATTGGCCACCAAGGTAATTTCCTCTAGGGTGCACAAACCGCTGCAAGGAGGATAGAATATTACAGTCATGTCAATCACTTGGAGTATATGGGAAGAAAGAAACAAACGACGTTTTCACGATAAACAACGTGTTTTTTTAAAAATCATTTGTGATATTTTTTTTCTTTATTTTATCTTGATTTGATGCAGTACCTTTTACCAAGAGACTAAGACTGGAAGCCGCAAAATACTTGGTGAAATGTAGCCTAGAGTTATCGAGCGAGCCCCTACGAGAAGTAGATAAAAGCGACGAGGTCTTCGGAGACAACCCAACCGCTGGGGAGTAGACATGAGAAGACTCGAGGAGCATGACACAGGAAATCATTAGCTGAATTTCTTTTATTTTTATGTAAGTTTTCATATATGTAATATAATTAAAATTTTAAATCTAATAAAATAAAATTATGATTTATCTTCTTTTCTAAAAAAATAATAACAGATGCTATGGTTGTACTGCTTTGAGAAGGTCAAATATAGCCGCGGATTACGGAGGAGGTGAGTAGATGGTGGTGATCTGAAATAAGGATTTTTTATTTACCTGTTTACTTGTGCACGTTCTGTTATTTAATTGCTAAATGCTTGTGTTTGAAGAAATTGTTTAGCTAGAATCAAAGTAAGGCGACTTGATATTGAAGCACTCTTTCATATCAATAAATAGGTTAAGAGTGCACAACCAAAACTCACACCAAAACTCAAAGAGGAATTACACACAAAAAATGGCAGCAGAAAGAGAGGTGAAGCTTCTGGGGCTTTGGGCAAGCCCATTTGTAATAAGAGCTAAGATAGCATTAGCTCTCAAAGGAGTAGAGTATGAGTACTTTGAGGAGACCTTTGGTAACAAGAGTGACCTACTGCTCAAGTCCAACCCAGTCTACAAGAAGGTCCCTGTTCTGATACACAATGGCAAGCCTATCTGTGAGTCTCTGATCATTGTTCAGTACATTGATGATGTCTGGTCTGGTGTTGGTCCTTCCATTATCCCTTCTGATCCCTTTGATGCAGCCATGGTCAGGTTCTGGTCTCATTATGTTGATGACAAGGTAACTACTAAATACTTATAACCATGAATAAATAATCTTCATGTTAATTAATGATCTTTGTCTTGTGTTGCAGTGGTTCGCTTCTTATTATGAAGTGGTGAAAGGTGAGACAAGAGAAGCTAAGATAGATGCATCAAGGGAGGCCATGGCAGTGCTGCAGCCATTAGAGGAGGCTTTTGAGAAACAGAGCAAAGGGAAGCACTTCTTTGGAGGTGAAACCATTGGGTTTCTAGACATTGCTTTGGGTTCCTGTTTGGTTTGGATCAAAGCTGCTGAGAAGATCACTGGTCTTGAGTTTTTTGACAAGTTACCTAACTTGTCTGCATGGGCAGAGTGTTTCTGGGCTCATGATGTTGTCAAAGCTGTGATGCCTGAGGTTGATGCCGTTGTGGACTTTGCCAAGAAAATTCAGGCTAAATTCAATTCACCTCCTCCTCCTACTACTAATTAATTCTAATTTATGTGATTCATAATGGTGGTTTGTTTAAGAATAAATTTGTTTTTGTCTTAGAGATAAGAGGTCCTTTGTTTTTACTTTTTTGTCTTTCTGTGTTTCATGGTTTGCCATCAATGTAATAGATCCTATATATGCACCTCTCTCCTACTAATCCCTGTTCTCATGCATGTACAATGGCAAGCCCATCTGTGAGTCTACGATCATTGTCCAGTAAATTGATGATGTTTGGTATGGTGTTGGTGCTGAAATCAAAGAAAAACAGAGTTTTATTATGAATGCAAATTAATTTTCTTTTATTGAACAACTGCAAAATATGATTATTAAATACTCTTACACAGAGATGGACTATAATCGTGGAGCATGACTACGAACAGAAAAAACAAACTTTATCCAATAGAAAAACTAACTTATCCCTCAACTAACAAACATTTATCCTAGGAATTATTCAATGGAAGTAAATCTAAAACAAGGAACACTAGCCTAACAAACATATTGGTGACAAGGTAAGTATGAACAAGTAAATGGTATTTTCTTTCAATGCGTGTTTAATGATCTTTGTCTGGTGATGTTAAAAGTGGTAAAAGAAGAGACTAGAGAAGCTAAGGTAAAAGCAGCAGTGGAGGCTATCTCAAAGTGGCAACCATTGGAGGAGGTTTTTGAGAAACTGAGCGAAGGGAAGGACACTTCTTTGGAGGTGCTGCTATGGGATACTTGAGACATTGCTTTTAATTTGTTGCTACTTGTGTTGGATCAAAGAAACAGAGAAGAAAATGCTTCTCTTGTCTGCATGGGCAGAGTGTTTCTTCTCTATTGATGCTGTCAAAGAATTCATGATGCCAGTCGTTGATGAACTTGTGGATTTTGCCATTGAGCTTGAAGCTAGGCTCAACGCTCCACATTCTACCAATTAATATGTTTGACTTTAATGGCTGAATATTTGGTTTAAATGAACCAGCTGTTGTTTTTTTTTTAATGAATAATTGGTGATGACTTCACAACGATCCAATATAAAAACAAAGTCTAACAAGGGAGTGGTAGTGAGAAAATGGCAGGAGAATTAGAGCTGAAGGTACCTGGGGCTGGGGACTGGTCTAGTCCCCTTGGTGGTGTTTTGGCAGAGGACATCTCTTTGTCCCACATTTGGTCCTTTTCCTATTCCAAGCGGCAGGCTTATCACATGTGCAATAGGAGTAATGATATATAGATCGACTGAGTTTCACGAATTACTTTCACGAATCTAACCCCGCTATAGTTAGACACCCAACTAGCGGGGTTAGATTCGTGAAAGTATTTCGTGAAACTTATTCGGCCTATATATCATTACTCGTGAAATAGCATTTATATTGCAACGAGAGAGGGTTAACCAACTTTTGTCTGAAAAAGTACCGGGGGGATTTAGGGACACCTACTTTGAAAAATTACCATATTGTCTATACTGGTGTGCATCCATTAGATGCCTAACTAAACATTATCATCATCTAAAATGTCAGTTTAACTTTCTCTGTGGCTGATTACTTGTGGAGATTAGTAATAGTCTTCTATAAACAAACACCAACGGTAGGAGTGGGCTGGTTGTAACTTTTATTTTTGTTTTTCCTCTATTACAAATAAAATTTGTGGTTTATCCACCTTCTTCACACAAAAAAAAACAAACAAACAAACAAACACCAACGAGAGAATCCAGTAGTCAATCCCTAGCCTCTTTCCCTTCATCCGTTGTCCCCTTCTTGAAGCTTCTCCTCCACCGTACAATCCAACCTAGTGGACAACCAAAGAACAACTATATTGACTGCCATTGTCGGCGGAATGTCAACGATCTATGACAACACTTGTAGGTCAAGTGGTATACGGACCATAGTAGTGGCCGTATACGCGAGTAAAAGGCAGAGATTGGCCACTTTCTTAAGAACCTCTATTGTTCCTTGTGATAGTCTCACCCATCTGTAGTGAAAGGTACGCAGCCCTTTATCTTTCCAACTAAAGTTGTTACATGCCGTTCTTGGGTTAAATGTCCTCCTTGTGTGAAATAGTTGATTTTCCACAAAAGGTGTAATAATACGCTTAATAGGCTATAAGTAAATATATAAAGCGGTTAAAGCCATTTTTGGTCCCTGAAAACGGGACCAATGTTTATTTCCATCCCAAAATTCAAAATTTGTTCAATATGGTCCCTATGTATTGCATATTTTGACATTTTGGGTCCCTATATATTCCGTATTTTGGCATTTTTTATCCCTATTGCTGACGTGCCGGTCATGTGGAATACCAATGAAATGCATGTAATCTTTTTATTATTATGTTTAGGTCATTATTTTGCTGATGTGGAGTGATAAGTGGCAATATATGCTGATGTGGACCGTATTGAACAAATTTTAAATTTTTGGGATGGAAATGAACATTGGCCCTGTTTTCAGGGACCAAAAATGGCTTTAACCCTATATAAAACATAGGGAGAGTAAAGTGGGTTGATATTTATCTTAATTAACAATTGGGTCAAGATTTTATCTTAAAAAACAGTTATAATCTCATTATTTACTCCCCATGCGGCCGCTCTCATTTGCAACCCTTCTCTCTCTCTCTCTCTCTCATGGATTTCTCCCTCAGTTGTCCATATCCCAAGCGGAAGGTTGTCAAGGTGAGCCCTATGGTTTTCTTCTCCTTTTATTCAATCTTGTTATAGAGTCAGTCTTGTAGCTCCTAATCTGACACTCTCATTGTTCGATCTATAGATCCGTCTCCATTAATCTTTCAATTCTCCTTGTTGTGTATATTGTTTACTTAATAAATATGATCAGAAATATTATGAGTTTTGATTTTATGTTACATGACTTGAATTGCTTAACGAGTCGATGTTATCACTTCAATATAAGTAGAACTTTCCTTGTTGACTATTTTAATCATTCTGGTTGATTTTGAGAAAAGCCGTAAGTGTTAAGTCTGTGTTACTTTTCTCTGTAGTTGAGTTGTCATGTAATGTTCAATGAATCTTTCAATACTTGTAAAAGTGTTAATTATATTTTGAACCCCAAAATATTAATATATCCAACTATGCAAGGTCAACCTATCTTAAAGTTCACAGATAGAATTGTATGCTTATATTTAATTATTAAATTAATAAACATCATATAGTGGCTTACAATGAAACCGGTCCTAATAGACATATGCTTTTGGGTTGTCCAATCAGTGAGCATAGTTCTGTTTGAATACTAAATTCTTTGGGATTGATAGCACATTGCAAACACACAATCCTTTAGTTGAATTATAGGCAGAGCAACAATATTAGTCTTCTAGTGTATCATAGTGAAAGAGGGTTACTTATATAGTCATATATATTTAATTATTTGTAGACATATAGAAATTATATACATTAATTATTAAGATTATATTTTTGGCTTTTTAGATCCTGTTACTGATACAACGGTCTGAGTTATGGTTAGATTGAACTTGGAGATTTGGAAGTAAGTATTCTACTTAAATTAAGCAAAGTATTTTTTTTCTTTTCTTATCAATTTACAGAAATTACTTTCATTATAATTTAAATTATTTATTGATTGTTTTTCATATTTCAAAGAAAACGTAATTGATTTACTTTCTGTACAAGTCTGAACCATGCATGTATGTTCGGTTTAGAGCTTTTGACATCTGTTTGCCCGACACACTTTCCGACATACCTATTCTGTTTATTATAACTTATTTTTCTGCGACATTTATTTTGATTTTTGAGTACGTCTCCAAACTGTTTGTGTTCTGACCTTCGTCAATGGGAGTTAAACATTGACCCTGTCGACATGTATCTATTATGAGCTAGTTCAACTCGTGTTGTTGGTTATAATAACAACCTTTTGTTTCCCTGTGTTTGTCGGGCTATAATAATGTTCTTTCTCATTCAATCTGCACTCACCGGGGTTGTTAGTGGTCATAGCATGTTTGGGAGACTCTAGTATTTTGAGCATAAATAAACTCTATGATAGTATGTTTTTATGCTAACTTTAGAAATTATAGTTCTTTGCAAATTAATGAGTTATTTATGAATTATTTTTTTTCCTTTTACTGTTTTTGTTTCAATTTTACTTATTATATTAAAAACATTGCATGGTTCACTCTTTTTAGTGGGTACTTACTGAGCTCCCAAGCTCATTAATCTCTGGACCTTTTTTTTTTTCAAATCAAGAGGATTAGCTAGCTAGTCGGTGGGTAGATGAGATGTCCAGAGCCTGATCTTATCCTTAGTGTCTTATGTATTTTCTCTAGTGTTTTGAATAAATTAAACTGTACTGGTTTATTTTCATAGACTTTGCCCATTTGTTAGGTCATTTTTGATGTTGGATTGAACATTTGAGTATTAACAATAATTTTATTATTAAGGTATTTGTAGTAAGTGTAAACAGGTTATGAGGCCTTGCATATGCAGTGGGGCCTATCCCCACATATATGCGGCCGATCTGCTGACGTCCCAATTGGGTTCGGGGCATGACGGAAGGGGTTGTTTTGTTCATGATTATTTTGCCTTCTAATTTTCACCTGAATGTTTACGACATCTCTGCATTGGTTCAGGTGGTATCGAATGGCATTGGTTGCCCCTTCCACCCACTGTTTCTCCAATCTTCTGCAATTGGGAGTAGTATACCCCCATTTAACCCAAGCATCTTGCTTGGAAATAATACCATTTTTGATAGAGTACTTTGGAATGCATATTTATCTTATTATCAAAATTGTAGTTAGTAGAAATTATGTTTTTCATCTATTATTGTGGATGTGATAAGAAGTAAACCATTGTGCTTGCAAGTTACACCTTACAACCATGTCAATATGGGTTGGCACAGAACCCATCCATGTTGGTGGATCCACCGTACCATGAACCGAAGCGAGGGGTCGTGACTACCCCAAGAACATAATTGGGCACCTAAGTGCAACAGGACCCTCATGATGCTTTTGCAGGAGGAGTATTACACTTACAAGAGTTTTGCAAGCTCCTTCAAGAATGAGGTATGGAGTCGAGTATGGTTCACGTACGTACAAAAGACCAAGGAGGATGTCACAATCATGTAGCTGAAGAACAAATTGAAAACTTTGAAGAAAAATTATAGGCTACACTCAAAACTTGTCAATAAAATGGGTGGTCATGGGATTACAACCAGTACCGTCCAAACCCCAACAACCCCAAAGTGGGGGACGACTTTGTCAAGGTGAACAACATAACTTTTCTTAGTTTGAAAATTTAGTTGGTATGGCAAATGTAACCATTAAGTTCAACAGGTTAATAAAGAATACTAGATAGCATGACAACTTAACATCCCTTTCTTTTGGACAGTGTAGGAGCTTGCTAGAACATCAACTACAAGAGGATATTATGCGTTGGGATTGACAAAGGACATGACGGTCATAGACGCGTTGGCAGAAAGTGCAGTTCCTCTGATAGTTTGACTACACAACAACCATTAAACGATACTGATATCCAACAGAAATGCAAGGGGAAGGGCGTTGCAAATGATGTTATAGTAGGGACCAAGAAAAATAATGCATAGACAACGCGCCCTCATTAATTGGACATTAAAATGTCTAAAGATCAGACGCTGGAAGAGCTCAACTGGCTAGTCAAGCTTAGTGACTGGAGGAGCAAAATTATAGAGCAATATAAGAAGGAGGACGAGAGCTTCTCCTACAAACTATACATTGAGAGTTTAACAAGATTGTCTAAGATCAATGACGAGGAATTATTCGTAGGTGGTCAGGCATTTAAGCAACAGGAGGAAGGTATATTTCCTCACAATTCCAACAACGACAGTAGCATTCTGGCTTAGAGAGCGCATCCTCGAGTAGGTATGACTCCTTGGATATCTTCACTGGGTACTTATACTAAAGAGTTAAAGCCATTTTTGGTCCCTGAAAACACGACCAATGTTCATTTCCATCCCAAAAATTTAAAATATGTTCAATACGGTCCACATCAGCATATACTGCCACTTATCACTCCACATTAGCAAAATAACGACCTAAACATAATAATAAAAAGATTATATGCATTTCATTGGTATTCCACATGATAGCCACGTCAGCAATAGGGACCAAAAATGCCAAAATACGGAATATATAGGGACCCAAAATGTCAAAATATGCAATACATAGGGACCATATTGAACAAATTTTAAATTTTAGGATAGAAATGAATATTGGTCCCATTTTCAGGGACCAAAATTGGCTTTACCCCTATATTAAATAATAGATGTCTGACGTGATGGTAGATTATATAGTGCAAGGCCACGAACGAGATGCGCATGGTTACAAATGTTGCCCATCGAATGACACCATATTGGATTCATACGTGTTGCGTAATGTTGTATACCATGAATCTTCTTGTCTATCATATATATATATATATATATATATCCCGCACATGATCGGGCCGGGCCTTGGGCGGCCTGGGTCCCGGCCCGATATCATATGAGATATGCGCGGGCCGGCCACAAGTGCGGCCGCCTGATATATATACACCAGTGTTTGTATAAGGCCTGCCAGAATACTGTTCATTTAAGGTCGCCTCCCATTTGGTCACTTGTACAGTGTTTTAAGGATTTCCAACCGTATGGATGGAAAGAACATTAAAAAATAAGCTAATATGTCAATTTTCATACAATTTGGGAACTTGTAGGGTCTTCATCTTAACGGGTGAAAATTTATAGAAATCTTGACATGCCAGCTTATTTTTCGATGTTCTTCCCATCCATACGGTTGGATTTTCTTAAAATACTGTGCAAGTGGGCTAAAATGGGGCGACCAGACTTGCACAGTATTACGGCTGGCCGCACTATAACACGACCATATATATATATATATATATATATATATATATATATATATATATATATATAATTTAGAAACAAAATTTGAAGATGACGATTATTTAGAAAATGAATCTATAGACTTTGAAATATCTTTTGTAAATATTCATAAATTTTATACAGAATAATAATATTAAAAAATAGACAAGATATCGACAATTTAATTAGTAAATTAGATCAATTAGAAATAATTTGAGAGAATCCACTAAAATATTGGGAAAATAATAAAATTTATTGTAAACTAGATATACTAAATCCAGAATATATCATTAAAACAGCAAAAATCAAATATTCCAATGTGGATAGAGAAGATTTCAAAATACATATAGAAGATTTATTAAAACTACAATTAATAAGAAAATCTGTATCTCCGCACATATCAACTGCTTTTATTGTTAAACATCATGCTGAAATTGTTAGAGGAAAATCCAGAATGGTAATAAATTATAAGAGATTAAACAATAATACTAAAGAAGATAGTTATGATATTCCAGATAAAGGATAATTAATTAATAGTATTCAGAATAAAAAGATTTTTCGTAAAATTGATTGTAAATCTGGATTCTGGCAAGTTAAAATGCATCCAGAAAGTATAGAATGGACAACATTCGCATGTCCTAAAGGACATTTTGAATGGTTAGTAATGCCTTTTAGTTTAAAAAATGCCCCAACAGTATTTCAGAGAAAAATGGATGAAATTTTTAAAAAATATGACACATTTGTATTAATTTATATAGATGATATTTTAGTATTTAGTAAATCAATAGAAAAACATATAGGACATCTACAATTAGTATTTGCATAATTTATGAAACATGGATTAATAATTAGTAAAAAGAAAATGGAACTTTTTAAGACCCATATAAAGTTTTTGGGCCTAGAAATTGGAAATGACACTATCAAATTACAAGAACATATGACTACAAAAATTTTAGGTATGCCAATAGATGATTTGCAAGAAACTAAAAAATTACAATCTTTTCTAGGTTTATTAAATTATGCAAGAGGATTTATTAAAAACTTGGGACGAATAGTTGGACCTTTATATGCAAAAACTTCTCAAAAAGGACAAAAAACATTTAATATCGAAGACAGAAAATTGGTAGAAAAAGTAAAAGCATTAATCAAAAACCTACCTGCCTTAAATTTACCATTCGATACAGATTATATTATAATACAATCCGATGGTTCAAATATCGGATGGGGAGCAGTTCTTATAGCAAAAGCAGATAAATATAAAAATAAAATAGACGAAAAAGTATGTGGATATGCTAGTGGTAAATATAAAGAAAAAGGGAATATCAGTAGCATAGATACTAAATTATTAGCTATTAATTATGCTTTAGATGCTTTCAGAATTCATATTTTATCTAAAAAAGAATTTACAATCAGAACAGATTGTGAGGCAATTGTAAGATTTTATAATAAAATGAATGATAAACGGAGTAGTAAATGAAGATGGCTAAATTTTATAGATAGAATTATTGGTAATGGTTATAACTTACATTTTGAGCATATTAAAGCTGTAGACAATAGTGTCACGCCCCGACCCGAATCCCGGGACCTCGAGTGCGTAAACAGATCGGCCGTATCCAAGTGGAGACTAGCCCCACTCGAATACAAGGCCTAAGTAACAATAGCAGATAACATAATATGATCCAAAAGTTCATAATTCCATTAAAAGTCAGAGTACTAATGCGGAAGATAAAAATACAAGGGTTCATACGCCCTATACAAAATAGTCTTCTAATAGTACTAAACTGGTGACTCTCACTCGAAAAAGAAAATATCGAGGTCTGCCGACCTTAGCAAATCAACCCCTCCCGGCTATCTACATGACACCTGAGATCGTGTCACCTATTCCTCTGAACCTGAAAGGAAAAAGAAATGAGCTTTCGAAAGGAAAGCTCAATAAGTGCCCTGCAGAGAAATCACGATATGCACAACCATAAAATCAAGATATGGATCGTATCAAGGAAACAATCAGATCGGCACAAGAAACCAAACAAACGGGCCCCCCCTACACTCATCCAATCATACCTCCACGCAGTGGCTAAGTGTCAGCGCCTCATTGGTCAAGTCTTGGGACGACAAGTGGCTATACTCCATGGTAATGCATACCCAATCCGGACACATACCAACCCAACCTAAACACAAGCACCACGAAGTCTCACAAGAATGTCCCAAATCCACGGTGGCATGCTAAGCGAGCATCCAACAACAAACTTGTCCAAACAATCAAACAACAGATGTGGAAACATCAACAATATATATGCCGGGAGTCAACAACAGATATTCAAATCATAACAACAAGCACAATCACGATACAAACAAAGGACATACCAAACCAAATAATAAGAAGGCCAAAGAAACCCACCTTTGGGTGGGAGCTAGACAAGAGTCACTTACTTCAATTCGAGACCTACTCCTGGCGTGACCCTTTTCTCCACACCAATACCTCTTAACAAATCCCTCACAAGAGATCACTCAATCTCTTTTCTCATTGAATTGTATATCGATTCACTAATTATGCCTCTCCTTATATAGAGGGGAGTGTCCTAGTCTTACTCTAACGAGATAAAGATAAATCATAAATAGTTTATAATTATCTCTATTCGATAAGTTTTCATCTAATTCAAATTCAACCTTCGAATCTTAGTCAAAATAAAACTTATATTTGAGATAGAGATAAATAAAAAACAATCTATAATTATCTCTACGAGATAAATCTTTATCTAGTCAAAACTCAAACATTTGAATCATAAACCAATTGTAATTCATAATCATAAACTAACTATAATTATCTCTATAAGATAATCTTTATCCAACTCAAACTCAAACATTAAATTATAATCAAATTAAAATCCATATTTGGATAAAGATCAATTATAATTATTTTCATGAAATAAGTTTAATTTAATCTCAAATATAATATCCTACTCAAATTACAAGTCATATTTGAGAAAAAGATAAATCATAATCATTTTATAATTCTCTATTTTATCTCATGTTAATCCCTACAAGGTTAATCCAAGTCAGGTTGCATAATAAATTGGACGATGTTGGTTTAATCACATTGAATCACCATTATAAAATTTTTATTTGGTCCTCGAACTAATAGGTAATTACAAACAATCACTTCACGCTTTCATTCTAGT
The DNA here is from genome assembly GCA_026586065.1 of Dioscorea zingiberensis. NCBI lineage: Eukaryota > Viridiplantae > Streptophyta > Magnoliopsida > Dioscoreales > Dioscoreaceae > Dioscorea > Dioscorea zingiberensis. The sequence continues at coordinate 13,874,143 of CM048820.1, read as the reverse complement.
ACCTATTTAAGTATAGGTTCTGGGTGGGTTATTACAAATAGTTTAGCAGATTTACTTAGTCGAGCATTGATTGACTCTACTATGAAATCCTTTGACAGATGCAACCAATCAGACCAAATAACGCAGCATCATCTTCTAGACCTCAGCTCAGAAGACTGCTTGCTTCTCTCTTGCAAGAACAATTAAGTTTCGGTAATACTAGACTAATAGTATATCATAAGAGTAATATATCTTTTAAACTATTATCTCATTTAGAAGTATCAAAAGAACAACAATACATATTAGATAACTTATGAATTTCACGAAATACAATTTCTACAGATCCAAAGTATTTTCTCGCATGTTTAAATGCTTTATCAGAATATTGTCATAGTATACAAAATAATTTTAAGTTTTATACTGTAGTAAAAGGAAGAATTCGGGTGTTTTCGGCGATTGGAATGAAGTTTTAGAAAGTATTACAAACTATGGTTGCCCGCTTTTTAAAGGTTTTAATTATATTTCAGAAGCATTTGATTTTGCACAGAAACATATCGGGCCGACTTATTACATTTCTACTTCTCTTAAAACTCTTCCAAATCAAGTTTCTGTACCAAAAACATCTGTAATTGTTCAAGATCCGTCCGATAAGATTTTGTTTTGCTCAAATTGTGATAATTCCAAATAATGATAAAAAAGAATGCAGCCATTATAGCCACCCTTGAGAGAGAGAAACAAGTATTACTACACAAAAACGTTCTTTCCAATCAGCAGGAGCAAATTTCCGGCCCGAAGCGAATGTGAGGCCCAATTAACTTCATTACCTAGCCCGACTCAAACGGCTGTTGGTAAAGGCAAATCAAGTTCGTTTATGGCTGAGTATTTGCCAAAAATACAACCGAAGGTTACCAATGAAACCATAAAACAAATTGCAAGTACCTAGTTTTACGCTCTACTAGGTACTTGCTTTTCGTTGGTGTGGATATGGCCCCTTTTTTTGCTACTCTGATGTCGATGCTTTCTAAAGATTCAGCTTTGAGCTACGGTGATTTTTTGCTACGATTGGGAGAAATTTTTTTCTTCTGATGGAAATATCTACAGTGATTTTTCAGAGAGAACAAGCTCACAATCAACCAGAGTATCAAGGAACCAGTTCATTCTAGGGGAGAAGGGTAAACAAGAGCGAAATCATATCCAAGAACACCCATAAACCCTGAGCGCCTTCAAACGACATAGCGGGTATAGGCTGGGAATTTGCATCTCGGCCTCGATTCCCACCTACCTCTTTGTTTACAAAATCTTAATGATTGCCTCTCTCTTTACTACTGATTTACAAGATAAAATAGAGTGGTTATAAGTCTGTTGTACTCTGTCTTTATGATTATTTTTTATAAGAACAAAGACTGTACAAATCAAGAAAACACTTATCTTTTTGTGGCCATACCTTCACAAGAAAAGCTTTCCCTTTCGAGGGGAAAAAAGAGTAAAAGAACTCGGGAGAGGAAAACTTTTGCAGATCAAGCCGAACCAGAGTCTACACTTTATTCACAAGAAAACATCTTACAAGAAAACATTCTTAGAACACTCTTATCTCGTAGAGGGGTTGAGATGGATGCCTTAGGGAAGCCGTAAGGGCTCTCTTATATACAAGAGAAAAACATCTTCTCATACTATTATAAGGCTAGGTGGCTCTTTTCCATAAGAAAGATAAGAAGATAAGAAGGAATCCTTGGCTATGAAGATAAGCATCCTTATCTTGCATAGTGGGTATCCTTATCTTTTTTTCTTATCCTTTAAGAGTCCACCACGCTTCACAAGCACACTCGGACAACAAAATAGACAAGTGGCTTATTTAGTACATAAGTGTTGTTAGCCACTGTAGGAAAACCAGAAACATAAGAAAAACAGATGTAGAGAAGGTCAAGCAGCGGCCTAGTCAACTTTTGGCGAAGTAGCGACACGTCCACAAGGGCAAGAAATGGAATCTTCATGATCTTCAGAATTATTGTAGTTGACTTGGCAAAGATAATCCATAAGATGCGTATAAGATGGATTGGTGTAGTAATACATTTTGTCGATGGAGGCGTCTGCGAGTACAAGCTGGCAAGAGTAGTGGCCATTGGCGGGGCAGTTGAAATGATGGTGCTGCGTGGGATTCTGGTAGATGAAGCGGAGTTAATCGGGAAAGATGCCCGGAGAGTAGGACTTTGGCTTGCCCTGTTTATAAGTGTTGAGTTTAACTAGAAGTTCATCTTTTTCTGTCTGCAATTGTTGGAGTTGGCCGCAAAGGCGAAGAACTTCATGGTGGGCAAAGGTGCGAGAGTTGTTGAGAAAAGAACTGATGAGTTTGTGTTGCCCGTGTAAGACACCGGTGAGGGTTTTGTTCTCATCGTTTAGTTCGATGAATTCTTTTACTAACATGTCTTTGATGGGAGAGGAAATATGGAATAAGTAGGTCATGATTAATTTTTAAGGGCAAGTCAGGGTGGAGAAGTCAGAATAATCGGTAGGAGTGGCCTCGATGGGAGATGATGGAGTTTGGTTTGAAGAGGCCATTTGTTTGGTAGAGTGTTAAGAGAAGATTATAGAGGTGAAGATGCACGAAATGCTGCAGAAAACTTGTTAATTTATATAAAGAAAAACAAGCTAGTCTTGAATGTAGTGCTTGGCTGAAAATTAAAGTCTACTTTTCTTGAAAATAGTGCTTGGTTGTAAATTAAACCATATGTCTTATAGGTATTAGAATCGATATAGAGTGTATATAATTGATGTATAAACTATCATTTTTAGGGAGTAGTTTACCTAGAAAGGTTAATAATTGAGATATAAAATATTTTATATAGATACTAGCTAGGTAATTATTGGAATCTATAGCTTCTTTTTTTTAAATTAAGCTCTTCAATCAAACTACTACGAGGTTTATCTTTTTCTTTTTCATTATCAGCTTCTAACGGTTTAAGTAATATTTGGGTGTCTTCCCAATCCATTTCATCTACTGGTTGGCTGAAATCATCAAATTCTGGGTAATATGGTAATAACGATTCTGGAATTAAACTAAATTCTTTTTCTTTCTCTTTTTGCAAAGTAGTATTTATCATTTGTTCTAACATCTGTTTTAAATTTTTATTGTCTCCTATCTTTTCTTTACCCTTATCTGTTTGGCTTTTTGGGAAAGCCATACCCATCACAGGATTTGATGAGTCTTTACCAGCTACCTGCTGAGCTGGACTAGCCAATGATGTTATGGTTTCATTGGTAACCTTCGGTTGTATTTTTGGCAAATACTCAGCCATAAACGGACTTGATTTGCCTTTACCGACAGCCGTTTGAGTCGGGCTAGGTAATGAAGTTAATTGGGCCTCATTACTGGCCTGCTAGGCTGTCTGAAGCTGTTGATGCAGAAGAACGTTTTTGTGTACTAATACTTGTTTCTTTCTCTCAAGGGTGGCTATAATGGCTGCATTCTTTTTTATCATTATTTGGAATTATCACAATTTGAGCAAAACAAAATCTTATCGGACGGATCTTGAACAATTACAGATGTTTTTGGTACATAAACTTGATTTGGAAGAGTTTTAAGAGAAGTAGATATGTAATAAGTCGGCGATATGTTTCTGTGCAAAATCAAATGCTTCTGAAATATAATTAAAACCTTTAAAAAGCGGGCAATCATAGTTTGTAATACTTTCTAAAACTTCATTCCAATCGCGGAAAACACCGTGAATTCTTCCTTGTACTACAGTATAAAACTTAAAATTATTTTGTATACTATTAAAATATTCTGATAAAGAATGTCACGCCCCGACCCGGATCCAGGGACCTCGAGCACGTCAACAGACCGGCCGTACTCAAGTAGAGATAAACTCGACTCAAATACAAGGCCTAAATGTGATAAGCAGATAACATTCCATAATATAAATTAAACTCAAGTTCAAAGGAACATAGAGTCATCAGGGTCCATGGCCCTATACATAGTCTGGTCCCTATACGGGTCCTACACAAGTAAAGCTCACAAAATAAAAGATAAAGGAGACTCCCAAACCTCGGATCTCCTCGTGACCTCTCCTCAAGCTCCACCCCCTAAACTTCGGTATCTGAAAAAGAGAAAGAGCAAAACACATGAGCTTTCGAATGGAAAGCCTAGTAAGTACCCCTGCGGGAATACAAAAACATAAGTAGACAATATGTCAATCAATGAGGTTACAATACCAAGAAAACACAATCCTAGGGGTCTACCGGAAACAATCCAAAGATACGACCCCTGATACAGAAGCCCTCGGGCTCTGTAGAGAGTTTCAAAGAAAACTCAAGGATCACTGCGGGCCAGTATGTCCAGCTACTTGCTATAAGCACGACCTTCTGGTCGTTCGAACCTCCGGTCGCAAACCGGTAGAACTACCTCTCATATCGCGTGTTAACCGCGGTCGCACAGTACCATGCCCAGCGGAGTAAGACCACCGAAGAATTATCTCTCTGCAAGGCAAGCGAAATGCGAGGGGTCCTATCCACGAACATTCCCTTTGGAGCCCCCGGCTCCAATCGAGTCCGGCGTTGACCACATCAAGCAAAGGATACCAACATCCCGTAAACAAATCATACATGCTCAAGCGGGGAATTTAGAAAGCATAAGGATGCATGTATGTCATGATTAAAGCATAGGCATTTAAGGCATAAGCAAGTTCAAAGAAAACCTGAAACCGGGTGGGAACCAAGCAAGTGTACTTACCTCCTGGTGAAACTAGAAGTCTTCCTAGAATCTCCTGGAATGCCTTATGTCTCCCCGCGAGTATCTGGTATACTTAGGCTCTATTAGAGACAAGATTTCAACGAGTCTCTAGTTACACATGCATGTCTATCGACTCTGTTGGGCCTGGGCCCACTAACGGGTCCTAAAGACATTCTCTCCGGTTTTTGGTCCTTTTTCGCTGTTTCCATGTCCTTTAGACGTCTCTGGACCCAACTTGGTCAAACCTAGTCAACTCTAGTTTACTTGTCGAGTCTAAACCTTATTTAGTCATCTCTAATTACTTTAGGTGAATTGGGCCTACTTCAAGCTCATTTCACAGTTTAGCTTGACCTTAGCCCTTTTTACCAAAGAAGGGCATTTTAATCATTTGGATTGGGTTCACCTTTAAATCATTTAACAAAACTAACCCACTCATGTTAGTGGTTTATATCATGTTCTGATTTGATTGAGCCCAATCTCCAATCTTTCAACCACGTTGTTTTGATTTAATCAACTTAATTTGATTAATCGTCGTCACACCATAAGGTTTATTAAAAGTATTTAATAACCTTAATAATCTCTCAAATTATTCCAACATTAATCAATTAAATTTGTCGCACATAGAATAACTATATCATCCCAAAATTATTCTATTAATTTGTCACATTACCAGGATTTAAAATCTTATCAAGATCTTTAAATCAACCTAGTTAATTAACTTGATTTTGTCACACCTAGCTAATATAGTTATTTTAACTACATTAATCCATTTATTGCCACACTTCTAAAGTTGCCAACGAATCATTTTAATTAATCAATTACTATTGAATTAATTAATCTCAATAATTACCTTTTGATATTTGTCACATTTCCTAAGTTTCCAAGAAAATATTTTTCAACTAATTAATTTAACACTAACTAATTAATTAAAATAATAATCACTATTACTTTATTTAATTTTTTTTATTCTATTTCCTTCTTCTTCTTCTTCGTTATTTCCCCTCTCTCACGACCGTGGCTCGTCGGAAACTGAACGACCGGCCATGGCTACAGAAACCCCCGCTCGGATAGGCTCAAGACGATAGCTCCCGGCCTCGCCAAGCTCTGCCTCCACTCCATCCGGTCACTGCCGGTCTCATCCCCCTGCATTGGTAGACCACAGCCCCAACCGCATGTCCCTCCCCTCCGACGAGCTCGTACCACTACCACAGGCGCATGCAGCCTAATCTAAACGACGCAACACGGAGATAAAGACTTACCGGAGAGCTGAGGATGACGATCGGTTCCGTGGGAATCCTTCTGCTCGCCCTGCAACCACGTCGTCTTCTCCGGCGAGCTCAACCGCTTGTGAAACTCCACCGCCCCTCCGCCTCAACCTCTTCTTCCTCCCTGTCTGTTGTCAACTCCCGAGACCGCGAGCTCGGAGGCCAATGCGAGCTCACAGGGGCTTCTCTTTCTTCTCCTCTGTCACCTCACCGGGGCTGGGGTCTCAACGGAGAGCTGTGCTCCTTCTCAGTCCCTCGTTGCCACTTTTTATAGCCCCCCTAGAGGTGGTGAGCAGAGCAGACCATCCTAAGCTGTCTTCGCCCGGTGACCATCGCCCGGCTTCTCCGCGTAACGCTCATGAGAAACGGCGAGGCTCGCAGGTGTTTTTCGGCCACTGTGAACGTGGCGGCTTGCCTCGGGATCGTCACCTCGCCGATGAGAGGCTGTGATCATTCGATCACAATCAACGGCTTAGATTTCATCTCAAATCCTCGTATCAAACTCTCGTTGAGATCAACCGTCAAGATGGCCTGAGAATCAACCGCTAGGTCTCCAACCTTTGCCTTGAGTTTAGATGATCACGAGATTGACGGCTCACGGTCGCCCGTACCCTGAGGTCATTTCCAAACCATCCATCTCTCTTGCCTCGTATCTTGGCTACGATCAGATGGATTTAACTCACGCTTGCCACGTGGCTCCACGAGAGCCGTTATAATGGTTCGCGATCATCATAGGTTCACAATCTTCTAATCCTAACCGTTCTCCATCAGAAATTATCCAGAGATCCCTATCTGTTTTTGAATTACACTTTGGTCCATCCCTGTGAGAGGGAGAATTTTCTTTTAGTCCTCCAGACTTTTGAAAATTATCAGAAAGTCCTTTGGGTCCCCCACAGACCCAGATTAGGGTTTTAAACATTTTTAACTTAATTTCCCCCCACCCTACTAAATCCTCTGTGTACTATCTCGGGGAGATTATTTAATTATTAAATAATTATAAAGAGAATTCGACACATTTATTTCTTAAAATGTCATGGATTTTACAAAGAATTTAAACAAGCGAGAAAATACTTTGGATCTGTAGAAATTGTATTTCGTGAAATCCATAAGTTATCTAATGAGCATTGTTGTTCTTTTTATACTTCTAACTGAGATAATGGTTTAAAAGATATATTACTCTTCTGATATACTATTAGTCTATTATTACCGAAACTTAATTGTTCTTGTAAGAGAGAAGCGAGCAGTCTTCTGAGCTGAGGTCTAGAAGATGATGTTGCGTTATTTGGTCTGATTGGTTGCATCTGTCAAAGGATTTCATAGTAGAGTCAATCAATGCTCGATTAAGTAAATCTGCTAAACTACTGTCTACACCTTTAATATGCTCAAAATGTACGTTATAACCATTACCAATAATTTTATCTATAAAATTTAGCCATCTTCGTTTACTACTTCGTTCATCATTCATTTTATTATAAAATCTTACAATTGCCTCACAATCTGTTCTGATTGTAAATTCTTTTTTAGATAAAATATGAATTCTGAAAGCATCTAAAACATAATTAATAGCTAATAATTTAGCATCTATGCTACTGATATTCCATTTTTCTTTATATTTACCACTAGCATGTCCACATACTTTTTCGTCTATTTTATTTTTATATTTATTAGCTTTTGCTATAAGAACTGCTCCCTATCAGATATTTGAACCATCAGATTGTATTATAATGTAATCTGTATCTAATGATAAATTTAAGGGAGGTAGGTTTCTGACTAATGCTTTTATTTTTTCTACCAATTTTCTGTCTTTGATATTAAATGTTTTTTGTCCTTTTTGAGAAGTTTTTGCATATAAAGGTCCAGCTATTCTTCCCAAGTTTTTAATAAATCCTCTTGCATAATTTAATAAACCTAGAAAAGATTGTAATTTTTTAGTTTCTTGCAAATCATCTATTGGCATATCTAAAATTTTTGTAGTTATATGTTCTTGTAATTTGATGGTGCCATTTCCAATTTCTAGGCCCAAAAACTTTATATGGGTCTTAAAAAGTTCCATTTTCTTTTTACTAATTATTAATCCATGTTTCATAAATTATGCAAATACTAATTGTAGATGTCCTATATGTTTTTCTATTGATTTACTAAATACTAAAATATCATCTATATAAATTAATACAAATGTGTCATATTTTTTAAAAACTTCATCCATTTTTCTCTGAAATACTGCTGGGGCATTTTTTTAAACCAAAAGGCATTACTAACCATTCAAAATGTCCTTCAGGACATGTGAATGCTGTCCATTCTATACTTTCTAGATGCATTTTAACTTGCCAGAATCCAGATTTACAATCAAATTACTAAAAATCTTTTTATTCTGAATACTATTAATTAATTGTCCTTTATCTGGAATATCATAACTATCTTCTTTAGTATTATCGTTGAATCTCTTATAATTTATTACCATTCTGGATTTTCCTCTAACAATTTCAGCATGATTTTTAACAATAAAAGCAGTTGATCTGTGTGGAGATACAGATTTTCTTATTAATTGTAGTTTTAATAAATCTTCTATATGTATTTTGAAATCTTCTCTATCCGCATTAGAATATTCGATTTTTGTTGTTTTAATGATATATTCTGGATTTAGTATATCTAGTTTACAATAAATTTTATTATTTTCCCAATATTTTAGTGGATTTTCTCCAATTATTTCTAATTGATCTAATTTACTAATTAAATTGTCGATACCTTGTCTATTTTTTAATGTATTAATTCTGTATAAAATTTATGAATATTTACAAAAGATATTTCAAAGTCTATAGATTCATTGTCTAACTAATCGTCATCTTCAAATTTTGTTTCTAAATTATCCATATTTTCATTATTGACATGTTCTAAAGTTTTACACTCATTATTAATGTTTTCCAAAGTCTTACATTGTCCTTTTATTAGACATTTACAATTATCTAGATTGTCTTTGTCATTATCTTTATTTTTGTGTTTGGTTTTTAAGGTTCCACCAGGCTTCTGCGCGAACTTTGATGAAGTAGAAAAAGCCGAACAAGAAACAGTAGTGGGACTAAACTGAATAAAATCCTTAGTAAGAGTTAATTGTCCATTAAGTGCAAAAATAAATTCTAAACCAAGAATAAAATGAACTTGTAAATTCAAGCTTCGAACCCATGTTTGAGGTAAAGGCATATATGCTGAGAATGTATTACAACTTGTATATAAACTAATTAATGTGTGGTCAATATATTTAAAATATCTAGTAAAAGTACCATCCATTTGTTGACCATATGTTACTTTGTTTGTTTGTTGTATATATTTTTCAGGAATAATATCATGATTAAGTATGCATTTGGTACTACCAGTGTCTAATAAAGCAACTAAATGAATTTCATGCTCATTATGAAGAAATAGCTTGACTAGAGTTGTTAGACGAGAGATTTCATTTATATTACAGAGTAGATCGTCTTGAATATAGGTAGTATTAGAAGAGGATGGGTCTGAGAGTCTAGGTTCTCGAACTGGCAATCGTAATTTTAATAGTTTTATTTCATTTTCAAGAACATCCATTCATTTTTCTAGAAGATGAAGTTGAAGTATATCTATATTACTTTCTCGAATTTGCGAAGAAAGAGATATATCAAATTGTTGTTGAATACAATTTATACACCCTTCAAGATAACATAATAGACATTTTGCATGTTTATCTTTGCTAGGATAAAAATGACAAATAAAACAAGGAATATTATCTAGACCAGTTTTAACTTGCCATGTATGAAGACAATCTGTTTTAGATACTTCTTCAAAATTCATAAGTTCTAAATGTGATCGAGCATCTATCCAACCATGATATTCATAGTCTTCAAATAAATATTTAAGATCTCTTTTGTTAGTCCAGTGATAATAACCTTCTTCACCAAATATGTAGTTTAACCAAGTTTGATAGTGAGCAATGTCTCGAGAATATTGCGGTGGGGTGATGATCATAGTCTGGTTTTTAATAAAGTAATAATAATCCGATGCAGATGCTATATTAAGCTGATGAATATGTTTTAATAAAATAGAGGGTATATTTGGGATTTGAATTAAAATGTTAAGTATGTATTGTTTAAAAATATATTCAAGATACTTATAGTCTTGAAAAATAGACCATAAATCTGTAATACTCCATAATTGTGTTAAACATTCTTCTTGTAAGTGTTCAAAGTACTAAATAAGTTTAAGGAAATTTTTTGAGGATTAGGCGGGTCTATATTCATTAATTCAATCCCGAAATTAGTTGGTTGAAAAGAAGATGTATGACAATCTGTCCAATAAGCCGTAGTAGAATTATAACGAGAAGGTTTATAGTTAGATGGTATTAGCTTAAGTGCTAATGGGAAAGGAATCTGAGGGCTAATCCATGCTTTTTGTCTATATGTATTATATACTAATAAATCCATTTGATATTGATCGGGATTTATAGTTAGTCTATTTTGTGTAAAAATATAACAGAGTTCATCCTTTGTAATAACCGTAATTTCATTAAGATGTTTTAGAAGAATTGTAGGAACATTTGATATTTGGATGAGTATATTTTTAAGATACTGCTTATAGACATAGACCAAGCGAGAGTAATTTGTTTGAATTTTCGCTACTGTTGATGTTTGTTGTAAAAGTTGTAAACATTCTTTTTGTAAACTTTCTATATTAAGAGAAGTAAACAAATTTGTTATATCAAGTTCTTGATTCATATAATTTAGATCTAATTCCTTTGGTTGCCAAATCGGTTACTAATTTAGATCTTCTGGTTTTAAGTTACATATCTGATTTACAATGCCATCAACATTCTCATTATTACTATCGTTATCACTATCAATATTAGTTTGTTCAAATGTTGCTGATACTATACTATAGATAGATTCTGTGTCAGATACTAGTTCATCTACTTCTATCAGATCTTATATATATATTGGGCATGATATAGTATGGTCGACCGCAAATGTGGTCGGTCCGCTATGTGAGATGGCATATCGCTGGCCGCTCAGGGCAGCCTGGATCCCTACCGATGAAGTGTACTTTCGCGTAGTGGGCCGACCGCACTATATCATGCCTTATATATATATATATATATATATATATATATATATATATATATATATATATATATATATTTATATGTATTCTGATGATAAGATAATTTATATATATATATATATATATATATATATAGTAGCTTGATAAGGTCGAGGTACGGTAGAAACATCAATGCAGTCCATTTGGCAACCCATTCTCGCCCTTGGAGCATGTTTGAAGGATTTCCAACCGTATGGATGGAAGATCACTGAAATATAAACTAGTATGTCCATTTTCATATAATTTGGTAACCGTTTGGTCCTCCCACTTAATGGTTCTTATTTTAGGGAAATTTTAACCGTTCAGAATTTCAACCATTAAGTGGGAGGACCAAACGGTCACCAAATTGTATAAAATGGACATGCTAGCTTATTTTTCGATGATCTTCCCATCCGTACGGTTGGAAATCCTTCAAACATGCTCCAAGGGCCAAAATAGGCGACGGACGGATCTGCGCAGTGATCTGACCGGCCGCACTGTATCGGGACCCTATATATATATATAACTCTTTATAGACATGCACCCTTTACAAAAATGTATATATGAAAGGATTTTTTGTGAGAAATTAAAATTTTATTATGGTGATTCCCTATCATTTATGATCGTGTAGCAGGATAATAAATCCTGACTGTAGCTGGGTGTGGCAGGCCCCGTCCCGGTGGACAACCGAGTAGGCTGGGGATGAGCGCCATAACAATGATCTGCTCTTCCTTGGGATCAGAGCAAATCTTGATCAACAAGAGAGAGAGAGTTCTTGAATGGTGGGAATTCTTCAGCGGATTTCGATGGAGATGTGAGGCAGAATCAGTGATCCATCTTTTTCTTCTTCACTTCAACCCGCTAGATCAAGGAATCCTTGAGAGAGAGGGAGATTCCAAAGAAGAGTTAACGTTCTGAAAGGATTTGTCCTAAAAGGATCCCCTTACTAGTGGGCCGACGACCTCTTTTTATAGCTTGTTGAATTGATTCGTCAAACCATTGCACCCTTGGAGGTTCATCTTCCACCGTCAAATGACTAGGTAGTTAATTACCTATCTTATCGGTCCAGATCATGCGACGTGTCCATGGTTATGTTTACCTTATAACACTAATCAAAAGACACTATGACCGCCACCATACCCCTACAATCAATCTGGTCCCTCAAAATAGAGAATCCCGATCAGGGGGGTAGGAGATGGTGAGGTCATTATTGGTTTTTGGAGATGGTGAGGTCGTGAAGATTAGAGAGTAAGGTTGTCAAATGATTCAACTGTTCGGAGTAGCTCAAGCTCGGCTCAGAATTTCTAGCTCAAAATTAATTTTGAGTCGAACTCGAACCAAGTCGAGCTCGATCAGGCTTGGCTCGAAAACTCAAAATTATTTTTTAATATATATTATATAATATGATGAGGGTAAAAACCGAGGAGCCTTACACCTGAAACGTGAATCAATCCTATCCTTTGATCCGTGCCAGTAACCCCCTCGGGTCCCCGCTCAGAGTTATCCTCCTCGTGAAATAGAAGGAAGACAATCGCCTCGGTTCTCTTAAGGCAAACCTCCTCAGGAAGATTGGCTTACCTCTTCGGTTTTCAGAGGCCGCGCTCCCTGACCCGAAGAAGGCACCATAGACCCTGAGTTCACAGGCCACGCCATGAACCGAAGGACCTGACACCCTTCTAGAAAGAATTATAGTTGAGACCGTTGGGACCTAACTGAATAACAGTCTGGTGATCTGGAAGCATCTAGAAGAAAAGACCGTTAAGATCTAACCGAATACCAGCCTAGCAATCTAGAAACATCTAGAAGAAAGATGAGCTGTCAACCTAACTAACTCCAGCTGGCACCCACATGGCCTATTAGGAGCTAGCCTACTAGCCTACACGTGGTCTACTGAATGTGACTTGCTCCCTAAGCAGCTCCCACTCCCTGAAGCCTATAAATAGAGGAGCTCACCAAGTCATCTGGAACCTCTAGATGATCGGCGAAGCCCTGCCTCTCCAGAAACTCAAATTCCACAAACAATCTTGTAATCTCATCAATTTGATAGTGGTTTCATCTCCGATCATGGAGATCTTCCGTGGTTTTCACCCCGATTTGGGGTTTCCACGTAAGTCTTGTGTTCATTTCTCCCTTCTTTGAGTTTCACTTTCTCAATCCTCCTCAATCTCATCCAAATCTATCCCCAATCAAATTACAAATTCAATTGTTGGGCTAAATCGAGAATTCTCTCTGATTTTCGCATCAACAATTTGGCGCCGTCTGTGGGGAACAGTTCTTTCGGCAGTAATGGTATGGCGAGCGCCTCGGGGAGTAACGCCTCGGCGAGAGTTGCCAGGACGTATAGCGCCCCCCGCGTGGTTCGGGTGACCCGGATTCACTTGGAGAGGAGACCAGCCTCCTTCTTTGTGAATTTTCAGCTCGATGACGTCGTCGACGTCTCCGGCGAGGTGAATCAAAACTTTTAGAAGAAGAGTTTTGGCTCCTACCTCTTCGTGGAGAGATTTCCCGCTGGCGCGGTGAGTGCACGGCTAATCGTTCGCGGCTTTCCGCCGGTCGTTGCACTGCATCGGGAAACGTGGCCTGAGAAACGCGCCTTTCCACCGTGAGGAGCGTCTGTGTGAGATCTACGATCTGACGCTCCATTTATTTGAACATTTCCACTGATACCTCCATCATCCTGGGAGCAGGATCAGCAGCAGGTGGGGGAGGGCTGGATGAGGGATGGCTCTCCATCGGTAGGATGATGTCCGGCGTGGGAATCCTCTGTTCTTGAGCTTGGCTCTGCTTCGATCTCCTTGCCTTCATCATGGCTTCTCCTTTCTCATTCATCTAGGCTGTACTCTCCCTTTGTCAAGGAGATTTGGGAGGCCCCTTTTCTGAAGGATTTCCGAGCCCCCAACATCAGATGTTACAGCGGGACCACTGATCCCTATGAGCACGTGGAGCGATACTATACTGAAATAATGGACAACCGCACTCGACGAAGCGGTTCTGTGTCGTTCCTTCCCAAAGACTTTGACTGATATCGCCCATGACTAGTTCAGAAGCCTCCCATTGGGATCGATATCTAGCTCTCACCGACGACCATCGATCTCTTCTTTCACGATTTGCTAACCGGGCTGCGTAAGAGGAACCCCGTCATGCTCCTCCGGTGCAAGCAAATGGAGGGCGAAACTCTCCGAGATTACCTGGATCATTTCAACAAAGAAGCAGCAGGAATGAGCGATCAAGATTCCATAATAGTGGTGGGCGCAGTCATGGATGGACTTCGGGAATGTCCGTTCCTCGACTCCATTTCAGGGAACATCCCAAGAAATCTCTCCGAAGTGATGAGTAGAGCCCAAATGCCTCATTGTCAGCCAAGAGTTCAAGATCAAGTGAGAGAGGAGGTTCGCAAGCAACGAGTTCGGGAATTCCAAAAGGAGGAACCACGACGAGAAGAATATAGAAGCTCCCGCCGAGGAGACTCGAGATCCCGAAAAGATGACAGCCCCCCCGATCGAATGATCGGAGACCCCAAGACCCCCCGATGCAGCCAAGGAGGGCGAGGTATGAGAACTATACCCCTCTTGTTACCTCAAGAGAGAATGTTTTGATGCAGATCCAGAACAAGAACATCCTGAAGCAACCCGAGCCCATCAAGGATTCTGGATCGATGAAGAAAAGCAAGAAATATTGTGCTTACCACCAGGTCAAGGGGCATAACACAGAAGATTGCGTCCAGCTCAAGGACGCGATAGAAGACCTGGTCAAGGCGAGGAAGCTTGATCAATTCCTCCAAAAGAAGGCAACTACAAAGGAGAACCCACCACAACGGCAAGAAGTCCCGCCTAACCCCACAAATCTTGATCTCAAACTTTACTTCATTGCTGGGGGCCCTGGCTGCGGAGGGGAGAGCTCTTCCTCAAGGAAGCAGTATGCGAGAATGGTTGCTTCGGTCCAGGAGACAACCCCACTCAAGAGAAGTCGTTTATCTGCCCCTATCTGCTTCTCCGATGAAGACCTGCGTGGAGTCTATCAACCTCATGATGATGCCTTGGTGGTGGCAGTCAAGGTCGGGGTCTTCACCATATATAGGGTACTGGTTGATATTGGGAGCTCGGCTGATATCATCTTCTGGGATTTCTTTGAAAGAATGAAAATTGGGAAAGAGAATCTTAAGCATGTTCGATCGCATCTGGTGGGCTTCGACGGGAACTCTCGTTATCCAGAAGGCATGATCTCTCTCCCGATGACACTTTAGCACACCTCCCTCGAGTGATTCTGCGATGATAGACTTCACAGTCTTTGAGATGTCCTTCTAGCTATAATGCAATAATGGGTAGACCTTCACTCTGTAAGCTGGCTGCAGTGCCGTCTCCTTATCACCAGAAGTTGAAGTTTGAAACTGAAGAAGGTAGTGGGGAAATATGAGGTGACCAGACCTCTTCTCGCCAATGTTATTCTACTCTTTTAAGACATCAAATGGGAGAGTCAAACCGAGCTACCGAAACATTGACTTTGGAAGAGCTCCAGCATGAAGATGAGGAAAGAGAGGCCCGTCGTCCTGTTCCAGTGGAGGGTCTGAAAGAATACCCATTTAATGAAAATCTTCCCGAGCGAACTGTGCGCCTCGGGGAGGGACTTAAGCTAAAAAGACAAAGGGAGCTCCTCGCAATTCTGAAGGATAATGCTGATGTCTTTGCCTGGTTTGCCGAGGAGATGCCGGGAGTCCCTCAGGAGGTGATCGAGCATCAACTCAATGCAGATCCAGCTGTCAAACCAGTTATTCAAAAGAAGAGAAACTATGCCCCAAACCGCCCCGCCGCTGCTGAAGAGGAGGTTGATAAACTCCTTAAAGCAGAGTTCATTCGGGAGGTCCAATACCCCGAATGGCTCTCTAATGTAGTTATGGTGAAGAAATCCTCCGGGAAGTGGAGAATGTGTGTAGATTTTACAAATCTCAATAAAGCTTGCCCTAAGGACTACTACCCCCTGCTTCTCATTGATAATCTAGTAGATTCTACTTCTGGATATGAAATGCTTAGCTTCCTGGATGCGTTCTTGGGATATAACCAAGTCTTGATGGCAATATCCGATGAGGAGAAAACATCCTTTATAACCTCCTGAGGCACTTATTGCTATAAAGTGATGCCCTTCGGATTGAAGAACGCAGGAGCTACGTTTCAAAGGTTGGTGAATAAAGTTTTTAAAAGACAGATTGGGAGGAATGTGGAAGCTTATGTTGATGATATACTTGTGAAGAGTGTGATAACAGAAAATCATGCCTTGGAATTGAAGCAAACGTTCGCAGCATTGCGGGCTCATGGAATGAGCCTTAATCCTAGCAAATGCGCGTTCGGTGTTAGATCGGGAAAGTTCCTCGGGTTTATGATTACACATAGAGGTATAGAGGCGAATCCCGAACAAATCCGAGCCATCATGGAAACCAGATCCCCGAGGACCATAAAGGAGATTTAGAGCCTCAACGGAAAACTAGCAGCCCTCGGGAGATTCATTTCAAGGTCTGGGGAGAGAAACCTTCCTTTTTTCAGAGCCTTGAGGAAAGCACCGAAGGTGGAGTGGACCGAAGAGTATGAATCGGCACTAAGTCGACTGAAGAATTACCTGCAGTCGCCTGCCCTACTAGTGAAACCGAAGCCTTGAGAGGAGTTACTTCTGTACTTGGCGGTTATTGGTTCAGTTGTCAGCTCGGTCCTCACTAAGGATGAAGGGGGAATCCAAAAGCCAGTCTATTATACGAGTAAGGTCCTTACTGATGTTGAATCAAGGTACCTCCCCCTCGAGAAGTTGGCTTTTGCCCTTGTCACATCTGCCAGAAAGCTTCGACCATATTTCCAGTCTCACAAGATAAAAGTCCTCACTAATCAACCCCTGAAGCAAGTACTTCACTGTCCTGAATCCTCTGGATGATTAGCCAAGTGGGTAATCGAGCTCGGGGAATATGACATTAGCTACGAGCCACGGACAGCGATAAAGGCCCGAGTACTTGCAGATTTCATTGCAGAACTTACCATAACCGACGGGGAACATCTCCACCTGTCAGGAAAATCCGAATTGCATGAACATTCTATTTCTCAATGGGTTCTTTACACTGATAGGTCTGCAAATCCCGCGAGTTCGGGAGCTGGTGTGGTGTTGCGATCACCGTCAGGTTGGAGCACCTCGACGGTATTGAAGTTCAACTTCAGAGCAACCAATAATGAGGCTGAGTATGACGCAATGATAGCTGGACTACAGCTCACCCGAGGCCTGGGAGTTCAGAACCTACAAGCCAATACCGATTCACTATTGGTAGTTGGCGATATTACTAAAGAGTTCGAGGCCAGGGAGGAGAACATGCAACGATACAGAGACATGGTTTGGAAACTCATTGATAGCTTCCAGAACGTCCATATCAACAAGGTTCCTCGAGAGGAGAATCAAGAAGCTGATCTCCTCTCAAAATTAGCGACATTTGAAGCGGAGATAAAGCAGCCCATCAGCATTCAGTACCTCACAGCGAGGACAATCGAATGTAGACTGGTTGAGAAGCTTCTGGACATCAATAGTGAAGAGTGTTAGATGGACCCCATATTGAATTACCTCCAAAATGATGCTCTTCCTCCCGATCCGAAGGAGGCTCGTCGGATCGTTGTCCGGGCAACTCGTTTCAGCATAATCGAAGGATAACTTTACAAAAGGTCCTTCACCTTGCCATATCTGAAATGCTTACGTCCATCCAAGGCGAGGTATGTTTTACAGGAAATTCACGGAGGGGAGGCGGGTGATCACCTCGGAGGAAGAGCCCTGAGTCATAAGGTGCTTCGGCAAGGTTACATCGCCCACGCTATGGCTAAAGATGCCGCCGAGTTTGTTCGGCGCTGACGCTCGGCCAAATACATTCAAATGTCCAGCCAAGGCCCTTCTCAAATTACTTGACTTCAATTGTAAGTGCGAGGCCATTTGCTTTATGGGGAGTTGATATCCTGGGTCCTTTCTCCGTCGGGGTTCGGCAAATGAAGTTTATTATCGTGGCCATTGATTACTTCACAAAGTGGGTCGAAGCCGAACCACTCTCATCTATCACGGAGAAAGCTTGTGAGGCATTCTTGTGGAGGTCAATCCTTTGTAGGTTCGGGATTCCAGTGGCCTTTATAACTGACAATGGTCGCCAATTCGCAAAATCAGCCTTCTTATCATTCTGCGATAAGTTCAACATTGAGCACCGGCTAACTTCAGTTACACATCCATAAGCAAATAGTCAAGTAGAAGTGACCAATAGAACTCTTCTCCACAGTTTGAAGACGAGAGTTCTCAGTCACGGATTTTCTTGGGTTGAGGAGATTCCAGGGACCCTATGGGGGTATCGGACCACTACCCGAACCCCGACCGGAGAGACCCCGTTTGCTCTTGCATTTGGGACCAAAGCGGTGATCCCCCCCCCCCCCCCCCGAAACAAGGGTACCAACGCCCCGAACTCAAGCTTTTGATCCTGCGAAGAACGGGGAGCGGCTCAGGGCGGAACTCGATCTCTTGGAGGAGAAGAGGGATGAAGCAAACCTCAAGGCAGCAACTTATCGCTAGAGAGTGAAGCGCTTCTATGATAAGAA
Source organism: Dioscorea zingiberensis (assembly GCA_026586065.1). NCBI lineage: Eukaryota > Viridiplantae > Streptophyta > Magnoliopsida > Dioscoreales > Dioscoreaceae > Dioscorea > Dioscorea zingiberensis. The sequence goes on along the minus strand of CM048820.1, from coordinate 13,855,481 downwards.
AGTCAAGTAGATAACCTTCCAGATCGGGGATCTGGTTCTAAGAGCGAACAAGTTCGATGGTAACAAAAGTTGAACGGGGAAGCTGACCCCGAATTGGGAAGGACCATATATTGTTCAAGAAATTGTAAGGCCTGGAACGTACTGGCTCATTAGGATGAATGGAAAGAAATTGAAGCGCCCATATCACTTCGAACATCTTCGAAGGTACTATCAATAAAATCAGTCCTTCAATTGCAATTTCTTGAAAATAGCATTCTCGTTATTTCAGTAAGTACCTTCGTGTAAACATAATCCCTCCTCGAGAAATAGCTTTAAGCGCTTCGATCACTTAGCTATGACCCCCCTCGGGAAAAGGCTTGAAGCGCTTTGATCGCTTAGCTTCACCCCTCCTCGGGAAGTAGCTTTAAGCGCTTCGATCGCTTGGCTATGACCCCCCTCAGGAAAAGGCTTGAAGCGCTTTGATCGCTTGGCCTTACCCCTCCTCGGGAAGTAGCTTTAAGCGCTTCGATCGCTTAGCTACGACCCCCCTCGGGAAAAAGGCTTGAAGCGCTTTGATGGCTTAGCCTAAACCCACCACGAGAAATAACTTGAAGCGCTTTGATCGCTTGGTTATAACCCCTCCTTAGGAAATAGGCTTAAAGCGCCTCGATCAAGGCATGAATGCAAAACATAACCAACAAAATCATTAATTTGAAGACAGAAGAATCAAAACAAAAGATTTTTATTCACATGTAATTCGAGTTACAACGCAAGTCATAAGAGGAAGATCAATTACAACAAGACAGCAATGATAATCAAACTCAAGACCAAAGAGCTTCACTTCCTTCAACAAAGAAGCACTGTAATTCTCAATGAGGGAGGCCAAGACCTCAGAATCACCTTCAGCCGCGCCTTGAACTCCTTCGGTAGGAATGTCGTCTGCACCATCCCCACCCTCTTCACCCGAAGAAGGGTCCTCTAGATATTCATTTTCGAAGTCAGCATTGGGATCCTCTCCGGCGAGATACTTCAGGCCCTTCTTGTAGGTCAATGTGGAGAGGTCAACTGGGAGGGTTTTCAAAGTTTCCTCAGGAACCACCTGCAGAACCAACTCCCGAAGGACTCGTAATGCATCAGTACCTCCTGCCAGGAACCCAATGTCATACCCTCCAGCCTTCTCACTGGAGCAGATGGCCTCAGCTTCTTTGATTTGATCAGAACAGAGGCTCAAAGTTTCTTGGTGAGACGCCAACTCCGAGGAAAGTTTCTCTTTCGCCTCTTTCAGCGAAACGATGAGACGATTCGCCTTATTAAGAAGGGTAGACTTATTGTTCAGATCTTCATGGAGCTTTCTGTTCTCCTCAGTCAGAGCCTTCATCTGCTCCCTGATCTGAGTCAGTTCCAAGCTCGTTTTGCTGGATTCCTCCCTTAGCTGCAACCATTTTTCTTCAGCAAGCTTGCACTTGGCTTCCAGAGCTCCTTGACTCTTAAGCATTACGTTGACAGCAGCTCTGTAGCTCTTTATTTCCTCATCCAAAGGCTTAACTCTCTCCTCCAGCTTCCTCTACTCATCAAGAAGTTTTACATCAAGCGTGGAAGAATCCAAAGAGGTTTGGAGTTTGTCTCTCTCCGCCTTCAAGGCAGAGAGTTCATCCTTCAAATTCTGAAAATCACCTTCCCGAAGAGAAAGGGCAAGACAGAGATCATTCCTCTCTTCTAACAGTCGGGCAGCTATATCAGAAAGAATGCTATTCTGCACAAAGTAAAACTTGAGGTATCAAACAATGCTAGAGGGAGACCCCCGAGAAATACAAAACAGGAAAATGCTTACGGAAACTGCAGTAATTCAAAGATGGGCAGCTATCTCATCTTCCTCCAGCTTGTCGAGCCTCGACTCAGAGTCTTCAGAGCGAAGAAGCTCTAGACTGAAGGTCACAGATTCAGAATTAAAGAAGAGTCCATTCAGAAGGTTCACCTTCATCCCCTCGGAACTACTGACAATGGAGCTCTTTCCTTTATCTCCAATGGCGGAATTTTTCCGCGCTAGAGGGACAGAGGTGGCCACCCTTGCCGGTTCTTCAATCCGCGAACCTGCCCCTCGCCGAAGCGCCTTAGGGCAATAAAGCGGGTCAAGAATGCATCTTGTTTCCTCGGATAGGGATGAGTAGACGGAGGCTCTTCAACGACGGTTCCCGAGGCTACTTCCCGAACTACGGGTTTGGGAACCACAACAGCAGAAGGCACATCCGAAGTTGGACGGACACGAAACCGCCTCGCCGAAATGGGGACGGCATCGTCGCTATCCACTTCTTTGATAGGAGTCATCGTTGGAACCTCCTCGGTGACTCTAGCGGGAAGAGCGATGAGGACGCCCACCTTCCTCACAACTCCCCTCCTTATAGGGCCGCTTGGATCGGTCGTAGGGGCTCCCGAACCTACCCGAGGGGCCTTATCGAGGGGAACGGTATACTTGGGGAGGGACTGAATGATGAGGGTAAAAACCGAGGAGCCTTACACCAGACACGTGGATCAATCCTATCCTTTGATCCGTGCCAGTAACCCCCTTGGGTCCCCGCTCAGAGTTATCCTCCTCGGGAAATAGAAGGAAGACAACCGCCTCGGTTCTCTTAAGGCAAACCTCCTCGGGAAGATTGGCTTACCTCTTCGCTTTCGAGGCCGCTCAATCTCAAGAAGGCACCATAGACCCCGAAGTTCACAGTGCCACGCCACGAACCAAGGACTTGACACCCTTCTAGAAAGAATTACAACTGAGACCTTTGGGACCTAACTAAATAATGTACCAGTGATCCGAAGCATCTAGAAGAAAAGACCGCTAAGATCTAACCTAATACTCAAAATTTCTAGAAATCTAGAAACATCTAGAAGAAAGATGAGCTGTCAACCTAACTAACTCCAGCTGGCACCCACATGGCCTATTAGGAGCTAGCCCACTAGCCTACACGTGGTCTACTGAATGTGACTTTCTCCCCAAGCAGCTCCTACTCCCTGAAGCCTATAAATAGAGGAGCTCACCAAGTCATCTGGAACCTCTGGATGATCGGCGAAGCCCTGCCTCTCCAAAAACTCAAATTCCACCAACAATCTTGTAATCTCATCAATTTGATAGTGATTTCATCTCCGATCATGGAGATCTTCCGTGGTTTTCACCCCGATTTGGGGTTTCCACATAAGTCTTGTGTTCATTTCTCCCTTCTTTGAGTTTCACTCTCTCAATCCTCCTCAATCTCATCCAAATCTATCCCCAATCAAATTACAAATTCAATTGTTGGGCTAAATCGAGAATTCTCTCTGATTTTCGCATCAACATAATATATATAATATATATAATATTTTATAAGGTTAAAGCCATTTTTGATCTCTGAAAACGGGACCAATGTTCATTTCCATCCCAAAATTAAAAATTTGTTCAATATAGTCCCTATGTATTGCATATTTTAACATTTATGGTCCCTATAGATTCCGTATTTTGGCATTTTTGGTCCCTATTGTTGACGTGGCGGTCATCTAGAATACCATCGGAATGCATATAATCTTTTTGTTATTATGTTTAGGTCTTTATTTTGCTGATGTGGAGTGATAAGTGTCAGTATATTCTGATATGGACCGTATTGAACAAATTTTAAATTTTTGGGATGGAAATGAACATTGGCCCTGTTTTCGGGGACCAAAAATGGCTTTAACCCTATTTTATACTATATTTATATTTATAATAAGTTAATGAAAACCAATTGTTGGATCAAAGATCCAACGGCTCCTATGGTCTCATATTAAAAATAAACCCTAAAGAGTAAAGACCAAACAAAAGACTGCACCGCCGTTGTTGCCCATTCAAGTGCAGTAGATCCACCCGAGTACCTCCTACCAACCCGAGCACCTACAGAGCTGCACCTCCACCGCTCCGCCCCAACTTGAGCACCTCCCATTCACACGCGGTACCTCCTCCACAACCCAAGCACCTCTTCCCCAACCCGAGCACCTGCACGATTGTACCTCCATGGCTCCTCCCCATCTCAAAAATAATATTAGTTAAGATAATTAAAATATTTACTATTTATATTTATATTGATGAGAATCGCTTTTTAAATTTTATCTTTTATTTTATATAATTAGTTGAAAGATTGAAATATAAAATTTATTTATAGAAATATTAAAAAATAATTTAAAATTTATAAATAAGTTTTAAATTTCAAGCTAAATTGAGCTCAGCTTTAGTTTTCAAAATTATAATCGAGCTCTTAATTTCGAGCTAAATTGAGTCGAGCTCTCGAGCCGGCAATTTCGAGCTAAGCTCAGCCCGCCCTAAAAGAGAAGGGGTTGATTGTAAAAATTCAACTTTTTCATTCAGACGCTTAAAACATATTTAACTGTTATTTTAAGGATTAAAGTCATTTTTGGTCCCTATACTTTGACCCAATGTTCATTTTTGTCCTTGTACTTTAAAAATCTTCAATATAGTCACTATACTTTGGGTTTTTGTTCAAATATGTCATTGGTGCTGACGTGGCAGAATATGTGGCATATGAAATGCATACGGTTAGTTTTTTATTCAAGGTGACATGACACGTCAGCATGCCACGTCATCACTTAAAAAATTAGTTTATTCGAAATCCATTTTGTCATGTCATGTCAGCATGCCACATCATCATAGCATTGTCATGTAAGCCACCATGTCAGAAATACTAGCCACACGTGCTGCCACGTCTTAACTAGGGATGTATTCAAGCAAAACCCCAAGATATAGGGACCGTTTTGAAGATTTTTAAAGTACAAAATACATGGACTAAAACTGAGGTTTATCCTTATTTTAATTCCTAGATACTGACTAGACAGCCCTGACCTTTTTGAAAAATATTTTTACTCTAAGATTTTTTTTTAAAAAAAAATAGAGTAGAAAATGGACCATATTTTATTTTTCTTTTTTCTCTTTCTTCTTCCCTTTCTTTGTTCCTCTTCCCGGGCTTTTGTTTTCTTGACTCTTCTCCTCATCTTCTCTTCTTCAATTTCCATCATCCTTCATCTGTGCTTCTCTCCTCATTGTTTCTTTTCTCCAAGCTATCCTCCTTTATTATCTCTTAAAATTCTTATTTCTTTCTATGTTGCTATATCTCTCTTTCATTATCTCTTGTTCTTTTCTTCTTCTTTGTCAGAACAACTTTGACACAGATAATCAATCTCGAAGGAGTTATAAACAGAGATAAGCCATATTTTATCTTATATTTATATTTCTAATAAAATAAAGTCTTCATTCAAATAGGATTTAGGTTTATTATTATTCTTATTTTATATAAAAAGTTTGTTTTCTAAAATATATTATCAAATAATTATTATATCTTTACCCTAATCAAGATGTTGAAGGTAACAGAAATGAGAGCATATCTTATTAAAGGACATAAAAGTCTTTTCTTATGTTTGGTTAACAACCAAGGACAGAAGTATGTCTAAATTTTGTAAAAGCATATATAAAAACAGAAAATGCAATGAGTCTAAATATATAATTGCAGGATTTTACAGCAACCCAAAAAATGAACTATTGTCCCCTGGGAAACCAAAAACCATCTGATGATTCTAAAGTCAAACTGAATGACCATTAATAAAACCAGAAAAACAAAAGTTAATATCCTACAAACTACAAGTTATGATCATGCAAATATATAATCGTAAGAATTTAGTGAAGTTTGGAATAACTGACACTACAAGAGCTTCAAGATGTCAGTATCAAGTTATCGGTCCATGCCAAATCCGGGTTTTTCTGATGATAAGGAATTCAGCTCAGCTTGTATCTCTTCCAGCGTTCGGCCTTTGGTCTCCGGCACTAGCTTTGTGACAAATAAAATGGTAAGGCCACAAACAGTTGCAAATATGAAGAATGTGCCTGCAGAACAATGCAGAAATTTCTCAGTTCTTATCAAAACATAATCAAATATTTTTTTTTTAAAAAAAAAAGTAATATCAGAAGCTTGTGACCAAACACCTGCTGAATTCCAGGCCATGAGAAAATTGAAGCCATATGAAACTACCCAGGAACCAAACCAATTAATTAGAGTTACAAGGCTTCCTGCTGATCCTTTCATGTTTATGGGAAATATCTGCACCAAAAAAAAAAAAAAAGTTTTTTACCACACATGCGCGCACACACATATAATCTTGAATTACCTAATTTATCCTGCAAATTGCTATTTACATACAAACCACCCTCATTAATTAAGTATTATTTAAATCAATCTTGTTAAAAATACTGATTTAAAAAACCCTTGAGTTAAAGTTGACTATCTTTTTGTACATGCCCTATTATAAACTATTTTCAAAATCTCATGGGCCATACAAATAAGGGTAGAAATGTACTTTGGTACATTCCTGACAATCATTTTAATTCATTAATTGTAATAGTATAAAAGACAGGTATGTACAAAAGAAATCAGAAATTTGCAGGGTATGTATATGTTAAAACCAAAAAAAAAGGTATATATTTGCAGGCCATACAGATAAGATGGTTTTTACACATATTTATCAACTTTGAAATCTTGATATTACATACTCACGCCAGTAAATTTTCTATTTGTATACTATACAATATCCTCATGAAAAATTTTAGATTCCCATACATATACTGATGCTGATCAAGTATTATTTAGACGTGTATGCCCATTAAAAATAAGGGTAGATATGCCATTTTCTACATTTATGCCAACCCTTTGTCGATTAAAAAACATACAACTTTAACTTGTATTTACGCATGTAAGAATCTGAAATTTGCAAGGGCATGCACGTAAACAAAAACATTACAAGGGTAAAAGTGTCATACCAAGATTATATATATACCAAAAATATTAACAGTTATAGACTGAATTTCAGATATGTTTAATCAATAAGTTTGCAATGATACTTGCCTCAGACATTATGACCCATGGGATTCCTCCCATCCCCAATGAGAATGATCCACTGAACACCTAAACTCAGAAAAAATAAAAATAATTTCCAACAAAAAGGGTATTATTAACAGAATATATAATCTCTGTCGAACTTACCAGAATTCCAGCCAAGGCTAAGAAGGGATTCAGATCCTTCATTAGTTCATGCCCCTGTCGTCAACAACAGTTAGTGCAATATTGCTTCAAACTTATTTGATATATTTTTCCATAGGGTAAATTACAATAACGTCAAGTTTTACAGTCAGAACTCTTTCTTCTTTAGATATCAAAACCCAGAGTTTAGTCCTTGAAGTTTAGCTGAATTCTAGCAAATTAGTCATCTATATGTATGCCATGTCAAATCGCAATGAATTACTTTTTAAGAAAATAACAAAAATACGGTGTCAATGAGGCCAACCTAGCTGCACACAAGCCGTCAAAGCGAGTGTGCAGTCAATCAAGGTTGGGATGGCACTATATACTATGGCCAGATAAGACTGTCGCCAAACCACAAAAGAGAAGAATTACAAGAATTTGACTCAACTGAATTTTGTATGGATATATGAGTCAGTCTAATCACAATAATAGAATTACAGAAGGAAATATATTCAAGGATATTTAAAAAATAATAATAAATTTTAGAGAACACAATAAAGTGTTCCAACTGCAAAAACTAAGGACATTTCTTTTTTTCTTTTTAATTTATATACTTTCAAACATGAGTTCAAGATAGAAACCTTCAAGAGGAATGACATTCCAACTAGGAAACAGCCCAAGCAAGTCCCTGCTGCTGAAATCTGTACATGAAAGCTCTATCCTTAAGTTAAAGATCTGTTATCAAATAAAGCAGAATTTCATACCATTAGAAGTGGTCTTCTCCCAGATATATCCATTAAAAACACACCCAATGTTGTCATTGGAATCTGTAAAAGAAAAGTCTCTCTTATGTTAATTTCATCAAAACCGAGAAATGAAAGAATCAGAAATGATGAAATAATCACCCCAATTGCAGCCAATGCTATTGTTCCAATATCGCCTGAGGGGAAACCTGAGAAATTGTGATCATTATTTGCATCTTGGGGAAGTTAAGCAAGATAATTCTGTCTTACCCGCTGAAACAAATATTTCACTCGCATAAAAACAAACTGCATTCACACCACCAAATTGCTGCAATACCATTAGCCCAACACCGACCTGCTTATCAAATGCATTAATTATGGGTGCATCATGCAAAGTGCTTAACAGATAATTGACATTGTATACTGAAAGCATGTACAACTTACAATGACAGATTTAAGATACTTCTTTTGAAACAAATCTAGCATAGTAGCCTGCGGGGAGCGTCTAAGGCTTTCTGTGAAATCCTGTGAAGAGATCAAGGCTCTTCAACATTAGTTACAGAAAGTCTAAATTTATATATTTAGAGATTTCGATTCACTGGAGCAAGTATATATTACTTTGATCTCCTCAACTTCTAGAGAGATGTCGGTTTCCTTTCCCCTAAGACTCCGTAATGCTGCCTCAAATTTAGCATGATCACCAACTTTTGCCTGCATAATGAACCATTGCACAGGCTGATTAAAAGTTCCAAAGGATGAAAAGCCGCTTCTGCAGTTCACTGATAGTACTGGTCTCTTATTTAGTCACCTTAGTTTACATTTTTTTATTGATTTTTCTTCATTATATGGAGACATCTCTAATGATTTTTATTAAAAATAAGGCAAGGGAAACATAGCATTTTAAAGAATGTAAACACCACCTTGGTGGACTTAACCAAACTACACTGATAAGAATAAACAATGAATCTCCACAAGCTGCATTACACTAGCTAGATAAAATTGTTGCTGAAGGATATAAACAAATGAAGGAAAACACATTGTAGACATTTCTTTGTTTTATCCTTTCATAATTTTTATTCACTTTCTTTTTCATTTCCTCCATTTTCCTTCAATCAAAACACAGTTCAAAGAACAATTAAAATAACACCAAGCAATAAGCTTCAGGCTAAATCATCAAATCCCGAAGACTTTTACTTTTCAAACACATGGAGAAATGTTGTTCTGCATGGTGAGATTGCCAAACCAAAATAATTACATGAGCTGTACAGAATCATCATATATTCAACCATACAATTCATCAATATCATTTTTGCCCATGCAGGTTCCTGAGGTTCCTGAGATAAACAGATTGGTATGCGGCATGCACTGTGATCTGCTTGGGACTTTGTGTTAGGGAAAAAAAAATTAGAGAACTGAATTTATGAAAGTTATATCAAAAAGTGTTTGTTAATAATTGGACTGACAACGGTCTTAATTGAAATCAGTTAACAAGACAGAGTCGCAAATTGCGCACACCATTAGCTTATCAGAAGCTATACACTCAAATGTAAATGAGAATCACTTCTTTGTATCATGAGAAAAAAGTGACTACCAAAAAAGGCAATAAGTTAGTGATCAGCTTCAGATTAACCAGATGGCCACTGAATCAGACATAACATTTTAGGCATAAAACCAATCAGTCATAACGAATTATAGAATGGAATAAGGACGGATAAAGGTCAACACGGCAAATGAAGAGGTGGCATTGAAACATCAACAAGTTATCTAAATAAAGTATAATCCATATAACAATTACAAAGGCTACAATGGAGCAGCATATTGAAACATTTCTGACATGAATAAATAATTATGAAAAATATGAACTGCCAAGAGTATTGGATACTTTTAAAACATTACAACCATGGAATTATAAAGTAAAATAATTTGGAAAATCTTTCACATGACTATCTCTGGTTACCATCCACAAAATATTTGAGCAGTATCCCCCAGATCTATACTTCAGTTATTATCATAATGCACTAATGTTTTTGTGCTTGATGCTTATTATTCACGACAAGTCCTTGTGAAATTGTAATAGAAGAGAGGCACAGTAGTAAAAAGTTTATTATTATCTACCAAAAGATTATTCGGAGTACTATTTCATGTAACAGGGTGAAAAAGAGTTCAGCGCTTCACCAGTGACCATATAATGAGAATTAAAACAGTTATTGTAAGTTTATGTGCGACGTGACTAACCAGCCATCTAGGAGATTCAACGATAAAGAGGAGACCTACAAGTTGTAGCAGACATGGAAACACTCCTGACAGAAAAGTAAAAAAAACATTTGCCAAATGATACACAGTTTAAAAGATGTTCTATATGTATGTATGTATGTACGTATATGTCTTCCAAGATAGAGCATGAAAAGTTCTTAATGGTAGGAAAACTAACTTTCACAGTTATCTGATGAAAAATGTTGACAAATATGAGAAATGGGCATCTCTTTCCAACATAATATTTGAATGTTGAGTGGAATGATGATTATATTCAATGATTTGCATGATCAACTTAAAAATCAGCTTGCAAGATTCCACCATCCAAATTAGAGGTTGGTTCAAACCCACTTTTGATGAGTAGGCTCAATTGAAAAAACACACATAAAACTAGTCTCAAATTAACAAACAACACTAAAATAATTTTTAAAAGAAAGTCATACACATGATAATGGACAAAATAGAACACATTATTTTTTAGGTGATCTTGCAGTCAAAATCTGATTTCAGTTATCAGGATAATAAAGAACTCTATAAAAAGGTTCAGAAGTGCAATGTATCTCAATCAGTAACTCAATAAGCTTATTCTCGTTCATTATGACATTAACATTTCGAGCAAAACAACCCATAGAAAATAGTCATGTTGCGCACTTTTGCTCATGCTACAATTCTAGGAAACTAAATATCCTATAAATTCTGCAGTAATTTTTGCTACAACTAACATTACAAGTATAAGATGACATGGCTCATGAAAATATTGGAGTTATAAGGAAAAATGAAAAGAAACTGACGACTGCAAAGAGCTATTGGAAATATACCTAGTAATGCCAGGGTACGCCAAGTTAAAATTGTCCCCAGCAAAAAGGCTAGTGATGCGCCACAAGATATCATTAACTGCAAAATCAGCAACGGAATGTTCAGGATAAACCACTTCAAATGGATAGAACCACGTAGAAAATTCTTTCTTTCACACCTGATTTATAGTTGTAAATCCCCCTCTGAGATTTTTTGGTGTTATTTCCGCTATATACACTGGAACCTGTTTACCCATATCAACTGAAATTTATAGTTCATATGCAAAGTATTCACAAATGATATTGCTACTTAGCCATCCCAAAAACATCAAATTATTTTCTATAACCATTTTTATTTGGTTTCTCAATAGTGCATTAAACATGTTTAACTTTGATTATTTGGCTATACAAAATATCACATTGAGATGATATACATTTAATCCTCAGATAAGCATGTATCTACTTATTATTATCTCAAAGTTATCAACAAGTGCATAGCAAAATAAGCATACAAAATAACTATTTTGGTCTTAAGGCACTCACAATATATGAAAGAAGTCCGACGCCATATCCAACTGAAAGCCTTCCAAGATCAAGCCACCAAACATCCTTCAGCATTTATGCTAAAATTATTGCTTTGATAACAAACTAAATGAAATTTTCATAAAACTAGAAATTGAAGGGGATACAGAGGATATTGAACATATCATTCCAGTATTTAGATATGAAGAATTTGCTAATTATTTAAAGCCAGTAGTTCCCTATTGCATTTTCAACAAAATCAAAGCCAAACCTTTGAGAAGAATATTGCAAGCCAGCCCACAATGCAGAAAAAATCTGATACTGCCATTGCCTGGATTGAAATATCAAAAGTTAATGACAATGATTGTCCATTTATTTATTTCAAAACAATTATGCGAGGCTCCCTGGCAATTGATATAAACAAAAGACATGGAACACATCAAATTACCAATTTTCTACCGATCATATCTGTGACTCTTCCGCTCATTATAGCACCTATCATTGCTCCTATTGTCAAAATTGAGCCAAAAAGAGAGTACTGCAGAAAAAATTATGCAACAATATTTTTCCATAAAAAAAAACAAAAAAAAAACATAAGAATATTACTGTGTGTAATTGATGAGGCAAAAATTTTCAATTTATTACCATTTTTTTCATCTGTGAGAGACAAATATCACAATTATTTTCAAGAATCAAAAAAGGTATTCAACTCTAAGGGATTCAAGAATACATGAGTGAAGAGCCATTCAATTTGCTATACACTGAGAACAATAAGTACCTCAGACAACGAAAGGTGAAGATCACTCATAATTCCAGACTGTGCTGGAGAAGAAAATCCGACCTGAAATATAAAATTGAGAAACATTTTAACCTGTTAAACTTGACAGTGAGAAATTTAATTGATTAAACAGCCAGGAAACCAATCAATCTATGAACCTTCTTTTATCCAAAAAAGAATCCTGGTTTTATCAACTTTTTAAAAAGATTTAAGCTTTCCTTGTCAATCAAATAAAGAAAAAAAATGAAAAAGAAAAACAATTTTCTTTACCTTCTCAATATTCCTTTCCCTGTTCCTTCATTCCTCTTGAACTAAATATAGTGTAAAGCTTAGCAATTCTATTAAATTTCAACTTCTTAGATCAAAGTGAGCTAAATTGAGCTTTGATTGATGAAGAAATGATAGAACGGGAATCAAGTAATAATTTTTTTCAGTAACTAACAAATTACAAACAACAGCACATTTGTTTATCCTGCCTGTATGCTCCTCATAAGAATTTCATCATTCCCACTCAATCAAACATACAAGAAAAAGTTCACATTTCTATTATTATTATTTTTTTAACAATATTTCTTCCCCCTGTCCTTCATCCCTCTCAAACCAAACAAAGCCTAAAGCTCAGCCCTTCTACCAATACCAAGTTACCAACCTCCAGAATCACATTTCTATATACAAATTCCCCCCTCAATCAAACAAATAAAGTTCACATTTTTCTTATTCCTTTCCTTTATCCATCATTCCTCTCAAACCGAACAAAACCTAATGGTTAAATTGAAACACCAACCTCTAAGATCAAACTAAGCTAAACTAGAAACAATGCATTGATAGAACAACTTATACCGAGCAACCAAACACGAAAGAGCCAGCGACGGCGACGGCGGTGCTGGCCACCACCACCCAAAGCGTTGAGGTTGACGTAGAGGAGGATTCTCTCTCCAGCAGAGGCACCACCATTACTGAGCCTTCTTCTCCTACGACTGCCATGACTACGAATTGGTTTTCTCCAGCAAGCAGCAGTGTTGGAGAGGATTCAATGAAAGCTATGAATTACTGGTCAATCAACAATCATCTTGTGGGACATGTTTGATTTGAACTTTTGTGGATTTTTCTACTGTCGTTTTGCACCATCGTGATATGCCCCCGAGTTTCATTATATTTAATAATTTTTTTTTCAAATTATGGTTATTTTTCAATTCAAATGTTGAATAATAAAATATTAATAAAAACATACACAAATTTGATCTTATATTTATATGAAAATTCTTCTATGGTTTATGTAGAGAGTGGAGGCAAAATTAGGGTTGGGTGGCTCCTCTGTATATATATAAAAAAAATATTTTACACAAAAGAAGTAATTATTATATTTTTACATAAAAGACCCTATGAAAATAACTATTCAGCACTCCCCCTCAAGATGGACGATAGATATCATTCATCCCCATCTTGTTGCATGCTTACAAGGGCGGCTCAAGGATAAAGCAAGTGAAGCGATCGGCCCCCAAATTTTAAAGGCCTCATATTTATTTTTTATCCTTCAAGATTTTTTTTTTTAAATTTTATTATCATAACTATAATAATAGATTATTATAATAAATTGATATTTAAACATTTTAATTTTAATATCTATTAAAAAATTTTAAAAACTTATCATTGTAGTTATAATAATTATTTGTATGATAAATTAATATTTAAAAATTATAAGTTAATATTTATTGGAGGCCTCCTATTACATTTGAACCTGAAATTTTTTAAAACTTTATCACGCTAATAATAAGAATAATTTGTTATAATATACGGATATTTAAAATTTTTAATTTAATATCTAATCAATTATATATCTTTTATCAACTAACTTTTTAAAATAAAACATAATAAACTAAAGTTTTAACTTTTTTAGTTTAATACATAATTAAATATATATCTTCTACCAACTACATTATTAGTTATTAAAAAACTAATCCCAAAATTTATTAATTACGTAGCGGTTGGTAAATTGGTAAGTAACGGTCATTTTCTCTATTATGAAAATTTAAATAATAACTTTGCATCTGAAAAATAAATTTTAAATGATTTTTTGTAGTAGAATTTCTCTTTTTAGAAAATAACATATTAATCTTTTTATTGTTTAAATTTTTGTTTGTTTATTTATTATTATTATTATTATTTACTGGTTATAAAATTACTTCCCCATCAAAACCCATAAATGTTAGTATATGAAATAATTAAAAAAAATATCTCGTATAAGTGTTTATTAAAAAGATTAATAAAATTTAATTTATATTAATAATTAAAAGCCTAATTTTAAAATTTCGCTTTAGGCCTCCAACTTTCTTGAGCCGCCTTTGATGTTTTATTACACTCTTTAGGACCTAATCCTTTAGTTAAGCAATCAGCTAATTGTTCGCCAAAATGAACATGACTCGGTTTCAAAATCCCATTCTCCAGTCGCTCCTTAATGAAGAAGCGATCAATCTCAACATGCTTTGTGCGATCATGTTATACAGGATTGTTAGCAATGCTAATGGCCAATTTGTTGTCACACCAGATGTAACACCCTTTCCTAACACAGGGACAGAATGTCACATTAGCTGGGCCGGGAGTGCACCCAGCCCATAAGCTGTGTAATGAAAACCTTATAACAATGATAATCAGACTAATAAACATGATTATTAAATAAAGTATTTAAAATCTTTTACAACGTTTACAATTCTGGCGGAAGCATTCTAAAATTCTAAATATCAAATGAGACAAAGCTATCCTCATCTGCTAAGTCAAAGCCATCTACAGGAGCACTCAATCTCGACTATCTGCACATTTCACTTGAGTGAGAATCACTATACAGGATACAACTATAATATCAAATAAAAGAGTATCGAAATAATGCTAATCATATGCATTATCTCTCAATCAATTAACATGCTAAAAGCATAAGAAAACTCGAATAAATCCAAAACATGGAAACCTCAATGTCAACACATGAATATAAAAATGATCCTACAATTATTCAGCAATATAACCATTACCCTAGCCTCTAGGTGTGGCAACTCACAATTGTGGCAATCGGGTTTAATAACATATCAACTTAATATGAAATCATGATCTCAACGTCAAGAAATCTGGTCTCTACGGACTATGCTCCCACAGAACCGTAGGTCTAATCTGATAAATCGGCCTTTACGAACTGTGCTCCCACAGAAACGTAGGTCTGATTTGATAGCCGATCTCTACGAACTGTGCTCCCAAAGAAACGTAGGTCTAATTTGGTAATCGGCCTCTACGAACTGTGCTCCCACAGAAACGTAGGTCTGATCTGGTAGCCGATCTCTATCAACTGTGCTTCCACAGAACCGTAGGTCTAAACTGGTGGCCGTCTCTACGAACTGTGCTCCCACAGAATCGTAGAACTATCTGGTGGCCGATCTCAATTGCAATGCCTCGGTATGACACCAGATGAGTCCCGGGCAAAACTTATCTCTGTCCCCAGTGACCCTCTGGTATAAACCAGTTTAACTTAATTAAGGTGCATGTTCTTCAATATTTCTAATATCTCTTTTGTCTTATCCATATTCTCATTCTTTATTTCCTCTATTCACATATATTTTCATTTACAATACATGAATAAAACAATCAAAACTCTAGTATTATGATCATAATATCAAACCAGCGACATTGCACAAACTTGGATATAAAACCCATATAAAATCGTATAAACAAAACCGACGATCAAATCCGATCATAAAAACCATTACAAGAATAGTGTAATCACTCACCTATAGTCCTTCGCTAAATTAAGGTTTTACTCGTCCACACGATGTTCATGGGACGTTCTTCCTTTTTCCTAGTAATCATATTACGAAAATTGTGAATACTGGAAACGTATTCTTAACTCATACTCTACTTAGACTCGATAGAATACGATATACTTGTTAAACCATCTAAACATGATTCATAGTTAAGATCTAGTACATACTTCAATAATTCATAAGAATACAAGAACCGTATTCTTATTTTATACTCTTATTAAATTCGTTAGAGCACGATGATTTCATAAATCTAAGTAAAGTTTAATTTCTCTTAACTTGAAATTTGTATCTCCCATAACTTAAAACCACGAATTGTCAAATTTAAGAGGCTTAACTTTTCTTCAACTTATTCTAGACTTGAGAATTCTAGCATGCTTCCTGAGAGTGATTAAGTGTCAATCATGATCTTCGTATTTCTATAAAACTAAAATACGAAATTGTTCAATAAGAAATCTGAATTCTAAAATCTTTAAATGTGCCCCTTACATGAAACTAAACACTAAGCATGATTATGGAGATTCAATCAGCTATGATCTTCATAAAATTTCTAGAAATATTCGGCAACACCTCCCCTATTTGGAGGGCCCCGAAAATTATACAAACATACAGTTTAATACATCTAATTATTCATACAAACATAACAATTCAAGGATTAATCCTCCATCCTTGCTTTAATCATCATACTCTCATCTAGCTTAACAGGTTGACAGTATCACAAATGTGTTACTGGAATTCTCAATTCATTCATCTCATAAACTAATTTCATGAGTTTAATCCTCCCAGCCCGTACCAACCTCACTGACGTTCAGAACCGTCTGAGGAGACTGAGCTGGCTACTGGTATAGCTCGCCCCAAATCTAATGGCCTGTGGTGGCCAGAGAAGGAAAAAAAAGAACAACACGGAGGCGCGGAGCTGGAGAAGAAGTCTAACCAGGTTCTGATGACCGGAGCTTCACCGGAGGGCAGAGGAGAAAAGGGGGCCATTGCCACAAGGCTCGACCTGGCCTCTGATAGTTGTAGCTGCCGGTCGAGCACGGAAAGGGCGGTGGCGCGCTCAGCCTGGCCGCGCGCGGACACTGTCTGGCCGGGAACGTGCTGTCGCGAGGAGGGAGAGAAAGGTACCGTCGAAGTGGCGTTGGTTGCTACTTACTGGAGATCGAGCGAGCTATACAAAGGGCAGGGATCAACGAGGAGAGAAGCTCGATTTGTGGTTTTCCAATTCGGTGGAGGTTGAGCTTTAAGGAGTAGCTCCTTCACTGTTGGTTCACAAGATCTCTGTGTGCTCACGGGGACGAGGAAGCGACCAGATCCGACTTTTTCATGGGTCTCCATCGCACGCACAGCTCTCCGCTCCTCTCTCTCGCGAACGAACAGGGAAAAGGGAAGAGAGATGGTTGGTTGCCCTCTCTCTTTCCCTCTATCAATTTCTCTAATAATCTAAATCCCCAATTATTATTATTATTATTTTATTATTATTATGATTTTGTTTTAAACTTAGCTAATAGCAACCAATCCCCTTTTAATTTGATTTTATCCTAAAACCTTTACCACTTAATTTAGATAGAGATTAGGTTTTATATTTTATTTGATTTCATCTGTATTATTCAGTTCCTTCGATTATTTATCAACTCATTTAATATTACAATTTACTACTATAGATTTATGGGCAGTCACTTTAAACCGACCGGATCCATCATTTTCGGTTTTTAGCTCGGCCCGATCCTCTTTATCGGAACCTACATCTTTGTTTCGTATCGCCATCTAAATACTAGAATTTTATTAAACTTAGTAATTCTTTCAATTAATTAAATCGGGACTAATTCTAATTGGCCCGGCCCAACATGGCCTTCTATGGCCCAATTTCTTGTGAGACTGGAGTTTAGACCCCTTAACTCCCGATTCTCTCTAAATTTTAGTTTTACCAGAAATAAATTCATTTTCAGTGCAATTAAACTCGTGAGATTTTCTAGGAGTTTTCAAATTTAACATTGAAAAATTACACCAGAGCTTCAATACATCGACTCTAAATAGTCGCAGTTCTGACAATAAACTCCGCATCCAAAGCATCTCACAAAGACTAACCGCCATAGCCCTATACTCAACCTCAGCTGTAGATCGAGCAACCACCTCTTGCTTCTTTCTACGCCACGACACAAGGTTACCTCCAACAAAGATATAGTAACCTGAGGTGGACCTCTTGTCATCCAAGAAGTTTGCCCAATCTGCATCGCAATATCCCTCCACATCCATGTGCCCATGACTCTTGAACCAAAGGCCTTTCCCTGGGCTTCCCTTCAAGTATCTCAGAATCCTATATACTGCCTCCACATGCTCAACCCTGGGATCATGCATATACCTGCTTACCACGCTCACAACATATGTAATATCGGGTCTCGTGTGGCATAAGTAGATAAGGCGACCAATAAGTCTCTGATAAAGCTCCTTGCTCACCGAGTCACCAGATTGAGCACACAACTTATGATTCTGCTCAATCGGAGTAGAAGCTACTCAGCACCCTAGCATTTATGTTTTAATAAGTAAGTCAAGAACATACTTTCTCTAAGCAAGCACTATTTCTTTAGACGACCGTGCAATCTTAATACCAAGGAAATATCTCAGTTGAC
Organism: Dioscorea zingiberensis; assembly: GCA_026586065.1. Lineage (NCBI taxonomy): Eukaryota > Viridiplantae > Streptophyta > Magnoliopsida > Dioscoreales > Dioscoreaceae > Dioscorea > Dioscorea zingiberensis. The sequence continues at coordinate 13,836,960 of CM048820.1, read as the reverse complement.
CCAGATTCTTGACCTTAAACTCTTTATCAAGCCTTTGTTTTAGGTGAGAGATCTCCTCAACATCATCCCCTGTAATAACAATGTCATCCATATAGACAGCTAGAATTATGAAATGGGATTTGGAGTGTTTGTAAAAGACAGTGTGATCCCCACTACACTGCATATAGCCCATACCACACACTGCACGTCTGAACCTGTCAAACCATGCCCTTGGAATTGCTTCAACCCATATAAGGACTTCTTCAACCTACACACCTTCCCACCTGTCTGTTGAGTAGTAAAGCCAGGAGGAATCTCCATATACACCTCCTCTTGTAGATCTCTATGCAAGAAGGCATTTTTGACATCCAGCTGATGTAACGACCAACCAAAGTTCGCTGCACATGAGATCAAGGTCCTCACTGTGCTCATCTTTGCTACTGGAGCAAAGGTCTCATCATAGTCAATCCCATAGGTTTGGCTATACCCCTTTGAAACTAGCCTGGCCTTGTACCTGTCAATCTTTCCTTCAGGAGTTTGCTTCACAGTGTACACACACTTACAGCCAACTGGCCTTTTTCCAGCTGGGAGAGGTATAAGTTCCCAGGTCTCATTCTTCTCCAAGGCTTGGAGCTCCTCCTGTATAGCACCCTGCCACTTAGGATTCTTCTTTGCCACTCGCCAGTCATTTGGTATTGGCGCTAACTATAATGATTCAATGAAAATTTTGTATGCAGGAGATAAGGAGAATAAGAAACAAAGTTAGCAATATCATTCTTAAAGCCAAATCTAGCCGGAGGTTTTCCAGCATTAACTCGAGGTTCTCTACGCTGGGGAATAGATAAATTAAGAGAGGTAGAGACATTACCACCCGACTCAGAGGGAGACGGGGAAAATCCTGAGGAAGAAGGAACTGAGGAGAGACCTGGGACAGTGGCATGCATGGACTAGTCATCTATCTCAATCACAAGAAGTGGTAGTGCCTGTTGCTGTTGTAGCTGCGGTTGCTGCTGCCGCTCTCCATGCTCCCCCTAGACACCTGTCTGGGCTCCCCTCAAGTGCCTCCTTCTGTACACCTTCAATTCTCCTTGTCCTTGTGTCAAGTCACTACCTTGTCCTCGTGTCAAGCCACTTCATCATTTCTATCTTCATCTCCATCATGATGCTCCCCCTGATCCATGTCATTCATAGGACACGGTATTAGCCCCACAACTACATCTCTACTATTCTTTCCCTCTCGACCAGCAACTCTTGTGCTAGGAGAGAAGTCCTCAAAGAGAGATGTGAAGTCTGTTTGCACACTATAGAAAGGCTCCGACTCCCTGAAGGTTACATCCATACTCATAAATAGCCGACGCTTAATCGGCCTCCAGCATCTATATATAACCCTTCTGGCTAGAAGAGTACCCAACAAATATACACTTCACAACCTGAGGATCCAACTTCCCCACTGAAGGCCTATGATCTCTGACAAAGCAGGCAACCAAACACCTTAGGAGGAATGATGAACTTGTTCTCACCGAGGAGCATCTAGTATAGTGTCTTCATTTCCAACACTCGTGAAGGTATTAGGTTAATAAGATAAGCTTCCTTTATCACCGCCTTACTCCATAGGATCTTTGGCACTTTCATCATCAGCATGATAGAGCGTGCCACCTCTAGCAGATGTCTGTTCTTGCGCTCAATCACCCCATTTTGTGCAGGTGTTTCTAGGCGGGATGTCTGATGTAAGATCCCCTAAGTTGACAAGAAGGATGTAAAATCCTTATTAACATACTCATTTCCATTGTCAGTCCGTGCAATCCGAACCTTTGCATTGAACTAAGTCTTCACACAGGCACAAAAGTCTTGAAAACACCGAAACACATCACTCTTATGTTTTATTAAATAAATCCAAGTCATGCGAGAATAACAATTAATGAAGGTCACAAACCACTTGATTCTACTAACTGAAACAACTGGACAAGGTCCCCATACATTCGAATGAATAAGAGCAAATGGTTCAATACTTCGAAGACCAATACTAGAATAAGTAGAACGTGTATGCTTGCCAAACTCACAAGCATCACACACAAGTTTACTCCTGTCTACTTTGTCCATTAATTCTAATTGCAACCTACTTAAACTATCAAAAGATAAGTGACCCAGACGACAATATTGGAGTTGCACTACAGCCTCTACTCCTCCACACACAGTAGCAGCAAGAGCAGTATCAGCACTCTCTTGATCCAAGTACCACAGTCTATCACGCCTGGTGCCAGTCCCAAGCCTCCTCTCTGTTTGCTTCTTCTGGAAAAGACACGATTCCCGATCAAAAAGAACTTGGCAGTCTAATTGATCAATAATAGAGCTAACTGAAAGAAGGTTAACTGGGAATGAGGGAACATGCAAGACAAATGAGAGTGTGATTGATGAAGTGCATTTGACTGAGCTAATCCCTCTAATGTGTTGAGAAGTCCCATTAGCAGCTTGAACGGTCTCATTATGAGTATGCCTATATGGTGAATATGATGCAAACTCACTAATGCACCAGTGACATGCCTAGATGCTCTTGAGTCTATAATCCATTCTATATGCGAGTTCTTTATGGATAAAAGTCTTGAGCCTGAATACCTGTGCCCGCATGGGCATAGTTGGCAAAGTTACTGAACCAGTGGTCATAGCAAGATTCTGTGTAGCCTGACCCTTGCCCTTGGAGCTCTCAGTCCTCATCTTGAACTGTCGCAACTCCTCCAACTCAGCGGCATCAGCAGCGGACATCTCAATAGTTTGACCCTTATCAGTAACTGCTAAGTTGGCTTTAGGACTAGCATGACCTCAACCACGACCTTCTCCATGTGCACCTCTATATGCCCCTCTGCCTCCACCTCCAGGATGGCGGTAACTAGGATTACGCGGCTGTAGACAACTAAAGCTGAGATGCCTTTTCCTCCCGCAGTTGTAGCACTCTTTATCGTTGGTAACAGGAGCAGGAACTATCAATTGAGACCGAACAAGGGGTGATATATCACCAGTCATCACCTTCAGTCTAACCTCCTCTTGGTCCATCGCAGCGATAGCCTCCTCCATAATAGGAACGAAAGATTGATGACACATTGTGGCTCTCCTATGCTTAAACTTTGCATTCATGCCCTTCAGAAAATGAGTCACCCTTCTGCGCTCGATCCATCTCTTGCCCAAAGTTGCGCATGTAGTATCTGGAAATGCCAAGGAATCATAATGGTTCAAGTCATACCAAAGGTGCTGCAGCTCAGCAGCATACTCCAAAATATTGTGGCTCTCCTGTACTCAAACTCTGCATTTAGGTCATTCAGAAAATGAGTCACCCTCTTGCGCTCGATCCATCTCTTACCCAAAGCTGCACATGTAGTATCTGGAAATGCCAAGGGATCATAATGGTTCAAGTTAGACCAAAGGTGCTGCAGCTCAGCAACATACTCCAAAACATTGTGGCTCTCCTGTGCTCAAACTCTGCATGCAGGCCTTTCAGAAAATGAGTCACCCTCCTGCGCTCGATTCATCTATTGCCTAAAGCTACGCATGTAGTATTTGAAAATGCCAAGGGGTCATAATGGTCCAAGTCAGACCAAAGGTGCGACAGCTCAGCAGCATACTCCAAAACACTCTTCTCCCCTTACTTTAGATTCTCAATTTTTGTCTGTACCTCAACCATAAGCATTACATTCCCTTCTCCAGAATACATTTGGGCCAGCATCTTCCACATATCAGCCACATTACTGATTGCCTCTACCATTCCGGTAATGGTCGGAGACATCGAACTCATCATCCATGCCACCACCAGGGAATTAGTGGTGCGCCAGGTCCTCCACTCCATGCTCCCCTTGTCTGCGGGCTCAATATATGTCTCCTACACATAATGCTCCAGCCCCTTTGTGCTCAAGATCAAACTCGCCCTTCGAGACCAACCCAGATAGTTCTTTGTCCCTTCTAGTTTCACATCGTTTGGCATCAACTCCAGCCTCTGCACCATCTCAGGCCGTAGCACAATCTCCCGATTGGATGAGGCCTCGGCCTCACTCTTGGCTGTGAACATCCTCACAAGTTCCCCAAAAATATCCTTCATATCCTGAGTTGTGACTGGGTTCGCTATCTCCACAGTCACCTAAACTCAGGTGGCAGCGGACGGTGATCAGGCGAAAGGCGACGGCTAGATCAGGATGGGGTTGGTGGCTCTAGTACCATGTAGGAAGTGTACGAAAAATTAGGGTTGGGTGTTTTGACAATCCCCCTTTGTATATATATAAAAGAATATTTTACACAAAAGACCCTATAGAAGTAACTATTATATTTTACACAAAAGACCCTATGAAAATAACTATTCAACAGTTTAGTTACATCTTGCAAAGAGAACTTATCACTACCCAAGAAAGTGATAACTATCAAATTATCGGTGATATGTGGTTTAGATTTTTCAATTATTTAAAAAATATATTTAAATTTAAAATATCTTTACTTAAAAATAAATCGGTAATATCATAATTGAGTGTATACCACGAGAACTCATCAAAAGTGAAATCTTGTCATTTCAGCATTCCCTTCTTGGTTTCACTTGTTTCTCAGTTCTATTTTTTCTGCATAAGGTACAAAAACCATATTGAGCTTTTTATAAAAGCACATACATCTCCTGATGATCATTATTAGCTCAAAAATCACCTCCAACTTTTAAAAAATGATGCAAACGGACCCTTAAAATAGACGTCCAGTCTATTCTCCTTTCCTTTCAATTTTTCAATTTCATCTTTCATACGTGCATCCCATGTTTCACTCACTGATCTTCGATTCTCTCTTCGAAGATTGTTTCTTTCTCTATTCAATGAATTGATCACAAACTTTGCTCTTGGAGGCATGGGCGGATTGACCCATTGAAAAAAATTACACCCCCTAACTACATAATATTATCAATTTAAAACCCAAATTTTCCCATTAATTAAACATAATAATAATATTAAATTGACTTACAACATACGATCAGCATCGTATTGTCTAATCACATGCAGATTGGAGCTTCTGGAATAGTATCATTCTCATTGATTTGTTCTCTTCTTGTTTCAGGTGATGATAACAAGGATGATGCTTCCATGAATTTGAACTATCGATTTGTTATTTTTCAACTTCAACTTTCTAATTTGGTCATAGCGGGATTAGGGTTTTTCATTTGAGAGTTTTGAGAGAAAGAGAGAGAAAGTAGTTGGTTTATTTAAGGTTTATTAAACGCTATGTAAATGTCATCTATTATAAGGGTCTATTTGTACCGTTTTTTAAAAGTTTTTTTTTTCTTGACGAGGACCCTTTTTTAAAAGTGGTGGTGCTTTTTGAGCCAATAATGACCATTAGGGGATATGTGTGTTTTTATAAAAAGCTCAAGGTGGTTTTTGTACCTTTTGCCTTTTTTTTAATAAATATGAACAAGTTATTAGAAACACGTCATAGATGTAATTAGAACCCTAATTTTTTTGTGAGAGGAAATAGACTAGCCAACTTTCCTTATAAAAATTAGTAAGTGAAAGGCCCCTTAAGTGACCACTTCTCCACTTTTTTTATTCTTTTTGAAGAAAGTCATCCTACTTCGAACATGAGTTCCACAGTGCATTCTTTTATGTGTAAGTCAGGAAGTGATGAGTAGTATATATGGATACGTTACGTTGTAGAAATGACTAAGTATGGAGAGACATGATAATGGTTTTTGTTTTTCAACAATTATAATGTTGGGTATGTAATTAATATTATACAAATATTAGCAATGTAAATGTTGATACTATTCTTTAAATAATCATAATTAAGATCATTTTAATTATTTCTATAATTAGTGCACTGTTATAATACTTAGATAATAATATATGTGCTTGTTTTCTTTTGATCCTGAATATCTTTAAATTGAAAACATTGGAGAGGAAGAAGACTATCATTGGATGTTCTTCATTGATTAATAAATTTATTCCTATTAAATTCAGAACAATTGGGTACCAAATTAACTCTTACTATTAAAAGAATTAGAAAGAAAGAACACAATGCTCGCATTCATAAACTCTATTCCAGGCGTTCTTTGGAATTATTTTGGGGATTAATGCCTCCCATATTCCATTTACAAGGCTATAAAAAAGTTAAAAAAATAAGTTTACAAGAATACAAAGCTTTGCAAACTTTAGCCTAAAATTGAATTTGTTGTAAGACCCCCCCCCCCCCCCCCAACAACAACAACAACAAAAAAAAAATGTTTACAAGATGTCAAGCAACACTGATATGAACAACAAACCAACACAACAGAAGAGTCAAGCTTGTAAATAGTATAGAATATCATGCTTCTTTCTCGTAAGCCTGCAGGTCAAGCAACATTGAACCCAAACCTTTGAGGTCATTACTGATTGAGTCTTCAAGGTCCCTCTTTGTAACAAAACCTTCATATGAACAACAAATCAAAGCAACCCAAGATTCTACAAACACACAAAAAATAAAGTTGGAAACACATAAAACAAGGCAACAATTGTGTGGAGAAACACAGAAAAACATTTGTCATATACAAACATAGGAATTAAAGCAAATAGAAACATACCATTAACATGGCTGTTAACAACTTACCAATATCTCATCAACAAGATCTACAATGACATACAATGATATAATCTCTTTCAACAACCTAAGCCAATATCTAAAGCTTTGTTCTAATAAATCCAAATAAACCAATATTCTGCAAGCTACAACATTACTAGAGATTTAATAATTCATCAATCTTACCAGTTGTTGCTGCTTTAGAGTATATACAACCTACAAGGGAAACAACAAAAAAAAGTGAGTAACATGAATACATGCCACCTCTTATTCCAAGTATCTGGCATTAAACAATGATAAATTGCATTAAAAAAACTTAGAAATATATAAAAACAAAACATCACATAGAAAAAAACTAAATGGCCCAGAGACAAGTGAATACATGATTCACTGAATGAGGAAACAAGTGAATACAATTTTCTACAAGCAGGAGTAGTCAACATAACAAGAACATAAAAAAAAATTACATAGTTTATCAACAGGCTAAGATAAGCATTCAACAACTCATAAACATAACATAGTCCAACAACATAATAAGAAACAACTACCAATTGGAGTACATGCATTACGTAATACAACACAAATAGCATATAAAAGACTAATGCATCAAATAGGTTGATTATGGTTAGTGTAGTCACGCCACATGACATCCACAAGTTTTTCTCGCAACATTCTCCACTGCTCATAATTTAATTGTTGTTCCCTTGGGGTTAGACCGTCTCTTGCAAAGGGTGGAAAGGTTGAAAAAATATCGTCAGGGTCGACGTCCAAGATAAAATTATGGATGACACAACAAGCGAGCACCAAATCAACATGGGTCTGCAAAGGGTGGAAAGGTCGAAAGTCTAGAATCCAAAACCTGTTTTTTAGGAGTCCAAATGCAATCTCCACCTTTGACCTTAGTTGTGAGTGTCAAAGGTTAAATAGCTCCCTCTGAATCATCGGTCGATGCCCAGCATGCTTCTTAAAGTGGTACCTAACTTTGCAATATGGAGCTATAAAATTATAAACCCAAGCATAGTCATGTACCCTGTGTCGACCAAATAGAATTTTCCTAGAAAAAATAAATAAGGTTGATAATGGCTTATTTGATAAGAAAGGTGATGGTACATAAGAATAATTGCAAAAATATAAAGTTTACCTTCTGGTACACGTAGGTTGGCTGGGGGAGGTCTAGATAGTGCATTTTTCAATACAAGAAAGTCGTTTGCCCAACCCTCCCAGCCGACTAGCACTTATACAAACTTCAAGTTATAGTCACAGGAGGCAAGTACATTCTGCGTAACGCCTTTGTGACCTCAGAATTTGGCAACATGTGTGGAGGGTACCCTAGCTGCAATGTGTGTACCATCAAGAAAACCAATGCAGTCCTAAGAAAAAATAAAAGTGATTGGAGAATTATTACTTAACATCGAGGTTACACTGAATAAGGTGCGTAATTGATACCTTCATACCTTGAAATAAGGTGCGTAATTGGGGTTAGACGAAATATCGGGGTGCGTATCTGTTCCAGGCTGTTTCACATAATCATCTCGGATTGTATAAATAGCCTGGAGGACTGCATTAAAATATCAACCGACTGTTGATCCTGACCTAAGAAAAACTATTTTCATGACCCGATTCTGAGAATGGTGTCCAATTGTGTGGAGAAACATCGTTACTTGTTCTTCCTCCGACAAATATATCGTATCACACAGAAGTCCTCTATCACGTAAAAGGCACGACAGTTTGAGAAATATTGTACGATTCATCCGGATATACACGACGCAATTGTGGGCGCCACCATATAAGATGTGGCGCATCAATCCATTTATATAGAGTTCTCTTATAGTTGCCTACAAGCACGATTACTATGACTAGTATCAATCAGAATCAATCACGGTTGCCTACAAGCACGAGTACTATGACTAGTATCATGTTCAAGGGTGTGTCGACATACAATAACTATCCATTTGAGCGGTATCCGTTGAAATTCCTATGAGACGTGTGTAAAATGTGCAACAAGTATGTTAAATATCTTGCAAAATAAAAAATTATCCTTAAATGAAGGAACAAGCATAAGGGAAAAAATCATGCTAAGTAGCAGCCATCCTTCACAATTTCCAAAAAAAGTAATGGTAATGATGCCTCTGTTGATCCTATTCATGAATAAGGTCAAAGAGTGATGATGATTAATGATACTGATACTTTCTTTACACGATACATTTATTAGAGTTTCTGAGATTGTAAATGCATGCATAAAAGATCAATAACTGAGTCAATTCATAATTCCCCAAAGAAAATGCTACCTCATTGGATGTATGAAGCTACTACCCCAGGTTGAGAGAGTGGAGAGATAGTTCAGTGAATAAGGTTCAGATTAGTTGAGTCAAACTTGAGTTAGTAAGTGGCACCATAGGAAGGGTTACACGCACGCACGTGGGGAGTTGTCGGTACAAGGTAAGACCTATTTTCCATAAAAACTTGCAGGCACCTGACACTGTGTCTCCTCGGGCACCAGAGGGACTCCCAACTATTTTGAGATTAGAGATCATGCACTCATCACTTTTTCTGGGATTCCTTTGCTTGAGGACATGCAAACATTCAAGTGAGAGGGCATTTGATAAGTGTATGATTATACATATTCTCCTTATCATGTTTATATGCACTTATCCCATTTTCGGGCACCAATTCTCTATTTTTGTACTTCTGTGAATGGAACACAGTTTGGCTCAGGATACTATCCAGGAGCACAGCCTGGACCAGAGAACCAACCAGGAGCGCAAGCAGGGCCAGCTCAGAACCCTGGAGTGCAGCAGATGTATGACCAAATGACACAGTCATTTGCGGCGCTCCCAGGATATCAGCAACCAAGGCCAAAGAAGCACGATCATGTAGCCAAAGCTCGGCAGATGGGGATCACACAGTTCACGGGTACTATAGACCTTGCTGAAGCAGAAAATTGGATTACCCTACTGGAACTTATTTTCGAGGCTCTTATGTGTCCGGATGAAGAGAAGGTGGCGACCGTCACCTTGTTGCTAGCAGAAAGAGCCCTGCAGTGGTGGCTCACGTACAAGCGACGCCGCCCAAACCAAATAGTGTTTACTTGGACTGAATTTAGGACGGCGTTCGATAGAAAATTTATGCCCCAGATCTACCGAGACGGGAAGCACGAGGAATTTCTGCGCCTGATTCAAGGAAGTCTTTCAGTAGCCGACTATGAGGACAAATTTACAGACCTTGGGAGGTATGCACCTGATTATACCGACAATGAGCATCAGAAGTGCGGAAGGTTCGAGCGAGGGTTACATGACGAGATTAAGAACATCGTCACATTGTCAGGATTCTTGGACTTCACGGAGCTAGTGGAGGCCTCGCTCAGAGTCGAATCGAGCATGGACCAAACGTAGTTTAATGCATGTAGAAGTCAAAAAGAGAAGCATGCTTGATTCTCGAGGCGGTGGCGATTCTGCACCTACCAAGAAGAGCAACTCTAGCAGCAGTGGTGGCTCGACCTCAGGAGGGCAAGGTTCATCACAGTGGAAGCCCAAGTGCGAGATTTGTCAGAAGAAACATCTGGGCGTGTGCCGTTTTGCCCCTACGACTGCTCCTGCTACTGTTACCTGTTTTCATTGTCATCAGCCAGGGCACTACAGAAGTCAATGCCCTTTATTGACACAGGAGAGTGGAGTCGCCCCACAGGCCATTGCACCGGTTGGCCAGTACACACCACCAGCCCAGGGAGCCACTATGGTGGGTAGTACAGGAGGTCACCGAGGAGGATCATCCAAGGGAGGATCACGAGGAGGCCGCGGAGGCCGGGGAGCTCAGCCCCAATTGATGGCTCAGGCTTTTGCCATGACACAGCAGGAGGCTGTGAACACCCCCGACGTCATCTCAGGTATGATGCAAATCTTTAGCGTAGATGCATATATGTTAATTGATCCTGGCTCCTCTCACTCATACATAGCGACTGCTTTCACTCTGCGTACACACATATATGCTACACAATTAGCTGTACCTATGTTGGTATCCTCCCCTATTGGGAGTTCTATGATTGTAAAAATAGTGTATGAAGGATGTGATCTGAGGGTTGATGGTCATACATTTGTCACCGATCTGATCCCTATGAGGATTACAGACTTTGACGCTATTTTAGGTATGGATTGGTTATGTATCCATCACGCTATCGTCGAGTGTCATTCGAAGACGGTATGCTTTCAACGATCTGGAGAGGAGGAGGTTTATTTCTACGGAAGGCGAGCTCAGACAGAAGAAGCCTGCATGGCGAATCTGGAGGAAGCTGAAGCCCCTAAGAAAAGCATACATGAAATACCGGTCGCGTGTGAATACCCTGACGTATTCCCTGAAGAATTACCTGGGCTACCCCCTCATAGAGGTGTCGAATTTTCAATTGAGTTATATCCAGGAACAACTCCAATCTCTAAAGTGCCTTACAGGATGGCCCCAGTGGAACTGGAGGGGTTGAAGACTCAATTAGATGAATTACAAGAAAAGGGGTTCATTAGACCCAGTGTCTCCCCTTGGGGTGCGCCCGTACTATTTGTGAAGAAGAAAGACGGCTCCTTAAGGATGTGCGTTGACTACCGACAGCTGAATAAGGTCACCATTAGAAACCAATACCCCTTACCACGCATTGATGACCTTTTCGATTAACTACGAGGAGCGTGCGTCTTCTCAAAGATCGACTTGAAGTCGGGATATCATCAACTGTTGGTGAAGGAAGAGGATGTGTCAAAGACTGCGTTCCGGAGCCGATGCGGTCATTTCGAGTTCTTAGTAATGCCTTTTGGCCTGATGAACGGACCAGCGGCGTTCATGGGTATGATGAATAGGATATTTGCACCCTATCTAGACCAGTTCGTCGTAGTTTTCATCGATGATATATTGGTATACTCTCAGAGTGTTGAGGAGCACGTGCACCATCTGAGGATAGTGCTGCAAACATTAAGGGAGCAACAACTGTACGCCAACCTCAAGAAGTGTGACTTCTGGTTGGGAGAGGTGAAATTCTTGGGATACGTTATCTCGGCGGCAGGTATCTACGTGGACCCTAAGATGATCGAAGCAGTAACCAACTGGTAAGCCCCAACTAACGTCAAGGAGATCAGGAGTTTCCTGGGGTTAGCCGGGTACTACAGGTGATTCGTTGAAGGATTCTCTTCTATTGCTCAGCCAATGACGAAGTTGCTGCGGAAGAACGTGAAGTTCGAGTGGACGGAGGAATGTGAGCAGGGCTTCCAAGAATTGAAGGACCGGCTGGTGTCTGCTCCTATCCTCACGTTACCCACTGCAGGAATAGGATATGAGATTTATAGTGATGCATCATATGGGGGATTGGGTTGTGTCTTGATGCAGTAGGGCAGAGTCATCGCCTACGCATCTAGACAACTCAAAACCCACGAGGTGAACTACCCCGTTCATGATTTAGAATTAGCGGCGGTGGTCTTTGCCTTGAAGATATGGCGACACTATTTGTATGGTGAAGCCTGTAAAATCTTCACCGACTACAAAAGCTTAAAGTACCTGATGAGTCAACGGGAGCTGAACATGCGCCAGAGACGGTGGATTGAGCTGCTGAAGGATTACGACTGTACCTTCGAGTATCACCCCGGAAAGGCAAATGTCATGGCTGACGCATTGAGCAGGAAAAGCATGGCACGGTTGGGGACCACCAACCTGATTCAGCTTCACGAATTGAGATCTACTGGAGCTCAGTTCGCAGTAGATGAGTTGGGGGCCCTATTAGCAAATTTTCACATATGCCCAACATTGATATGGGAGATCAAGGAAGCGCAATTGCGGGACCCCAAATTGATGAAGTTAGCTAGGAAGCTCCAAAAGAGGAGTCGTGGCGACTATTCTTTATCTTCAGATGGAGCCGTTATGGTGGGTGCACAGATCTATGTGCCACGCAATGAGGCAGCCCTCAAGTTGCAGATCATGGAGGAAGCTCATAGTTCATCCTACGCGATGCACCCTGGAAGTACGAAGATGTACCGGAATATCAAGCAAAACTACGTCTGGAGGAACATGAAGAAAGAAATTGCCGACTTTGTAGCTAAGTGTTCGGTCTGTTGGTGCCCTTAGAGATTCCCGAATGGAAGTGGGAAATAATCGCGATGGATTTCGTGACTGGTCTACCTCGTACCAGCCAGGGCAAAGATGCGATTTGGGTCGTCATCGACAGGTTGACCAAGTCCGCCCACTTCATACCTATCAAGACTACATACTCGACGGATCGATTGGCACGGCTATACGTGGACCAGATCGTGAGATTGCATGGAGTGCCAGTGTCCATCGTATCTGATCGAGATCCGAAATTTACTTCACATTTTTGGAAGAGCTTACACAAGGCCCTGGGGACGAAGCTGAGTTTTAGCACGACATTCCATCCTCCGACAGATGGACAATCCGAGAGGACGATACAAATACTTGAAGATTTACTTAGGGCATGTGTCATGGAGTTGCTTGGAAGCTGGGAGGACAACTTGGGGCTATTGGAATTCGCCTACAACAATAGTTACCAAGCTAGTATTGGAATGCCACCATACGAAGCCCTATATGGTAGAAGTTGCAGGACTCCTTTATGCTGGGATGAAGAAGGAGAAAGACAACTACTTGGCCTGAACTAGTGCAACAAACTTCAGAGCAGGTGAAGCTCATCAAGGAGCGATTGAGGAAAGCCCAGGACAGACAACGGGGTTATGCTAATAACCGCCGACGAGACCTGGAGTTCGATGTTGGAGACAGAGTTTACCTGAAGGTGTCTCCCTGGAAGGGCGTGATGAGATTTCATAAACGCGGGAAGCTGAGTCCGCGATATATTGGGCCCTACGAGATTCTGGACCGAGTAGGCCCGGTCGCTTATCGACTTGCACTGCCTGAGGAGCTATCGAGGATCCACGATGTCTTCCACGTGTCGGTGTTGCGGAAATGTCTTTCCGATCCGAATCAAGTACTGAAGGGACCGACCGTAGAATTGGCGCCCGACCTGACATATGTAGAGGGGCCAATACGAGTCCTTGATAGGAAGGAGCAAACATTAAGGAATAAGAGTATACCTCTGGTAAAGATACTATGGAGCCATCACCGAGTGGAGGAGGCCACTTGGGAGAGAGAAGACCAAATGAGGGCCCAATACCCTCATCTGTTTTAGTGGAGTTATGTACGAAAATTTCGGGACAAAATTTTATAAGGGTGGGAGAAATGTAACGCCCTGAAAATTTTCATGATTTAATAAATTATTTTCTGGAGAAAACCATGGGACTAATTAATACGTAAATTGATTAATTATTTTAACAAAATAAATTAAGGAAAATCAGGAATTTATGAAACTAAAGTCCGAACTCGCAACCATTTGGGCCGAGAAGGCCGTATTGGGCCAGGCCAAATTGGACATGGAATAGTCGGAGATAGACTAGAGAGATTAATTACGGTTGATTAATTAGAGGATTTAATAAGAGTTAATTAATCTCAATTAATTGGTCGGGAATACGGGACAAAAATACGAGTCCCGATAAAGTAGGATTGGCGGGTCAAAAGTTGGAAGACCGGGATCTCGGTCGGATGCGTTGTGCGACCCGTGAAGCTACAGTAGGGTCCGTGACCACCGAAAAGACATAAAGAATGAATTAAATAATAAAATAAATAAAATAGTAAGGAATGACTCTGACCCTTGAAATACGGATCTGGTCGGGGTTTTAGTTGTCACCCGTGTTACCATAATTCAATGGAAATGACTTACTTTAATTAAAATACTATTACTTTATTAAAGGTATTAGATAGATTATAAGAGGAAAAGGGAGAGAGAAGGGGGAGGCTGTCAACCCCTTCTCCCTCACAACCCTTCTCTTTTTCTCTTGTTTCTCCCTACCTGTACTCACGCGCGTCTCCGACCTCGATCTGAAGTTCAGCCGGTGAGTCAAGACCGGCGACGACGGCACCTCTGTTTCGCCTCCCTCTGTTCTCGACTAACCGCTCAGTAGCAACGTGCGCCCTCCCACACGAACGCCCTGTCTGTCCGTCCTCTCTGGCCTCGCGGCTGACCGCAGGGAGCTACCCGCGTCCCTCCTTACTCGAACGCCGGCGAGGCTTCACCTACGTGCGCGGCCAGGCGGAGCTCGACTCCGACCATCTCCCCTCGAGCACGCACAGCCGGCTGTAGAGATTCGTTGACGGCTAGGCCTGAAGCCCCATTTCGGCGCCGAACCCCTTTGCACGGCCAATCCAAGCTCTTCGTCTTCCTCCTGTCCCGATCCAGCTTCTGTAAGTACTGGTGTGCTTGAATATGAGACCTAAGAGAAGGATTTTAGTCTTTGGAGGAGATGATTAAGATATTAATCGGCTTGAGTATTCTTTAGGTGGTCGACGAGGATCGAGGGCGAACCCAAAGCGACTGAACCGCGAAGCACTAGCTGGTGATTAACCTCTATGAATATGATTGAAGTTATATTTAAGTGCAGGGAATGAGGGTTGTGTACTCCTGATTAAGTTGTTCAATAGGTTGGTTATGGATGTTAATGGCCCATGGTTAGATGATCTATGCTTGTGTAGAGAATTAATTACATGGTATGAATGAGATTAGATCTTAAAATCTGAATGTTTATACAAATCCGGAGCCCTAAAAACAAAGGAGACTCTGCCCGATTTTCCTCAAAAAGTTATATGATTAATCCATCATGATTATGCGTAGCATCTAATCATTTTAAGGAGCATGATAAGAGCTTTTAGATTAAGCTTAGGATGAAGAGAGAGCTAAGTCCTTTTCTTTCTGAGCAATTCTGTATTCTTCATTCTTTAGAAATACGAAGTCGTATTAAGAGAAATCATGTTTTAAATGTATTTGATAGAACTTATCGTATTCGTTCGAGCTTAAATGAGAATACAAGTTAAGAATACGGATTCGGATTCCTAAATTCCGTGTTTTGATCTCTAGGACAAGAAAGGGGCAAAGGTCAGGTCACCGCTGCAGAAGAGCCCGACCAATCCTAGGGATCTACTATACTGAGGTGAGGGAACACAACTATAAATCTTTTCAATTGATTTGTGTTTTAATCGTATTGATCTTTGGGATTCCATGATATGAAATTGTTATGTTGTTCATGAAATGCTTTTCAGCTTTCAAGCATGAATTGCCGATTTATTCGGAGTTTGTAGTTATGTTCATGAAAAGCATGTGAAAATATTGTATATTGTTAGAAATTGCCATGATGAACGTATTAGTGCATTGCATCATACTCGAATACATGCCACGATAGAGCCAGAGAGTATGATACTAGGTAGAGAAGGGGTGGTTTATATAACTCTGTTTTTAACTGTCCAACTATCTGTTTTCAAATCTTTCTGATTTCAAAGGAAAACAAAAACCCCCTTCCCATACTCTTCGAGTGCCTAGTATACATATATACTCTTATAGCTCACGGTCGATGAGTTGAGTCGACCGGAGAGATATTGGGTTTGGTTTATTCCACTCTGGTGCCGCTGTATGAGAGTAGAAGTGTAGATGACACTAATATGATAGAAGATGAGGATTTAATTCCGTAGTTTGTCACCTCCACGGTTGTTGATACGGTCCAACCTGGAAGGCTACTGGCTTGATACGGTCAGCCAGGACATTTATGGAATTTATTTCCATCAGGCGAGGAGTTGTTTCCATAGTTTGTCACCTCCACGGTTGTTGATACGGTCCAGCCTGGAAGGCTACTGGCATGATACGTCGGCACCAGACATATGTGGAAACTAATTCCCGTTCTGATTATAAAAGACTAAAGAACAAATTAAGAGCATGCTACATGTTTTCATTGAACTTTGCCTTGGTTGTGATTATAATCAGCATGCTGTTATTCATGTTTTAATTTATTGTTCAGACTTTGTATTTCATTCTTCGATATCTTATTATTTGAAATTGAAGGCATACAGGTATGTAACCTGACAGTAGTGTTAGTCCCTCACTGAGCTCCTGTAGCTCACCCTTTATTTGTTGATCTTGTGCAGGTAATAAGCAGGGTCAGGGCCCTGCTTAGAGTGGAGTTAGAGTTTGGATCCTGTTAGTTGGCTCTGACCACCTGGCCCGCGTCTTTTATTTCATTTCATGTTATTTTATTTGGGGAGCATGTTAACTCCCAACTAGACTTGTGCGAGATCTTAAGACTTTATGGTTGTAATAATGTTGTACTTGAATTTATATTTCCCTAATATTAGTTTGATTAGGAGTAAATTATGTCTTTATACAGCCTTAGGCCGGGGTTCACTCCCTGACCTGGCTGATGTGACACCTGGGTCCTGGAAAGGATTAGGGTGTTACACCACCAACCACTTGTTCATCCAGTGCAGGTTGGCGAACGAGATTTGGGCGCACTATTCGCAGCTCCTAGGGCTTTCAACCCCCCTAACCCCCCCAACAAGATACAAGATCTGTGGGGAGGAGTGATGATCGGGAGCAATATGGAAAAGGACCGTCGCAAGGGATGGCAATTGCTCGCGATGGCCGTCACTTGGACCATATGGTTGGAAAGGAACAGGAGATGTTTCGAAAATAAATGACACGTTTACAAAAGACTCATCCACCAGGCCAATTTCCACTTCCTATCATGGTTCGACAGTGCACACACTTCCAAGAAATTGAAGCTCCAAGCGATGGCCGAGCTCGTAAAGAAGAGTCTCACCCTCACCAGGGAAGAACATGGGCCGAACCCCCCCTGGGCGGACTTTGAAGATGTCAACCCATCTGATCCTACACAAGAGACAGTGGATCACTCTCGCCAAAGCCCGTATGGGATTCTGGTCCACTAGGATTGGTGCCATGCTGCGCCTTTTGAGGAGTTGTATCTCTTTATAACACTTTATCCATCCAATCAATAAAAGAATGTAGTTTATCTACTTTATCAAAAAAAAAAAAAGATTAATGTCTTTCCCTGCAACACATGGATTAGTTGCATTTATTCATTGCTTCAGAATTTAGAATCACTGATGTTCAGTTCTTCACAAAGAATTCGTAATATAGAAGTATGTTTAAGGATTTTGTTGCGGAACAAATAATCTTACTAGAATCCATTTTAGTACCGACATTTTACTGGCATAGAAGTGAGCTAAAATAACAAGATTTGAAGACAAAAGGTACTAAACTAAGAGTACTATGGTTGTTTAACAACAAATCCTCTTTCAAGTATTATTATTATTATTATTATTATTATTATTATTATTATTATTATTATTATTATTATTATTATTTTGCAAATCACATAACCGTGTGCTTAATGTCAAGGATCACAAAACCTCAACAAACAAAATGGTAAACTGAGAAGCAGAAGTTTGCCTTTCATAAATGACATACTGGTTGGTGATTCTTGAGCTCCCAGCATAGTCGTGCTGAGTTTTAGATTTCTGTCCCAGATAAGAAACAATGAGAATGCAAATAAGATCTGAACATATGTAGAACATGTTAGAAATCAAACAACAGTCCCACATCGACTATTGAAGAAAAAGTGTAGGGCTTAAGTAAACATATCTCTATTAGTGTGAGGCTTTTTGTGTTAAGCCCAAGAAAAAAACCATACGGGCTCAGACTCAAAGTGGATAATATCACACTAATGTGAAGATTTAGACTAAGCCCGATAGTAGTTCAAACAGGACCAGTAGGGTCCAGCCCAGAAAGAATTAACAGAACAAACCATACTTTCAGAGAAGGGCCTTTCCATTTCTAAGACTTTGCTTATATAGAGTGAGAATCAAGCTAAAGATAACTTTTGAACAGCATAAGCATACAATCACTAAGAAGTCTACAACACAAACATACAATCACTAAGAACTTCGTCTGTAAACATCTCATATACTAAATTAAAGTGCCAAAATTAACTCCAACAGTTGGACTTCAAACCAATAATATATAGTCCTTTGCTGGTATTGAACAATGTTGCACCAAAGTGAATGGATTTAGAGACTCTTCACTGACAAAAGTGTAGAATTCCATGGACAAGCTAAAATTTGAACTGATTATATAAGGTTCTTAGCCGGTATTTATTGGAAGATATATGGAAAAGGTGCAGTAGATCATGCTTTCAGATAAGACTATGCAGTAGTACTAAACTGATCTCCAAATGTGAATGGAGGAAAGCCGAATATGAAAGAGCTGATGATAGCCATGGGGAATGTCTTTGGTTTTTATGACCGTCAAACTACCTAGAGTACGAAGGCTTCTTCTGTTCCACCATTCTTGCTTTCATACCTGCTTTAATCACTATCTCTTAATTCACCATTACAACATAACAAAAAAAATATATGTACACTAAAAATTATATATAATAATACCTACAAAACTTGAGCAATCATATATTTGATTTATTATTTATTTATTTATTTATTTATTTATTTATTTATTATTATTATTATTTTTTATTTTTATTTTTAAATCAGAAAGAGACCAAGTTCCAACTTGTATATTGTGATTCTCTCAACAATTCAAGCATGAATTCTCACAAATAAGTTTAGTCTCCTCACCACACATATTTTTAAATATTAAATTATTTAAAATAGTATTTTATTATTTATCTATGTTAGGGATATAGTTGATATGCCCTAGACCCAATCTTTTATGTAATAATTTGAACACATTTCAAACAATGCAGTTTGATAAATATATGGCATTGTCTTTCTTTTGTTATCATATTAAGTGTTTAATATGATGAAGTCCTTGATTAAATTTAAAGACTTGTCATTATGATAGAGATCATAATAATGAGAGTCAAGTCTTAAACTATTTAATCTAAAGAAAGTTCTTGATCATAGGATCATTAAGCTTAGGACATTAGTGATCCGATTAGATCAATATATATGTGATATTCTTTATAAGATAAAGATTAGTTGATCTCATTAACTAAATCACATATATAGATGATGCATATGGAGATATGATCATTGAACTGACTTAATTGAGAATTCCTAATGATTAATATTACCATAAATTGTCAATAAGATATTCTCTTGAAGAATGAGATATAATAGTTCCTTTGACCTGAGAATCTGAGATCATCATAGTAATTAATAAGCTATTTATCATACTTTGATTCTAGACACCTATTGCCCTAGGACGATAGTTGAAAGGATATTGGGTATGATTAAATATTTGTAGAATTAATGATTGATCAAGATGGAATCTGTCAACTCTTGGTAATGAGTTTGAGCTCTATGTTGTCATTATTTATAAACGACAAGTTAAGACCTTGGTCAGGGCAATCGAATGAAGAAGAAAAGAGTTTCTTAAGTCATTCGTTGGTTGGTTATAATTGACATGAAACATAGTTAGCAACCTATTGGGATTTGACAGGTCAACCATATCCTAGGGTTAGCTCGGAGCTTTATAGACAGAAGGAAAATATTACATTATTCTTCAACGGGTTCTTGAGAGTATTTGTATACTTCATGCTATCCGGTCGTTAAGGAGTGTTGCTAAACGCCAACCTTGATTAGTAAATTAGTATGACTAATTTACTACCGGCTTAGTATTGAACCTATGGGGTCACACACTAACGAGTGTTCTGATCTTTGCTATATGATTAATTATTTTATTATTTGATGATTAAATTAGATTATTTGATTAATCAAATAAATAAATTAATTAGTCCAAATGGAATATTATTATATTCTTTACTAGCATAGAGAATATGAATAATATATTTTGGACAAATTGAATAATGCATGCATGTGGTGTTTTAGGAAAACCAAAAAGTCTTTGGATACCCAAAAGGTTTTGAGAAGGCCAAAAGCCACATGCATGCTTGATGGTTTTGGAAAACCCAAAAGGTTTGGGAAAACCAAAAGCCACATGCACTTGATGGTTTTGGTTTTGGGAAGACCAAATGGTTTTAGGAAAAACCAAAAGGTTTTGAGAAACCAAAAGGCTTATATGCAAATACTTATAATAGATAAGCTTGCATAGCTTGCAGAGTTTTTTCTTTTGGAAGATAAAAAAAAAGAGATACAATCCATCAAGTAAGTTTTGAGAGTCAAAACCATTTGTTTCAATTTGTTCATCAATTCCATTGGTCAAGAGGTTGATAGCAAAGGTTGGTCTCGGTGTGGATCTGTAGAGTCTTAGCATTATCGAAGAGGTTTAGAGAAAATGAATTAGCTTCCAGGTATGTTTTAGATCCGATCTTTAACATGTTAGATAAATTTTAAATGCAAATAGATCTTCTATTGGATTATTTCGCCTTCCACTGCGTGTTTTGAACACCGAATAATCCTACAATCTATAATATAAAAATTTATTAATAATATTTATATTGACCCAATTGACCGGGTGGTTGAATTGATGAACCGGTGACCCGGGACTTTGAATGGTTCAATGTCCAATTTCAATAAATATGATTTTATGGCATCTCTCCAACTATTTATTATTTTCATCCAACTATTTATTATTTTCCACTAGAATCTAACACTGTGCTTTCGTGTACGATGAGGGAAACAAGGAGGGACGACACTTAGAAGTATATATATATAAATATAATTTCTAAAAATATCCCATATAAAACAATACACCCTAAAATGACCTCCGCCACACATTGTCACACAAAGATATATATATATATATATATATATATATATATATATATATATATATCTTAGAAAAAAAAGAAAAATATATAAATAAAATAAAATAAAAGATGAAAGGAAACAGAAGTTCGAAACCAAAATTAGAAATCACCGGGATGGGATTCAACCCACTATTGCGGAACGCCAGCGCCCACCATTTCTTGCTCCTCACTCCGCAATCTGCACGGTCCCGGATTCTCGTCCAAGTTCATAGCCAATCACGCTGCATCCCCTCTATAAATCCCCAGCGACCCCCACTTAAAACCCTATCGATTCCCATCTCTCTTCCGAGCAGGAGGATCGTTGTGGCCATGGCTTCGTCTGGATCCGTTCAAAAGTCGGAGGAGGAGTGGCGGGCGATTCTCTCGCCGGAACAGTTCCGGATACTCCGCCAGAAGGGCACTGAGTGAGATCCCTCACCCCAAATGCATCATGTCTCTCTTTTTTGTTTATGAATTGCGATTATTGATTTCTGAATGTGTTTGGATTGGGGAGAAGCAGAGGACTTGGGGTGAAGGGAAGGATGGGATTTTTATTTTGTCTTTTTTCTTCTGTTTGGTTGAACGGGAGCAAATATGATTGATAGGCAAATCAAGGAAAAAAATGTTGATACTTTTTTTTTTCCCATCCTTTTCCATTATATTTTGTTGAGATCGATTTTGTGTTTGTCGATTTTAGTTGATTTTATTATTATTTGGACATTTGCTAATTTAGATGGAGTAGCCTTCAATTTCTTTGCTATGTCACCTATGAACTTCTAGCAAAAGGGAATCGATTTTATCTTTTAAGGTTGATGTGTTCATTCTAGATAACCTGGATTTGAAGAAGCATTCCACATTTTTCTGTTAATTTCCTTCTTTGTGTAAGCTTTTTCTAAAGTTGAGATTGTTTGTTCCGGGTGAATAGTTTTTCAATGGTCAAATTTGAGCATTGTAATGTTGATTGGTTTAGTTGCTGCTCCTCAATGTATTTAGTAGGCTTCATTTATGAAATTCTAGCAGAATTTTTTTAATCTTACCATCTGATTTTTTTTATTTTTTTTATTTTTTTTATTTTTTAGTGTATTGGACTTGTATTTAAGCTGGATATAATTTACCTGCCCAGATTAATGAGAACTAAAACATTCAAGAATATATTTTGTATCATTTGGGTTATTGTCCACTTGCTTCGAACGACCATCATTTCCCAGATTTTATTATAAAACTGTTGATTGCAATGTTTTGCCATATCTTAGAAGTAATTTTTTTTTTTTTATCTAAAAGAAAGCAAGGCAACTTTTTTGGTGGTTCCATAAATCAGTAGAGTCCTTCACATGCATTCTTTTGATGTTGGGGCATGCCTTGTTACAAACTTATCATCTTAATGGATTGGGAATGAAATGCTCAAAACCCAAGTCTGACTGTTACATTACTCATAATATGAGTCTAACTTAAATTCTCCTAGCCCAATAATATTTGATCTGTAGCAACTTACATTTTTTTTTTTTTTTTGAATAAGGTGGATAAACCATATTTATTTATGATAGATAGAAGTTCATAGTAGGTGTTACAATCAGCCTTTTTCTAATAAAAGTTTACAAGGAATATAATAGCAAACACGACTCATTGTTGTCCCATCTTTGTTCAGTCCTCTTCCCCTAGCCTCTTGCTCGCACCTTTATCTCTAACCTCTCTCCTGGGTTTCGTCACCGCTGGATCCCTAGGTGTTGTTTATCGAAAGTGTAGGCTTCTTTTGACTATGTTCCGTGCCTCCTGTAGCAACTTACATTTGGATTGAGGATTGGTGAGCTCTTTTATTGTGGATGAGGACGGAAAATCATTCAGGGTGGTGACTTTGATTTGAGTAATCCAATTTAGTCTCTATATTGCCCTCTATTTTAGTTTAAATGAAGACTTGGTCAAGTCCTTCATACATGTGTGATTATTTTGGGCGTGAATTAGTTGACCATGGAATCTGATGGTTAACTGAAGGAACAATATATTATACATGGTGATATTCTATCAGTAATGGCCGTGAAGGATTTTTTTTTTTAATTCAATTGATAATAACTTTGTTTTGTATTGACCATCATTAAAGATTAGTTTGTTTTTTTCATGTGTGGATTTTGTTTTGCAAAGGGATGGGTCCTTGGTGGAAACATAGTGTGTGCTTTGGTTGACTATTTAGATATTTGTATGCAGGTGGATGAAAATTGAATTGATATAAGCTTTTTCTCAGCTTACTGTGTAAACTTTTTTTTTTGATTTCTATATCATGTCGAAGGTTTTTTGTCTCATCAAATTTAGACAACTTAGTTATTCAGAGTAGATTCATTTTTACTTTCTACTCAGGTCTTTTAGGTTTTTAATTATTTTCCTGTCGTCTCATAAATTCATCTGTTCAAACAATTGTTTTAGCATTTTATCATACTTCCATTTAACTATGGTTTTTAAATTCTTGGCAGAACTTTTGTTAGTTGTCTACATTTTGAGCTATTTGAATGCCCTTGGTTTTATGTTAAATAAATTAATCTTAAGTTTCTCCATTTTCTCATAGATTTTTGGTAGCAACAACCTCTTTGTAACCCTTGGAATCTGAGTTTGAGACATAGTAACCCAGCCTTGATGTGAATACATGAATGTGATTTATTGATTATGAAATAAACAGTTTTGTGTATACTCCTTTGTAGCTTCAAAAATTGTCTATAGTGCCCAATACAACTTCCAATTGACATTGTTTTGCTTATTTCTTGACTACATTTGCTTATGTGCTTTCATAGGTTCCTGTTTGTAGAACTTGATTTGGCCAAAGTTTGAAGTTAAAAATTTGAACATGTCTAATTTGACTAATTCGATGAGACAATAACTTCTCCATTTCCTATTATCCCTTGTTTCACCCTTGGTTGCATCTCAGTTCTCATTTTCCTTCTTTCTCTGTTCTCACATTACTCACTCGTACGCCTCAGCTCCCGAATTCCCTTGTCCTTGTATAACATTTGCCTTCCTCTTTGAGATGCGGCTGAAGTATTCCCTCTGTCATTCTGTCATATAGGACATAAGTAGAGGAAGTCTTGCTTAAAACCAATTGACAGTGCTACTAGACCAAAGAAGGTAATCAATAGTTGATATTGTTTTTTAACAAATTTAGTCTTCTTGGTGAAGTTCATTGGAGCTCAGCTCCAGAAGTAACCAAAGAACTTACACAAATAAAACAAAAACTTCCAGAAACCTATGTTCCAGCTTTGGCTGTATGAAATCCATGATATAAAATTCATTCTCCCGTTGTAGAACTAGCTCTTTCCTTTTTTTCCCTACTTAAATTTTACCCATTAACGCTGATTACAGATAGATCTACATCCAATCCATCTATTCACCTCTACAGGTGGTTCATGTCCGAAGCCAGTGATCTATGGCAGCATTCTTTTTAGAAATGTGATTTCCTCTATATCTCTGCTGGTAATTGTTGTGCATTGTTAGTCTGTGTCTGTTCTTATCACTTGGATGTTGTGAAGTTCTTGTGATGGCTATTCAACCTGAAAGATACCATCCATCATAAGTGTGGGAGCTGAGTTCATGTAAGGCTTTATTGCTATTTCCTAAAGTACACTATCACCTTGTTCTTATGCTGAGATATTGATACCATTCAGGTACCCAGGCACAGGTGAATATGACAAGTTCTTCGGGGAAGGTGTATATGAATGTGCAGGTTGTGGGACACCATTGTACAAATCTACCACTAAGTTCAACTCCGGCTGTGGCTGGCCGGCTTTCTATGAAGGTTTTCCTGGAGCCATAACTCGAACAGTATGTTTCTTTTCTTTACCTAAAATTGATTGTCCTTTTGTTTTATCCCTCAAATCCTAATATCTTTATTCTGCGACTGAGTTTCTTTAGCCTGATCCGGATGGGAGGAGGATTGAAATTACTTGCACAGCTTGCGGTGGGCACTTGGGTCATGTCTTCAAGGGTGAGGGCTTCAATACTCCAACTGATGAACGTCATTGTGTCAACAGCATTTCGATCAAGTTTACTCCTGCCTCCAAGTAATGCATGTCTCTGTTTAAGAACTTGTTGTATTGTCTTGGCAAACCTTGGCTCTTCCCTGCGAAAGTATGAGTACTTGTGTGCATACCACTGTTATTTTTATGGATGCTATCCCTCTTTTCTTCCAAGTTTTTTTTTGTTGAAGTATTTACTGATATCGAGATACTTCTATTTCACTTATAAATTCACACTCTATGCAGGCAGGTTACCTTTGAAATGCTGGATGTTATTTTGTTTTTGTATTTTGCTATTGTTTAGTTATTTTAGTTACTATGGAAATAAATTAAAAGACAGAAAACTCAGAAAATGGAACATGAAGCATAGGTTTGGTTATTAAAATAATTATTCAAATTTTTGGTGTAATACCTAATCGTTCCTGTGGTTTACTGAAAATATCTCTTTAGTTCCTCTATTATTTTTTGTCTGCAGGAGATCCCTCTATTTTTGTTTTGGGAAAAAGTCTCTTAACGTCCGTCAAGCTTTCCGTCTAGATTGTTGATGTGGTTTGTTTTATTAATAAAATAATATTAAAATATTTCAAGAAAATGTTAAACCCCATTTAACAAATAATACAATTAGAATATTTACAACTAAAATAATTAATTTTAGGGTTAGGGTTTGTTAATTATAATTTTGTAAAATAATTAATTTTTAGTTGTATTGTTTTAGTTGTAAATATTATAATTAATATTATTTGTTATTTTAATAGGGTTTAAACATTTTTTGAAATATTTTAATATTATTTTATTAATAATAAAAACCACATTAACAATCTGGATGGAAAAACTTAAAACAAAAAATAGAGAGATCTCCTACGGACAAAAAATAATAGAGGGACTAAAGGGGCATTTTCAGTAAACCACAGGGACCATTTAAGGTATTACACCCAAATTTTTCTCATCTATCCATATGCTAACTTAGGAGAAAAGAGAGTCAAATGTGTTTGAAATTCTATGTTTAATATCCAAATTAGTCCTTCTATTATATTGAATCGGTCCTTTTGGTTCATCTATTATAATTTGAGTCATGGGGATCCCTCAACTTTCACGATTGAGACCCTCAGGGCTCAAATTATAATAGAGGAACCAAAAGGGCCGGATTTGATATAATAGAGGGACTAATTTGGGTATTACATAAACCTAAGTCCGTCTCATTTATATTTTATTAAGGGTCCGCTTGGATTGACTTGTGAAAAAAAAGAGCTTTTCTTCAGTTTGATAAAAGGGCTTTTTTTATAAGAATTTTTCAGAGTAAGTTAAGAGCTTTTTATTATTTTTGTGTTTGTATATATTAATTCCAAAGTGCTTTTACACTTCTAAAATTGTTTGAATGTTTACTCCCAAAAAGGCTTTTTAGTGATAAATTACTAAAATGGACATTCAATGAATAATAATACTAATAACAACAACAAGAAGAACAATCACGTTTAATATCAACAATAACTATATTTTTATGAATAATACAAAATCAACTCATATATTTATTAGAAAGTTGATTTCGAATAACATCCTTAATTATGATCATCTGTTGGGCCTCTTCATGGATTGGTTGTTGTCAAACAAATAAACTTTCATTGTCCTCATCTACGAAGCCTTGTTATCTTTCTTGGAATTGGTTGATATCTTCTTCAACATTTGATTTGAACTCAAATATGATACTTAATTTGATTGGGACTATATTAATTAGTCCAAATTTAAAAAAGGGTTAACCTTATTCTAATTAGGTCACATAAAGAAAATAAATCCAACAAATAAATATCTCATAAGCCTCACATGATGTTAGGTTAGATTTAGGAACTTATTTTTTAATTTGCATAAGGGTATTTTCCTAATTGAAAAATCCCAAAACTCTTTCTCAAAATGTCTTTTTTTTTTTTTTTAGAAGCTTCAACCAACAACTTATGAGAAAAAGCTATTTTTCTCGTTTTTAACAGCTTCTCCTTCTGCAGAAAAACTCGTCCAAACACATATAAAGCCCACAAAAATCCTTAACTTATAAAAAAAGTTATTTTCAGCTTCCCGGAAGTCAATCTAAGCGAGCCCTAAATATTAAATGATTTGGTTGATCATAAAGTCCATTAATATCCAATTTAGTCCCTCTATTATACCGAACAGGTCCTTTTGGTCCCTTTATTATAATTTGATCCTTTTTATCCCTATATTTTCAAGATTGAAAAATTTCAGTCCTTCCCTTATGTTATAATTTGAGCTTGAAATTTTTCAATCATAAAAGTATAGGGACCAAAAAGGATCAAATTATAATAGAAGGACCAAAAGGGCCGGTTTAGTATAATAGATGGACTAAATTGAGTATTACACCTAGTTTTTTATACCTTGTTGTGCTAGCACATGTATACCATGAAGTTTTTAAGTGGTTTATTTTTCAAAACAAAACAATTAAGTGGATGTTAATGACTATTTTGCCCCCACATTAGTAATGCCGTTGCATCCATTTTTCCTCTAAAACAGACCTTGGTGTGCTAGCGTTTTCTCCAAGGAAACATGATTTATCTCTCTAAATCAAAACGAAAATTGAAGCCATCGGTCTCTCATGGCAATCTATCCTCTGACCTTCGCGTCCTTTTCCCCTTCTTTGTCCTCATCCGCTGGTTCAGCACGTCTGCTTTTGTAAACACCCTACTGACAATTGGATGAAAATAACACTGGCCTCTTTGTTTGGGGGTAATGTGAAAACATTATCGCATTTGGGATGTGAGAATAAGTTAGTAATCCATATTATTAATTTATGCCACATTACCACAAAGATGGTAATCCAGAAAGACACAAAAGTAGGCATCTTTCTGGATTATCAAGTTGATGGTAATGTGGATTCTCATTTTGCCCTACAATCTTTCCCATTATTATCATTAAACCAATTATTAAATTTATTATTATTATTATTATTTGATATTTGATCAAAATTTTAGATACAAGGGTATTTCGGGAAAATATGCCATAGTTATTTAATTAGTTTTAATCTAAAACTTAATTTTAATTTTAATTTAAATTTGCTCAAAATTTTATATATAAGGGTATTTTGGAAAATTTGGAACATTACCAAGTTGATTACCATGACTAACCAAACATGAATTAAACATGATTATCATATATTACCACAACATTCCCAGGCATATAGCATT
The DNA here is from genome assembly GCA_026586065.1 of Dioscorea zingiberensis. Taxonomy (NCBI): domain Eukaryota; kingdom Viridiplantae; phylum Streptophyta; class Magnoliopsida; order Dioscoreales; family Dioscoreaceae; genus Dioscorea; species Dioscorea zingiberensis. Next base: position 13,808,658 of record CM048820.1, on the reverse strand, counting down.
CCCGACTTAATTCTCATGCAAATCACATTACCATGGTAATATCTCATATCTCGAACCAAACAACCCCTGAAGGGAATGGTAAACTGCATATGAACCCATTGGCCTTTGCACCTTCCCACTTATTCCATCATCCATCTACAACCATACGATCAATGAGCCGGCTCTCCACCTCAACATCGACCTCTAAAACCTCTCACCCCTCCTTTACCCTTATCTCTAAATCCAAGGCCTCCATCTGTGTGAACACCCTGATGGGTTGGAAGTCCTTGGTCTCAAAACTATCCCCCCACCCACAACAGCTGGCAAAAATAAAAAATAAACAATTGAACTAACATAATAATGAATTGTTGGTTTGTATAATAAACACTTGGGCCCTGTTTGGATGACTTACGGTCATGGTTTAGTAATGTATGCTATGGTATGGTATTATTAATAACTTGTTTGTGTTTATTTTGATGGTATGGTATGATTGCAGAAATAATAAAATGACAAGAGTACCCTCAAATACAAATTAATGTGAAATTATATTAAATGCAATGATTTAAGATCTAAAAATTTAATTCATTTAAAGTATAAAAAATTCTTATAAAAATCTTACAAAATATACATCAAATTGTTACTCATTAATTTAAAATTGACAAAATTATAATAAAAATTAATACATAAAAATTATTAGGTATATTTTCGATAATTATGACTTTTGCTGGGTGGAGATTAGAATTGTGCTTCTTGATTGGTGGAGAGAAGAGGGGACTGAAGTAAACTTGGTATTTACAAAAACAATTAGAGATATTTTCGACAGAAAAAATTTAGAACCATGGAAAACCACCAAATCGGTGGTTCGGAAAATTCTTCAAAAGTGGTAGTTTTCAAACCATCAAAAAACCATGGAAAACTATACCATCTGAATGGAAGTGAAAACAAACGAAGAAGTAAACCATATCATATATTATGAAACCATAGGAAACCATGAAACAAACAAGGCCTTAGATGTATGAAATTGTTAAGCCTTCTGAGGTAATCGTTTATTATACTGGCCAACTACTTACTTTTTAGTTCCAAAACATATTTATGCGAGTCTAAATATTTTGTAGCATTGTGCATTGACAGGAATTTAGTAAAAGTTCCATTGCTAAATGGTACCAATTCATCGAATGAAAGGAGGCTACAATGTTTCAATTGGGCTTAACTGATTTGGATATGTGCTTCCAAGTAACAACTCCAGTTGCACCTACAAATGGAAGCATAGCTGAGGAAATGGCTTTCTATGAAAAATTGGAAGGATCCAATAGACTATCTCTTTCATTCCTATTGTCACATGTGCCTAAGGACATTAGGGGGGTAGTATCTTGAGTGGGTACTGTACTATACCCGTACATCATTTTGAGCATTGAACTTCCAATTTGTATAATTTTGGTTACTCAACTTCGATTTTACTTCACCGGAAAGGTACTGAGAGGATTCCAGCATAATTTCTCGCTGGACTTGTCCATGTGGCGAACTTACTGCCACATGGACTATTAAAAAAGGCATCTCAGACGCATCTTCTCCGAAGTGATGAGTTTTTCATACATTTCACAGACTGGAATTTGAAGTTTTTGTGGAAAACTGAGGAAAAATGAGTTCTTTTTTCTAAAAATTTGATTTTTCATTGACATGGCGTATGACGCAGCGTATGACTTGGCAGTAAGTTCACCACATGGACAAGTCCGACAAGAAATTACACCGGAATCCTCTTGGTACCCTCCCGGTGAAATAAAATCGAAGTTGAGTAACCAACATGATACAAATTGAAATTCAGTGCTCAAAATGATACATGGGTACAGTTCAGTACTTACTCAAGATACTATCCCGGACATTAGGGGTCTTGTGACTCCTGGGACCAAGGCGACAGTGTATTTGGATATGATAAAGAAATAGTTTGTTGGGTCTAATAAAGCCAAGCAGGTGCCCTAAGTCAAAAGTTTACCTCTATGAAATACAATGGAAAAGGAAACCTCAGAGAATACATCATGACAATAAGGGTCCTATCAGGAAAATTGAATGACATGAAATCACTATCTTTGATTCACTTTTGGTTCACCTAGTCCTACAATCACTACCAATGGAGTATAACCTTTTAAAGGTTTCCTATAACACACATAAAAGATGAATAGTCAATAAATGAACTATTGGCTAAGTGTGTGCAGGAAGAAAAAAGGTTGGCTGGTGAAAAGACAAACCTAGTGAATATGGCATCTCACGGGTCTAGAAAACATATAGCAAAATCAAAGAAAGCTCAAAAAAGGAATGTTGAAAAGAAGAACCATAACAGAGTGGTTGAAAAGCCCATAAAGAAAATGAAGTGTTGTTTCTGCAAGATGACTACGCATTTGAAGAAAGAATGAAAGATAAAATAAGTGGTTGGAGAAAAAGAATTTTGGTAACATAATTTCTGTAACTTGTCATGTATCAAATCTTGTTTTGGTTCCTAATTCTAGTTGGTGGATTGATTCGGGTGCCACTGCACACATATCCACTTTCATTGTAGGGATTCCTGAGCAAAAGACCTCTAACTAAATGTGAAAATTTCATTGTATCGAGAAATCGGATACGTTCGCATGTAAAGTCAATGGGAGATTGCAGGATTACCTTGGCATTTGGAGAATTTTTGCTTTTAAGAGATGTTCTTTTATATTCCATCTTTTCAGAGGAACTTAGTATTTGTTTTAAAATTAGTTAAAGACGGTTAAAGTATTTTATTTAGTGATTCAAGAATGTCTATAATAAGGAGCTCTATTTCATTTGGAACTGCTACTATTGTTGATGGTTTATTTCAATTAAATGTCTCTTCTTATTTAATTCAACATGAATTTTCTCTAGTTGGTAATAAAAGGAATAGAATTGGGAATGATTCTAGCATGTTATGGCACAAAAGGTTGGGACATATATCCCAAAAGAGGGTGGATAGATTGGTGAAAAATGGTCTTTTGTGATCATTAGATTTCAACGATTTTGAAAGTTGTGTTGATTACATATAGGCAAAGCAGACTAACACATATAAAAAAAATGCCATAAAATACAAGAATACACTAGATTTGATATACAGTGCTGTATGTGGCCTTTTTATCCTATGTTTTATAGGGCATAAGTATTTTGTCACCTTTATTGATGATTTTTCACAGTACATATATCTTTTATCTCATTCATGAAAAGTTTGAAGTCTATCAAGTTTTTAAAGACTTCAAGTTGGAGGTAGAGAAACAATTAGGAAAGCCGATTAAGTCTGTAAGATCATATATAGGTGGCGAATACTATAGTAGGCATATTGAGATGGGTAAGAGACCACTAGCGCAGTTTCTTAAAGAACATGGCATAGTTCCTTAGTACATAATAATAGGCAAACCTAATATGAATGGGGTTGCTGAAAGAAGAAATAGAAAGTATAAGGAAATGGTCAGGGTTATGATGAGTTATTCGACCTTACCAGTGTTATTGTGGAGTGAGGCTTTAAAGATAGCTGTGCATATTCTAAACAGGGTTCCTACTAAATCCATAGAGAAAACTCCTTATGAGTTATGGAGAAGTAGGAAACCCTCTTTGGGTTACATAGACATCTAGGCCTGTCCAACAAAAGCTAAAATCTATAATCCACTAGAGCAGTCATTAGATTCGAGAACAACTAGTGGCTACTTCATTGGTTATTCAGAAAGTAGAGGCTATAGATTTTACTGTCCAACTCATACCATGAGTATAGTAGGAACTGATAGAGCTACTTTCTTAGAAGATGTTTATGTTAGTGGGAGTGTCTTTAGGGATTTTGCTTTTATGGAGTCACAAGATGATGTTGAAAATTCTTATCAAGACCCTAAGGATAACCATGTTACACTTGATGAAGAAACTCAGGTGTATTTGCCAATTGTTGTTCTTGCTAATAACAATCTGGAGGCTACAATACTAACTCAAGAGAAACAACATAAACAACTATATCAAGAATCGATTGATAATCCACCCATTGTGGAGGGTCAAGAAAATCAAGAGGTTGACCCGAGGTGATCTATCAGACAGAGAAAATCTGTTATTTCTTCAGACTATGTGGTGTATTTAGCCGGTGAAGATATGAAATAAGAGGTTAATGATCCATTGATATTTTCAGAAGCCATTAATAGTAAGAATTCCAACAATTGGATGCAAGCCAAAAAACAAATGCTTGACTCTTTGAATAGCAACCAAGTATGGGAACTTGTTGACTTACCTTATGGAAAGCAATTACTTGGTTGTAAGTGGGTCTTCAAGACCAAAAGGGATTTCTATGAACAAGTCAGCAAGTATAAGGCCAGACTTGTGGGAAAGGGATTCACACAAAGGGAGGGTATTGACTATTATGAGATCTGATCTCCAATTTCATCTAATGACTCATTTAGAACAGTCATGGTCTTGGTAGCTCATTTTGATTTAGATCTATATCAAATGGATGTGAAAACAACCTTTTTGAATGGTGAGTTAAATGATGAGGTGTACATGCAACAACCTCATGGTTTTGAAGTTAAAGGAAAAGAACATATGGTATGCAAATTAAAGAAATCAATATACTGTCTTAAGCAAGCTTCCAGACGGTGGAACTTCAAATTCAATGAAGTAATCAAATCCTTTGTGTTTAAAGAAAACATTTTTTATCAATGTATATACCTAGAGGAAAGTGAGAGCGGATGGATTTTGCTTGTCTTATATGTGGACGATATTCTGCTTGCAAGCTCCAACATTAGTTTATTAAGGAAGGCTAAATATTTTCCATCTCATAACTTTGATATAAAATATCTTGGTGAAGCTCATTATGTTATTAGAATAGAGATTCATCGTAATAGATTACTATGCATGCTTGGGTTGTCATATAGGTCATACATATCAAATTTGTTAAGAAGATATGGGATGGAAAATTACTCTCCTGGCAATGCATCAAAGGAGACAAATTAAGAAACTTGCAGTGTCCTAAGACAGAGTTGGAGAAACAAGCAATGAAGAACATACCATATGCATCAACAATAAGAAGCCTTAACTATGCACAATCTTGTACCCAATCAGATATTACATTTGCTATTGGCTTATTGTTTAGATTTCAAAGCAATCTAGGAGTAGCACATTGGCAAGCTGCAAGGAAGGTTATCAAATATATACAAGGAACAAAGGATCTCATGCTCACATATATAAGATTAGATCAACTAAAGGTTGTGGGATTCTCAGACTCAAATTATGAGGGATATCTTGATAGCTGGAAGCCCACTTCTGGTCATATTTTTCTACTAGTTGGAGGGGTCATTTCTTGGTCCAGTACTAAGCAAAAGACAGTTGTTGCTTTCACTATGGAAGCTGAATATATAGCATGTTTTACAACATCAATACAGGCTATCTGGTTTGTAACACCCTATCCCGACACCGAGACAGAATGTCACACCAGCTGGGCCGGGGGTGCACCCAGCCCATAAGCTGTGTAATTTAAACTGATAATCATGGTATTCAAACTAATAAAAATGATTATTAACTAAAGCAGTTAAAATCTTATATATAGAATACAATCTTGCGGAAGCGGTCTACAATTTTATACATTAAGTAGGGATAGACTATCCTCTTCTGCTAAGTCAGAGCCATCTACTGGAATACACAATCTCGTCTACCTGCACATTTCACTTGAGTGAGAATCACTATACAAAGAAATACAAGGACTGAACGATATTTAAAACATGGAAAACGACATGTTGATCATAAATAAAACCATGGCAATGTTCCATGAAAACATATGACATGCTCTTAATTAGTTCTTTAATCTTTATATCAGAACGGGAATTGATTTCCACATATGTCTTGGCTGACCGTATCATGCTAGTAGCCTTCTTGGTTGGACCGTATCAACAACCGTGGAGGTGACAAGCTATGGAAACAAATCCTCGTCTGTGGAAAATAAATTCCACAAATGTCTTGGCTGACCGTATCAAGCCAGTAGCCTTCTAGGTTGGACCGTATCAACAACCGTGGAGGTGACAAACTATGGAATTAATCATCATCTTCTATCATATTAGTGTCATCTACACTTCTACTCTCATACAGCGGCACCAGAGTGGAATAAACCAACACTCAATATCTCTCCGGTTGAAGCAACTCATCGACCGTGAGCTATAAGAGTATATACGTATACTAAGCACTCGAAGAGTACGGGAAGAGGGTTTTGCTTTCTTGAATTCAGAAGGGTTTGAAAATGGATAGTTGGACGAGTACAAATTAGAATCATATAAAACCACCCCTTCCCTACCTAGTACCGTACTCTCTAGCTCTATCGTAGAGCCACGTCTGGCGCAGGTATGTATTCGAGTTGATGCGATGCACTAATATGTTTATTATGGCACTTTCTAGAATGTGTAAACGTTTTCGCATGCTTTTCATAAACATAGTTTCCATCTCTGAAATAAATCGACATGTCATGCTTGAAAACTGAAAATCATTTCATGAAGAGAATTGATTTCATAACATGAATTCTCCAAATATCAATACGATAAAAATATAAATGAAATGCGATGCTTTACAGTTGTGTTCCTTCACACCATTCCCAGTATAGTGTAATCACTCACCTGTAGTCCTTCGTTATTTAAACTTGACCGGATCCTCCCATGTGATTCTCTATTAGCCTCGTCCTATACAAGTATAAGAATGCAATTAACATACTTGCATTTATTCTAGAGGGTCTTTCCTCCTTTATTTCTAGTAATCATAATACAGAGTTGTGAATACGGGAACCGCATTCTTAACTCGTATTCTACTTGATCTCGTTAAAATACGATATACTCATTAATTTATCTATGCATGATTCTTAATTAAGATAGAATACATGTTTCAAAATTTCATAAGAATATGGAAACCGTATACTTATCTTATACTCTAGTTAGACTCGTTAGAGTACGATAGTTCCCTTAAGCTAAGTACAGTTTATTTTAAAATATGAAACTGTCAATTAAGAGATTTAACTTTTCTTCTACTTAATCTCAATTTAAGAATTCTAACATGCTCCTAAAGGGTGATTAGGTGTTTATCATGATCTTTGTACTTCTATAGAATTAAAATAAGGTCTTGCTCCAATCATCTTATCTCTATCTAAAAGCTTCTAACATGCTCTTAAATAATACTTAACTACTATACTTAATCATGGAGCATTTACCAAATATGTTTGACAAAATTTCGGTAAAGTCCCCTTTGTTTTTAAGGCTCTGAAATTTATACAAACATTCATGCATTCCAATATCCAATATCTTGGATTCATACAGCTTATCACCTTAATAGATCTTTTCTAGTAGAGTACACCTCTACAACTTAATACTTGCTCTAATAATTAGTTAACAATTACACAAGCATTTCGTCAATTAAACACCCAATATACTCATCCAACACTAATTATCCACCACTGTCAACTAACCGTGACTGAGCCACGTTTGCCGGCGTTTGAACCAAGCTGGACCTACTGTCCTTGACTGGAGGGTTAGTCGTCGGATCTTAGACGAGAGATGAAGCAAGGGGGGCTGCCAGACAGGTTCCAAATGGTGCGACAATAGGTAGCATCATTTAATCGGGCCGGCCGGGCGTGGAGCATTAAAAGGAGGTCGGACCTCATCAGCAGGGCGCGCTACAAGATGAGAGGGACAGCTGCAGGCTTTTGCAAGCCGGCGGCGGACTGCTGCAAACCGGCGAGGACAGCTGGAAGCGCTGCAAGAAGGGGGCTTAGCGGGGACGGAGCTCGCATGGAGGTTAGCGTCGGGCGCAGTCGTCGGGCGGCGGTAAGGATGGCTGGCGACGTGGGTACTGCAGGGCGAGGAGGGAGATGGAGCAAAGAGAAAGGGGGCTAGGGCTCTTCTCTTTAATGAAAATCGAGAGAGAGAGAGAGAGAGATGAGAGAGATTTCATTTCTCTCTCTCTCTCCTCTCATCTCTTTACTTATAACATAAGAAAAATTCTAATTTATTTTTATTTTATTTCCTTATTGTATTTAATCCAATAGATTAACTTATTATTATTTTTATTTATTTATTTATTTATTTATTATTATTATTATTATTATTATTTAAATAAAAGCCTAATAATTTAACTTTTCACCCTAGCTTTTGTCACATGCTCATTTAATCAAAAATTATTTTCTTCATTAACAACCATTCCACTAAGCTACAATAATTTAATTATTTGCTTAATTTCATCTTCCCATTAATCTCATTAACTATTCACAAATTATCGGGCAATCTATTATGAAAAATTCAAATGGTTACTATATTCCCAAAAATTTAAACGATAACTACTAAAGAAAATCCGGGGCGTTACATGGTTGAACAATTTTATCAAAAATTTGAGAGTTGTAGACTCTATCGAGAGGATATATTGTGATAATGATACAACAATAAAATTCTCTAACAACAATAAAACTCCACGGCATGCAAATACATGGAGATAAATTACTTAATTGTGAAAGAGTGGATTAGAGATCATTTGGTGTCTCATTGAACATATTAGAATTGGAGAAATGATAGTTGACCCTCTTACGAAGGTACTTCCACCCGGGACATATAGACAACATGTGCTTAATATGGGTTCCGCGGGTCGAATCGGTATGTGGAAATTTCCGCCTTCAATCTCGGTTCGGGCGATGCGGGGGAATTCCTGAGGCGTTCCCTGTTTGGGCACTGTGTTTGCAAGGCACCTGTTGCCTGCTCGCTTTGCCGGGAGTCGAACCCAGGACGTTTCCGTCCTTTGGTTCTTAACTAGTAGGCGGCTAGCCACCCGCTCTTTACGTCCAAAAAAAAAAACATGTGCTTAATATGGTTCTACTCAGTTATTTTGATGATTTTTTCAATGTATGATTTTGTATCACATTTGGTTTATGATCTTTGTTTGTAGTTTGTTTAAAGTTTTCTTATGAACTACTTTTCTGTCATTAAATGGAAATTAAGGAATAAACAATTGTTATGACATTTGTATAAGTTTATTCAATTAATATAATTTGCTATATAAAGTGTTTGATTGTAACTTCAATCTTAGATACCTTAATGCATGGAAGGGACATATATTCATGTGTAATGTACTACCACCATGATTAGTGCCTTTGAGGGTTGTTATAATCAAATGAAGGTTAATATGTTTTGGTAAACAATAGGATGTGACCACTCCATATTAAGATATCTAGCATTCAATAAGTTAGTCAAGTCAAGTGGGAGATTGTTGGACCCGATGTCCCAATTTCCAATCTAATGTGAATTAACTAACTTGGTAATAGGCTAGACCTATTGTGTAATACATTAAGTGGCACATGAGGAACATTGTAATACGGTTATGGGGTATGTTACATAAGGAACCACTTGGGCCTTTTCAACACAACGTTACAAGAGGAACTTGTTCAGTTCTCTCCCCTCTGGTTTTTAAGGAGAGAAGAAGGCTCATCCAATTGGAGTGAGGTGACACTTGTGAGGATACTTTTCTGCTACACAACATCAATGGCATCCTGTAAGTTTTGTTTTTAAAGTTTTATTATTAAGAACAACAATTGATCATCTTCCTTTTAAAAAAAGTGTTGTTTTTTTTTTTATCACATTTGGTCCAAATTATAAACAGTTAGATAAAACAATAAATACTTGGATGAAATAATAAACACTTCTATTGTTCAAGCTCCACTCCAACTATTTATCATCCAATCCAACTATTTAGATTTACTACCTATTGTTGTGCCTTTTCATGCTAAAATTATAAAATTTGTGTTGTTGACTCCAATAATGAGGCGCCATATTGGATCAGGAACCTTTGTGATAGGATGGTGATGTGTTATGCTCACCCGCAAGTGCACAGGGTCGCTCAAGTAGTAAAGTACCCTGAAAGTGGGCTAGTCGAATCCACAGGGACCGGCAGAGCTAGTACTAATTTATCCCCTATTATCTAGCCTAAACTATGTTGGTGGTTTTGTGATCCTAAATATGTAATCTAAATAAGAACTAAAACTAAAGTGAACACTTGGCAAATAGAAGGTTATTAGTCAAGAGAACATGGAACCCCAGATCTCTATCCCCTAAGAATCCCTTCTTGACTAGTTTCCTAATACTAACTATCTAGTTGATATATTCTTGGACCGTGAGGAACCCTAAATTAGTTTGACCCTAATCTCTCGTGCAACCAAACCCTAGTCCCATAAAGTGACATCGTCGTACGACTACAATATCATTAGTATTAGTGTTTTGGGGTTCCTACTATTAGGTTTTACCCTAATCAAGAGAGTGTGTTGTGTAATCACCGCGACACCTGATCTCTCAGCGTGCACGCACTCCCTATCATCTTTGCCTAGATCTTGCTTGACCTAGATTTCTCTTCATGTATTAAGCAACTACAAATATGTGATCGGCGCTTTCGCACTAACAAACCATAAGCATTAAGCGCACATAGACGATTCACCTGAATAATAAAAAAGAAAAGCCTAGTATTAAAAAGAAAGGAAAAGAAAAACCTATAGAGAAGCATGCACACCATGCGAGTTGAAACTATAGTGTTGTACGATTTATAGCCTTGATAGTATCTAATGAGCTAATGACCCAGGTTCTACGATTGTGGAAATCAGTGGTCTGTCTTTTTGGTATAATTTCTACCTTCTTTGAAGATTAATTTATGTTTGCATTCTTGGTGAAGTTGCCTCTACGGTCAATGAAAATTAGGGTTTATTCTATTAGTAATTTGATAATTTGGTAATTTTTAAATAAAACTTAATTTTTTTTTTACTTTTGATAATTCTCTAATAATTCCATTGTTGTTTGTAAGAATAACATTTACCCTTCATCTCCGTGTGGTTTGAAGGAAAGAGAATTATTGTTATTTACTTAAAAACAAGGAAAATCATTTACCTTATTTTCTTTCCACTTACCTAAATTTTCCTCAAAGTAATGCTATATCTACAAAACAGTTTAATCAACAAATCACTTGCCTTCAACAGGTAAATCTATTTGGTGCATATTCTTCATTCAATCCAACACTCCCAAATTTTGGATGTTTGGAGACGTTTGTTTAGGGTCTCAATGAAAACTTCTAACTGCCACACATTGTAAAATCATTAAATCTCAATAAAACCCCTCCCATCCACAACTCACAATACTTCCTTTCATATGCCCTTGAAATTATTTTACATATCACAAACAGAAAGGCAAATGCATAGTGACACCAACATCTTCAGAAATCTTCAACTGAAGAAAGAAAGATTCAGAACTTAAGTTTGTTCTCATTTTATACAACACGTATCAAGTCAATGGCATTCAGCAAAATACAATACTACATGCATGCCCACACTACCATAAAGTTGCTCCTCACTTTATTGTCATCACAACTTCCTCGATTCAGAAAAGATACTCTTCCATGTTATGCTTGAATGCACTAATGTAAGTGGAATTACCAAAAGACATTCTCTTGCACATCACCAGCGTGTCCAGAAGATTAAGAGACCATCAAAGTTATATACAAGTGAACTACATACAACAAAGAGCATACCTATTCCAAATCAAGGATGTCTAGCAAAGACCACGTGTCTTACTCCCACAATTGTTGCAAGACCATCTTCACAAATTGCTCATCCTAACAACCATCAGAATATAAGAGTTAGAGTCACTACCCTGAAATAACATTTCTAGCATCTCCCAAAGAGAGCAAAATGATGAAGAAAGTTTGAGCTTAAATGATCAATTTATCTAGACAAAATACAGAAGGCTTGGAAGCATTCAACTATTCTCACCATTACTCTATGCATGGTTAATTGTAAGTCATGAATAGAGTACTATTTCATAAATTATGCATGTTTCTACTATAGGAAGGTCCTTGATTGAAATCAGTGTTGATTATTATTATTATTATTTTACCCTACATCAATTTTCCATCACTCCCACATCAATTGGTGATACAGAGCTCAAGTTCATGGCTCACCACCGATGTATCGACCACCCTTAGTCAATAGATTCCCCCCGGGTTCTCATACAAAAGGAGAATTCCAACATGGCACCTAAAAATGCACTGCAGACATAACCATTAGATCACACCATATCTTCAACACAATTAAAGGGCATACAAAACACTTAATGATGTTGACAAATTTTATACTAGAATCATAACGACATGAGGAAGCCAAACATTGACATAAGAATCTCAATAGCATAATGAGGAAAAAATACATCACTATCAAGAAAATATGATTGTATAGATCAATTGTTAGCACAATTGTCTTCCAACAATCACTCACCAAATTTCTTGTGGTAAACCCTCTCCTAGCCATGCATATTTCTTACATAGATATCTTGTTTAAGCAACAAACAAAGGTGTAAACAGAAAAAAGTCAAAAACTAATAACCTCAATATCAGTCAAAGAGAGGTGATAGTGATTGATTCACTACTAAATCAAAATAAGACTTATGGCTGAATTAACTAAAGACCATGGCTTAGATTGTTCCGAGAAATGAGAAGAAACAAAATTCACTAAAGTATGGCAATAGAAACATACTATTTCTTAGCACAGTGTGTGTTGGAGATGGAGCAACACTAGCAGGGCTTCGTTCAGTGGAAGAGTCAAGGGGGCATGGCTGCATTTTGGGTAACTTTCCTTTATCTGGATGGCAAATATCTGATCCTTGGAGAGCATTTTTTTCGTCGTTTCCTTTGTCTAAAATTTCTTGAGAAGATATGTTGCTGATTTTATTAGGTACATCTATTGTCTCGGTACCTGACTGATAAAATTTAAGGAGAAATTTAAGATTATGACGTCCCAAGCATAATTGCAGCTAAAGAAAATATACTTGAAACAAATGAGTTTTGAGCTAAATTACACACGTCTTTGATGTGTACAGCTATGATGGTAATATCATCTATCCGATTTTCATGCTCTAACCATAACCTATGGGATTCCACAACAATAGCTGAACATGCATCCTGTGAATCTATAAACCTCGCAACCTGAAATAAAAGAAAGAACCTTGTGATGTATGCAACGTATGATATTATAAAACCGTAAAAATTGCAACATCGATCCAACAGCTTGCTTTGGTAAATTAAATATAGAAATACTTGAAATTTTTTGAGGCAAATTAAGAGCAGTAAGTACGTACTTAGTGAATCCAACTTTATATTCAAGGCTTTGCTCGGAACACAATAGCTCAAGTAACTTTAATTGATGTGTTATGGAATATGATTTGACAAATTAATGAGCAAAAAATACTTCTCCATGCTCATGAACGAGTATACCCTTTGAACATTCTTCTTTGCCCTCTCTGAAAAAGGCTAGTCAAGTTCAATTTGAGGCAGTAGAAAGAGGTACAAGATCCCCATCAAAATAGTTAGATCAACAGCAAACAGAAAAGATCAAGTTGCCAAAGAGCAAGTCAAAAAAACTTGACTGCATATTTCTTCCTTGTTAGCCTTAGCCAAAATATGTTACATACGACTTCAGTACGCCAATCCCTATAATGTTTTTTGGGAAAATTTTAAAAAACTACCCTGTGGTTTGTCACTTTCTCAATTCGATCCTTGTGGTTCAAAATTGAACCACGAAGACCCTGTGGTTTGCCCGTTTATCACTTTAGTACCATGTAACACTGTGCATTAAAGGCCGCGTCTCGTTTGGCCCTCTAGAGCATGTTTGAAGGATTTCTAACCATATGGATGGGAAGATCATCAAAAAATAAGCCAGCCTGTCAATTTTCATACAATTTGGTAACCGTTTGGTCCTCCCACTTAACGGTTGAAATTCAAGACCGTTCAGATTCCTATAAAATAAGAACCGTTAAGATGAAGACCCTACAAGTTCCCAAATTGTATGAAAATTGGCAGGCTAGCTTATTTTTCGATGATCTTCCCATCCATATGGTTGGAAATCCTTCAAACATGCTCTAGGGGGCCAAACGAGACGCGACCTTGAATGCACAGTGTTACAGGGTACTAAAGTGATAAATGGACAAACCACAGGTCTTTGTGGTTCGATTTTGAACCACAAGAACCGAATTGAGAAAGTGGCAAACCACAGGGTAGTTTTTTGAAATTTTCCCATGTTTTTTTTTCTAGCTGCAATGATACTTGATATGTCAAAACCTCAACAAGCAATCACCAACAATGTCGGTCCTAGCCTGCTAAGTATCTTAGTTGGTGATAACCACCAAGAAGGAATTAGTTGCTGTCTTGGTGTACGTTAGAAGTTTGGGTTAAGGTCAGTCTTTCATTCTAAGACAAAAGTGTGTTCTTCCAACTCTTTTGGATGCCATGTCAGTGGGAACCTTATTCACAGAAGATTGAACTCTTTTGTCCTACAACCTTTAAAACTTAGAATGAAGTGCAAGTTACTTCTGGTTTCTACGATATTTGTTAAAATTAATCATGGAAAGTAAACAGAGAGGAAAATTTTGAGAGCAAAGAGAAAGCAAATGGAAGAAAGAATAGAGAGGAAACAAGGGAGCAAAATAAGCTCTAAATGAGGCTCTTCTTCTTATCTTTACAATCTGATTTTTACAAGCTATATATAGAACTGAAACAAGGTTGGTGAAGTGGTATGAAATGGTTGAGTCAAGGATTGTGTTCCAGCCTCTTTCTACACATATTTCAACAATTGCTGCAATGGCTGCTGTTCCTGGGCTGCAGGTTGTTGTTCCTGCAATCTGTTTTCAACATTGACTACATGCAGTCGCAGTTGTCGCTCCCGAAGCCGCAAAGATGTCTTCACACATAGCTTCAAGTTTCAACACTCCCCCTCAAGTTGGAGAGTGGATGTCATGAACTCCCAACTTGGAACGTAATGTTACAAATTGATCTTTGCCCAATGCCTTTGTAAACTCATCTGCTAATTGTGAGCGAGTAAAAACATATAAAGGATGAATCATTCCAGCTTGCAATTTCTCTCGTACAATATGACAATCAATTTCAATGTGCTTTGTACGTTCATGAAAAACCGGATTTGCTGAAATGTACAGTGCCGCTTGATTATCACAAAATAGTGGTGTCGGAGCATTTTGTGGTACTTTTAAATCTTGTAATATGTAGTGCAACCAAGTTAATTAGTTCCAAACATGTGTTTGCCATGGCTCGATACTCGGCTTCTACAGATGATCTAGAAACATTGGTTTGTTTCTTAGATTTCCATGATATGATAGAATCACCAAGAATGATACAATACCCCGTAACTGATCTTCTTGTGGTAGGACATCCTGCCCAATCTGAATCACAGTAAGCTTTTAAGACAAGATTATTACTAGAAGAAAAGAATAAACCTTGACAAGGAGTTCCTTTGATGTATCTGAGAACTCGAAGTGCAGCATGCCAATGAGGAATTCGAGGTTCGTGCATGAACTGGCTCAATGTTCGAATGGAGTAGGCAATGTCGGGCCTTGTGACGGTGAGGTAAATCAACCTGCCAAGCAATCTTCTGTATTTTGTTGGATCGTTCAGCAATTCGCCTTCTGTGGTGGTAAGTTTCAAATTTTGTTCCATTGGAAATTCTACTGGACGTGCGCCGAGAAGTCCCGAGTCTTCCAAGATGTCTAGGGCATATTTTCTTTGAGACATGAAGATACCTTTCTTGGAACGAGAGAATTCAATGCCTAAAAAATATTTCAAGTTTCCAAGATCTTTGATACGGAACCTTTTGAGGAGAAATCTTTTGAGATGTTCCATTTCTTGCAAATCGTTGCCTGTGAGAAGTATGTCATCAACATAGATAAGAATAGCAGTGAATGAACTACCTCGAATTTTGGTAAAAAGAGAATAATCTGCTTTGGACTGTTGGTAACCAGCTTGTTGAATGGTATCTGAAAAGGTGGAAAACCAATTCCTCGAAGCTTGTTTGAGACCATAAAGAGATTTGTTGAGCCGACATACAATATTCTCCCCCTGTCGGTGAAGACAGGGCGGTGGCGTCAAGTAGACTAATTCATTTAGGTCGCCGTGGAGGAAAGCATTTTGCACATTGAGTTGATAAAGGTGCCAATTACGGGAAGCAACAACAGTGAGGAGGCATCTAAGTGTGGTTAATTTTGCCGTTGGAGAAAAGGTCTCAGTATAGTCAACACCTTCAACTTGAGTGTAGCCTTTAGCGACAAGGCGTGCTTTGTATCGCTCGATAGTGCCATCAGATTTGTATTTGATCTTATAAACCCATTTGCAACCGATGGGCTTATGGCCAGCAGGGAGAGGAACCAAACTCCAGGTGTTGTTTTGTTGTAATGCTTCTAATTCTGTATGCATTGCTTGTTACCAATGGGGATCAAGGATAGCTTGAGCATATGATTGAGGCTCAGCGGAATCAGAATGTTAGCTAAAAGGAACAATAGGCAGAAGAAATACGAGAGTATGAGAGAAACTTGGAAAGAGGGTATCGAGTACCTGATGTAGAACTGGATAGCAAGGTTGATTGATTGGCTTGTGCAAGTATGTAGTCTTTATGCCATACCGGAGGTTTCTTCTGGCGAGTGGATTGTCTTATGGGTTGTAAAGGAGATGATGAAGGATTGGAAGTGTCAAACGGGGGTGATTCATTTGGGGACAATGGAGAATGACCATCTGGGTCTGGAAGAGGAGAGGTTGGTGGAGGAGAATTGGAAGGAGATGTGTTAGGTGAATCAGGAGATAAAAAAGGAGGAGATGGCAAAGTGTAATCCCAATTTTGTTGTGGATGAGATAGAACTGATTCAGGATTGTCAGTGGATGAGAGTGAAGGAAAAGTAGTTTCATGAAATTTGACATCACGACTGACAAAGAAAGAACCAGTTTCTAGATTGTAAAGTTTGTAGCCTTTTTGACCAATGGGGTAACCAACAAAGAGACAACGTTTAGCACGAGGATTGAACTTGTGTGTAGGATGAACAATGGTGGCATAACAAAGACAACCAAAAACCTTCAAATGGTCAAGAGATGGTAGGCGTTTGTATAATAATTCAAAAGGTGATTTAGTGCATAAAAGTGGTGAAGGTAGTCTGTTTATCAGGTAAGCAGCAGTGAGGACACATTCACCCCAAAATTGAAGAGGCAAGTGAGATTGAAATAATAATCCTCGTGCAACCATTAGTAGATGACGATGCTTACATTCAACTACTCCATTTTGTTGTGGAGTGTAAACGCAAGTATGTTGGTATTCGATGCCATGAGTTTGAAAGAAAGTTTTTAAGGATAAAAACTCTGCACCATTGTCTACCCTAATAGTTTTAACTGAGGCTTGAAATTGTGTTTGGGCATATGCAATAAAGGTTCGTAACAAATTTTGAGTTTTAGACTTATGTTTCATAAGAAATACCCAAGTACACCTGGTGAAATCATCTACTATTGTAAGAAAAAAAACTTGCCCCTAAATGTGTGGACCCCAAATATCACAATGTAATAATTCAAAAGGAGCATGAGTTGTCGTATAACTTGAAGGAAACGGAAGCCTAGTTTGTTTGGCCATAGGACAAATGGGACAAAGATTGTCAAATGAAACATTCTTGATAGGTAATAAAGGAGAAACTAACTTAAAACGAAGTGGTGATGGATGTCCAAGGCGCATGTGCCACATATTGGACGAATGAGAAACTTGATGAGAAGCAGGCTTTTGGAGTGGTGACATGTAATAAAGACCGCCATGTTGCTTACCAGAGCGAATCATCTTCCCTGTCACCAAGTCCTGTAAAACACAATAGGTTGGAAACAAAAGCACACAACAGTTTAGAGCAGTGGTAAGTTTGCTTACGGACATTAAATTTAACTGGAAAGAGGGAACACAGTGATGTCTTGGTTAAATGGTATAGTGCCAGTAGAAGTGATAGGTGCCGAAGAACTAGTGGGTAGATTAACAATAGAAATTGGAGTGGATTTTGTATGAGTAAAAAATGTGGATTCTGAGGAGATATGGTCTGTAGCTCCGCTATCCAAGATCCAAGACTTAGCAAATACAGAATTAATTGAAGCAATAAAGAATTCTGCATAAACCTCGGCAAAAGATTTGGCGAAATGATTATCATTACCAGAAGTTTGGTTCATCATGGATAAGGCACGGGCGAGCTGTTGAAGTTGATCGTAGAAAATCCAGTTGTGGTGTTTGACACGTGATCTTGAGTCATCTTGGAATAATCTGATGTATTGGCAACATGAGAGTTAGAGGGAACTTGATTCTTTGGCTCCAAGGCATTGGTGATATGATAAAAACTGTGAGAGTTTCGTTGAGGTGGATTCTGTAGATTTCCCTGAGTTTTTGAGTTGTTTCGGCCATTTTTCAGTCTACATCGGTCTTCAGTGTGCCCTTGTTTGTCACAATACTTGCAATGAAATTTCAGAGTTCGACAGTTGTCTATTGTATTTCCTTCTTTGTTACAATGTTCACATCGTTTGTACCGGGGCTTGTTGAATGAGTTCTCATATTTACTTTGCAATGCAAAGAACAATGGAGAAGTTTTCGCTGGCTCTTGCATCATCTTTCTTTGTATCTCTTCTTGGATAACAAAAGAATAGGCTTGTCGTACATTGGGCAATGGTGACATCATGAGGATATTAGTCAGAACAGTATTGTAGGTGTCATTGAGACCCATGAGAAATTGCATCATTCGAAATTCTTGTTTTTGCTCTTCATGCGCCTTCATTTGGTTACAGGTTGGGATGCTTTCATAATTGTCCAATTCATCCCAGAGACCTTTGAATTTGGTGAAGTAAGTTGTGACTGTCATAGTGCCTTGTGAAGTGGAAGCTAGTGACTTGTGGATGTGATAAAGGGCTGGTGCATTCTTTTGTGCGGACTGATTCATGAGATCTTCCCACACTAGTTGAGCAGTCTTAGCATGAGCAACTCCTTTGGTCAGGTCGGTTTCCACTGAGTGGGTGAACCATGATAAGATCATGCTATTGTGATCGATTCCATTGAGCAAACTCAATTGGATGGGTTGTTGGTGACGGTGGTTCAATAGAGCCATCGATGAAGCCAATTTTGTTCTTAGCTGTGAGAGCATGAATGACAGATTTGCTCCATGATGAATAGTTGGCTTCATTCAGCTTCATTGGAACAAACATGTGGCCAGGTTGATCTGAATGATGAATGAAATATGGACTTGATGGATCCATAGTTGGATTGATCTTGGGAGGTGTCACAATTTCAATTGTTATGCAATGGTTAAGAGGCTGGTCGGATGAGATAGTTTTGGCTATGAAATAGATTAAGGTATGATGAGTTTTCCAAGTTAAGATTGGAAACTGTAGCAATGAAGATGGATGATGTTTTGATATGGTTTGGCTTTGGAAGATGATGAGGAAACAAAATTGATTGAGCAAGAAGCTTATAGCTTTGATACCATGTTAAAATTAATCATGGAAAGTAAACAGAGAGGAAAACTTTGAGAGCAAAGAGAAAGCAAATGGAGGAAAGAATAGAGAGGAAACAAGGGAGCAAAACAAGCTCTAAATGAGGTTTTTCTTCTTATCTTGACAATCTGATTTTTACATGCTATATATAGAACTGAAACAAGGTTGGTGAAGTGGTATGAAATGGTTGAGTCAAGGATTGTGTTCCAGCCTCTTTCTACACATATTTCAACAATTGTCAGAATGGTCACTGCTCCCCGGGCCGCAGTGTTGTTGTTCCCGCACTGCTAATATTGACCGCAGGGTCCGCAGGTTGTTGCTCGGGTCAAAGAACCCGCAGCATGTCTTCACACATAGCTTTAAGTTTCAACAATATTATCTAATATTAGTGTTAGAATTCAAGGGCATTGATGTGGTTTTGTTTTTTTGCGTGGGAGTTAATTAATCCACTTAATTGATATTGTTATTTCAAATTAACGATTCAACCGAATTTGAATCTTGTCTAGACTTTCATATATTGAGGGTTGTTGAGTCCAAAGTACTTCTACCAAATTAAAGAATACACACTTGGTCACACTTGGTCGCTTTTACCAAATTGAAGTATCTATGTCAGCCACCAAAATTGCATTACATTAGGACTAAAAATTCGCAAATTTATTGAAGAAAATTCTCATTATCCTGCTAAATGACTGAAATAACCTAACACTATTTTTTTATTACAGTTTCAAAAGACTAATGCGATGTTTGATTGGCAAACTTTTCCACAAAAGTGGCCACGTACCCATTTTTCTTCGAATCGGTGGAAAAATTTTCCTCTCCAAGGAAAACACAGGGGGTTTTTTGCAAAAACAAAAGGCTCGGGGGTTCCTCTCTGTCACGCGACACCCACCCAGCGAACGAACCCTAAAAACGGCGAGGACTTGGCGACGACGAGCGACCGGCGGGACTCCGAGCAACTCACTCCCGGCTAGAAGTGCGAGGCCAGTCCGCCCCCCACCCCACCCCCCCGCGCCACGCTCACGCCGCGCCAGGAGTGCGAGGCCAGCAGCCTCGCGCCGCGCTCGAGCTACTGTAGTCGACGAAGGACCCTAATGTCAAGGTACGGCGGATCTCAACCTGATGATATTTGATTCATGCTAGAAATTGTATAGATGGATATTAATTTGGTCGAATGCTTGTAAATCTCCAGAAATTGTGACTGTTCTGTTGTAGCAATTCTTTTGAATCGAGAGCGCACGTCAAGTGTTTGAGTTAATGCCAAAAAGGGTTTTGCACTTCTATTTAGTAAAAACACCCAAGCAAAGTCTCCACTCTATGTTAGTGTATAATTTGTTGGATCATAATTACTATGTGTTCTTTCCTAATTACACAGTATGTATAGGTTTGGATTTAATATGTGTCGATAAAACATGAAATGTGAATCCGAAATTAACTTGAATTTTTTTTATATGGATTTAACGAACCCTTATGTAGCATGTTTAATATGTGAATAGATGAGCTGTTGGAGAAAACATATTTTAGTGCATTCTATTGATTCCTTGAAATATGAGGACACCCAGATATAAATCAATAGACTGTGTGAGCTCAGAGTTGCTAGTCAAGTGGTAATTTTGTAATATCTATGGATCTTTGCTTGTTGTTTCATTGTTGAACTGGAGAATGTTTATCCTACAATGTTTTTTTTCTCCTTGCACTTTGGAAAAATGTCTACTAATATGAATTTAATTGTTTAGATATATTATTGTGTTTTGAACACTTCAATTGTCATTAGTATTAGTTTTAAATTAATATATTGATCTAGGTAAGGCAGCTCTGGTGATTCCTTACTTTAGAGAAAAAGAATTTGGTAATTCTTTTTTGTTCTCCTAATTATAATTAAAATCGACCCAATCTTTTAAGTCCCTTTCCTTCCAAGTTATTGGGAATTGCCTTCCTTACAATAGCTAATCGTTTAGTTTACTGATTGGTTCTCCTTTACTTATCTATCTAGGTAAATTGATGTTTCATTGATGATTTTTTCCTTAGATGATTTGTGACGTCTTGATAGGGAGGGTTTTTTGCAAAGTTAGAGGTGTTGGGCTAATGGGCTTTGATGTTTCATTTGTTCCACTCAAATACTGCATATGAGACACTGATCTACATGTAGAAATTGCTATAGATATTAACCCATACATAAAATAAAAAGTAAAAAATTTAAAAAGAAATTCTAAAAGTTAATGGAATGAAATTCCAATAATAATGACAATCATATGCCATGTGGAAAAAAAAATTGGAACATAAAGAGAGCTCTTCTATTCACCTCTTAGTAATTGTGCTTGAAGGATGATAATTCTTTAAAAACTGATTATCAATAGATGCTAAAGAAGGAGAACCATTCCTATTGGGCACAGGGAAGTTGAGAGGTCTGTTTGAAAACCTAGTCTCAGCATTTTGTGCAGCAACATAATCTGAAGTTGGAGAGAACTTTTGATGATTTGTTGGATGTGCAAAGAGTAGCCAATCTAGAGGATGCAACAAACCTATATTGGAAAAAAAAAAAAAAAATCAGCATAAGCCTTTTCCATAATGTACCATAATATGCATTTTCAGCAACTTCCTCTTAACAAGCAATTACATGACCAAAACTGATGTTGAGTTTATTAAACCATGAAAACTGTTAAAGAATCTTTACTGATGAACTTACAACACAATACATATAAGGATTTTTTTCCTTTTTTTACCAACCTTATTAGAACACACTTTTCATAGGTAGTTATGAACCAAAGTGATTAAAGGAGGTGTGGAGTTGTCTTTCAAGGATACAAATATGAATGAATATCCACACACACACACCATCAATGGGGACCTCAGTTCACTGATGAAGTCACTTAATAGCAACACACACACTACCAAGGTGGACCTCAATTCACTGATGAAGTCACTTAATAGCAACACACACACTACCAAGGTGGACCTCAGTTCACTGATGAAGTCACTTAATAGCAATTTAAGTTTCACAGGTTTAAGGGGTAAGGTTGAAGGAATTTGATTATACTCGGGACTTGCAATTGTGGGAACAATAACTTGGTGGCCCTACTGCCATTCATGAGGCGGTAGTCTATCACAAAGATTGCTTTTGGTAATTCCTCAACCTATGTCCTATATGACAGAATGAAAGAGCGAATACCTTAACCACATCTCAAAGAGAAAGGCAAATGTTATACAAGGACAAGGGAATTTGGGAGCTAAGAAGTACGAATGAGTAATGTGAGAACAGAGAAAGAAGGGAAATGAGAGCTGAGATGTAACCAAGGGTGAAACAAGGGATAATAGGAAAGGGAGAACATATTGTCTCATCAAATTAGTCAAATTAGATATGTTCAAAAGTTTAACTTCAAACTCTGGCAAAATCAAGTTCTGCAAACAAGAACCTATGAAAGCACATAAGCAAATGTAGTCAAGAAATAAGTAAAACAATGTCAATTGGAAGTTGTATTAGGCACTATAGACAATTTTTGAAGCTATAGAGGGGCATATCTACACAAAACTGTTCATTTCATCAATAAATCACGATCAAGTATTCACATCAAAGCTGAGTTACTATGCCCCGGACACATAGATTCCAAGGGTTGCAAAGAGGTTGCTGCTACCTAAAATCAATCAAAAAATAGAGAAACTTAAAGTTCATTTATTTAACATAAAACCAAGGGCATTCAAACAACCCAAAATGTAGATAATTAACAAAAGCTCTACCAAGATTTTAAAAACCATAGTTAAATGGAAGCATGATAAAATGCTAAAACAACTATTTGAATAGATGAATTTAGGAGATGACAAGAAATTAATTAAAAACCTAAAAGACTTAAATAGAAAGTAAAAATAAATCTACTTTGAATGCTTAAATTGTCTAATTTTGATAAGACATAAAACCTCTGACCTAATAAAGAATAAAAAAGCTTACGTAGTAATCCGAGAAAAAGCTTACATCAATTCAAATTTCATTCATCTGCATACAAATATCTAAATGAGCATAGTCAACCAAAGCACACACTATGTTTCCACCAAGGGTCCATCCCTTTGCAAAACAAAATCCATACATGAAAAGGACAAACTAATCTTTAAAGAAAGTTAATACAAAACAAAGTTATTAATCAATTGAATTAGATACAAAAATCCTTCACAACCATTACTGATAGAATATCACCATGATATAATAGTACAGATATTGTTCCTTCAGATAATCATCGATTCCATGGTCAACTAATTCAAGCCCTGAATAATCACACATGTATGAAGGACTTGACCAAGTCCTCATTTGAACTAAAATAGAGGGCAATATAGAGGCTAAATTGGATTGCTCAAATCAAAGTCACCACCCTAAATGATTTTCCGCTTTTCCCTCATCCACAAACAATAGAGCTTACCAATCCCTCAATCCAAAATGCAAGTTGCTACAGATCAAATATTATTGGGGTAGGAGAATTTAATTTAGACTCATATTATGGTCAATATAACAGTCAAACTTGGGTTTTGAGCATTCCATTCCCAATCCATTTAGATTATAAGTTTATAACAAGGCATATTGATGCCCCAACATCAAAAGAATGCATATGAAGGACTCTAACTGATTTATGGAACCGCCATAAAGGTTGTCTTTTTTGTTAAAAAAAAATTACTTCTAGGATAGAGCAAAACATTGCACTCACACTTCTCTAATAAAATCCAGGAAATGATGGTCATTCAAAGCAAGTGGACAATAACCCAAATGATGCAAAATATTACCTGAATGGTTTAGTTCTCATTAATCTGATCAAGAAAGCTGTATCACACTTACATACAAGTCAGGCACACTAAAAAATAAAAAATATCAGGTCGTAAGATTCAAAAAATTCAGCTAGAATTTCACAAAATGAAGTCTACTAACTACATCGAGGAGCAGCGAACTAAACTAATCAACATTACATTGCTCAAATTTGACCATTGAAAACCTATTCATCCGGAAGAAACAATCTCAAGTTCAGGAAAATCTTACACAAAGAAGAAAATTAACAGAAAAATGTGGAATGCTTCTCTAAATTCAGGTTATTTGGAATTTAAAAGATGCAATCGATACCATTTTGGCAGAACTTCCTAGGCTTTAATCAGATTTATAGAAAAAGTCACATAGCAAAGAAATTGGAGGCTACTCCATCTAAATTACCACCTCACAAATAATAATAATAATACAAAATCCATCTCAACAAAAATATAATGAAAGGGATGGGAAAAAAAAAAGTATCCTTGATTTGTCTATCACTCATATTTTCTCTTGTTCAACCAGAACAAAAAAAAAAGAAAAATCTCTCTTCCCTTCACCCCTAGTCTTTTGCTCAAACAGACTTAGGAATCCATAATCGCAATTCGTAAACAACAAAGAAAGACATGGTGCATTAGGTACGAGGAATCTCACTCAGTGCCCTTCTGCTGCTCCAGCGAGAGAATCGCCCACCACTCCTCCGACTTCTGAAAGGATCCGGACGAGGCCATGACCACAACAATCCTCCTCCTCGGAAGAGAGATGGAATCCGATTGGGTTTAGAAGCTGGATCATTGGGGTTTATAGAGAGGATCCAAATGTAGATTGGTTTGGACGAGAATTAGTGAAAGTGCAGAACGGGGAGCCGAGTGGATCGGAGCAAGGGCTTCATGCAATGCATGCTCCATAATAGCTGGTGGAATCCCGCTCAAGTATTTCTAATTTTTCATTTCACCTTTCTTTCATTTTCATCTTTTATTTTATTTTATTCAAATATATATATATATATGTTTTATATCTCTTTGTGTATTTGGACCGCTCCTGCAATGTGGTGGTAAGCAACCCTCGGGGGTGTCGGGTTATGTGGAACTCTCCTCAAGCTACTTGTGTTTTGATCAAGTAAAGATGGAAAATGGGTGGAAAAAGAAAATTTTTCCATGGTAAAATTTTCCATGACAAAATTTTCCGTGGAAAATGAGAAAGTGGCCGTTTGATTGTACATTTCTGGCTAGAAAATCTTACATTTCCTTGGAAAATTCTTATTTTGTTGTTTGAATGCCATGGAAAATATAACATTCTCCATGGAAAAAAGCATATTTGTTGTTTGATTACATTAATTTTCCCCGGAAAAATTGACCTTTTCCATAGAAATGTTTTTTACTTTCTCCGTGGAAAAAAACATATTTGCCTATTTTTGGTAACTAGTTAAATGCTGTTTGATTACATCAGTTTTTAAAGAATTATCATCCTTCAAGCACAATTACTAAGAGGTGAATAGAAGAACTCTCTTTCTGTTCCAATTTTTTTTCCATATGGCATATGATTGTCATTATTATTGGAATTTCTTTCCATTAACTTTTAGGATTTCTTTTTAAATTTTATACTTTTTATTTTATGTATGGGTTAATATCTCAGAGTAATTTCTACATGTAGATCGGGCCTCTCATACGCAGATTGATTTGAGTGGAAATCTAATGAAACATCAAAGCCCATTAGCCCAACACCTCTAACTTTGCAAAAAACCCTTCCCATCCAGACTTCAAATAGTCCTTTCGAGGATGCTAAAAGGTTAGTTCTCTCTTGTTTTTAACGATCAATTTCATGTATGACAAGTAAAACGTCTAGTCGTCTACTTAGTTTTATTATTGTTTGTGTGTGCAATTGCTTCACCACTTATTACTTATGGTATGTGTTTGATTTGTTAAGAGTCTTAGACAAGTTTATTCATGGTCTTGGCCAACCGCTAACTGGAATTGCTTCTACTTTCTAATTTATGGATGTCTATGGAACACATTATTTTATTCTAAATGGAACTCTAGTGATAAACTTAGAGCCTTATTTCAACTTACAATCTTTCCTCAAATAGTAGTCAAGCTAAGGATTATAGCAATAATGGGATGATGCATCTAATAAATTGCATTACTATAACACAATTCCTTGTAATTTGATCATGGAATGTTTGACCATGGGATCTTAATTGATTATTTTATGCTCATCACTAAAACGCCTCTAGTAATTAAGATATTTTTGGCCACTTTGAGTCATGGATCCGCTCGTGACAAAATTAAGTATTAAAGAAAATTCGATTTACAATATTTGAGGCATATATTCAAGAGCAATTTAAAAAAAAAATAAGAAAAAGATACAAATATGGGAAATACCGAATTTGAAACTATTTAGCAAAATGACTTTATTTCGTTAAGGTAGCATGAAGCCAACATTTCAAATGCTGACTTTGTGTAATGTTCTTATTTTTTAATTCACCATGAAGCTGCCCATGTTTCAAATGCTGGTTTCATGCTGAGATTTTTTTTTTTTTTTTTTAAATACAGCATGGAGAGGCCTTTGAAATGTCGGCTTCAAATATTAGATTATCATATTAAAATTAATATCATACAAATATAGGAAAATATAGCATGAAGGGGCGGATATGCAAATGTATTATACATATTAACCCCTATATGAAAAATCTAATACCAGGTTCATAGGCGCAACTAGGGTTGCCAAACGATTAAGCTATTCGTGAGCGTACCGAGCTTTTGAAAGTTTGAGCTGAAAGTTAAGCTCAAGCATGAAAGCTCGGAATTATATATTATATATATATATAAATATTAATAAAATATTATATATTGAATATTATATAGATAATGAAACAATCCCAAATCATATTTGCCTTAGAAATTTTTTTTATTATACTATTTGTTGTAATTAACAATATTTATTTCTATATTTATGTCCATGGGTAATAGCTTTAGAAATTTATTATTTTGTTTTATGTAGTTAATTGAAATCTTTTGAAATATGATTTTCATTTATTAAAAATATTATATAATTTTTATTTTTTTATTGTATATAAGTACAGAAAAAATCAAGCTATAAATGAGCTTTGAATTTTGAACTAAATCGATTTAGAATCAAGCTTAATATTAAATAAGTTGGATTTTAATTTCAAGCTAAATGAGTTGAGCTCAAGCTTTCGAAATTAAAATTAAGTCAAACTCTAACAAACCTATTTGAGGGCTTGGCTTAAGTTTGGCCCAACCTGATCAAGTTCAACTCCTTTACAACCTTGGGCACAACACCTTACGTTAACCAACCTGAATGAAAACCCTAGCCACTATGAACCTTCCAAGTAGTTTTTAGAACCTTGAGGGGTGCTTAAGAAATTGGGTTTAAACCGACTAAACATTGCAGCGGGTCTAACTTTTCAAAAATGAGTGTATGGTTTTCATGAAAAGTTAAAGGAAATTTTATAATATTTGTGCTTAGTGTATAATAAATAAAATAAAAAGGTGAGGATGATAAATGGTCTTTTTGCTTCTAATGTAACTAATTAATTACATATATAATTAATTTCAAATAAATTTATGTATAACGCCCGTCAACTATGATAAACTCCTTAAGGCTAGTGTACTTTTCCCTAATTTATGGGTTAACACTAATTAGCAGAAATCAAATACTTTAGGTGGTGTTTATAAAGTATGGTTATGGAGTTATTAAATTTGATAGTAAGGGGTATTTTGGGTCTTTTGTTATGTTTTGCAACACTTTAATGAGAAAATAATTGATGATTATTTGAGTAATAAACCAAGATTAAGTCATTTCCATTTGGGTGTTTGTTTGGGAAATAGGTTTAAACTAGTTAATTTTTTTCTGAAACACACCCTTTATGTTTATTTGTACCAAAGCTAGTGGAAAAATTAGAAACCCAGGTTTGGAAAATGAGAATACAAGATTGTTGACTTTTCAACTTGTGTAATTTCAATGTGTTGTTTATTGGTGGTTGTGATATGTGGTTGTCAATTAAACAATGATGCTGTAAGTTTTGGAATCTCCGTCACAGACTCCTTACAAGGATGTTTTGAAATCATTCCCCTCACACCAATCAAGACTTTCCCTAGCCCTTCCATTTAGCTATCATTATGCCACACTTTATTCTATTGTTTTCATTTGGATTTTAGTTAATATGTTACTGATCTTTTAATGATTTAGTTTGATTATCATTTTATTTTATTTGGATCTAAATCTAAGAATGAAAATAATGAACTACAACTGTTGTTTCAACTTATTCTTGGAGGTCAGAATCTTGCAGAAGTCAGTCATTTTTATGCTTGCTTTGAGGCCCTTTCTCTTTTAATAGTGTGGTTCTTTTAGTTTAGTAATGAACCATCACAAGATTCACAACCCCACCTACATGATATAAGTCGGCAATATCTAGATGAATTACATGATAGGGAATATTTAGGTATGATCCTCCTCGAATGTAAATTCAGAAGAGATAAGTGATCAATGATGATAGATCATTGATTCGCCAGAAGGTTCCCCTGTTGAATCCTTTTCTGGAGTATTTGATGTTGGGAACCTTGCTGCTCCCAATCCTTCTTACCTGACTGCTACCAAAAGGATTAGCTCTCCTTTACCAACAACGGGTTTCCCTTTGGTTGCATCTCCTACTCAAGTTGATTATGTGAGGTGATATTCATGTAATTAATTTGATAATAAAGAGGCTTTCTATATGTCTGCCGTTCTTTCTTTAAGAAGCTAATTGTGTTGCATATCATGTTGCATAGCATGATACTTGTATTTTATCCCAGTTTGTTTGCGAAAAGGCAAATTGGGATTTTTTATTTTTATTTTTTATTCTTTGTTAGCAGGCCATTTTTTTTTGTCATCATCAAACTTTCTGCAACAGCATCCTATATTTGGATGTATCACATTTTCCAGAATATATTCTCAGGCTTGATGTATCCCACCCAAGATTCAGTAGTCAGAGGAAGTCTCCATCCATTGAGTATAGATCCCCTCCTATTGAGTCGTATTCTGATTCATATGATGGAGGAGCCCTTCCTCCACTCAAGGCTGCACATTTAAATGCTCCCAAGAGGGCTAGGTCTCCTCCATTGCAATATACTGCTGTGCCATCGGACGAGGCATCTGCTCAAGTTGACTATGATGGGTAATAATCATCGTCTCTTAATAATTCTCAGGCTCTTTCCCAAGTCCATAATGGGGAGCAATTTTCTGTATACATTGATAGTTCAACTATTCTGAACTAGATTTTAGATGCAGAGAAATGCAAGCAAAAGCAAAGCTGTTGGTACGCTTCAATGCTGAATTAAGCCAACCATTGAGGAAATTGCAAGATCTTATTAAGCAGAAGCCTTTGGGGAAAAAACAAACTGGAGCTATGATGGACACACCATCTGTGAATGATCATCCTGCTGGCACACACCTCAGGTTTTAACTTCTGGAGATATTCTGTCTGATTATGGAGGCTCAAAATCATCTGATGCTGTAATTGGATTATGCCAAGATATGTGTCCAGGTTTGTGCATGATTTTATTTGTTTTATATCCCATGTTAATTTTATCCTTTGAGCTGTCTAAAAGTCCATAGGAATCAGTCTATTTTAGTATTCCCTGATACATACATCAAGAAACTCTGAAAGTATTAAATTTGAATCTGTAACCTTATTCTTCAGAATCAGAAAGGGAGGAGCGTGAAAGGAAGGGAGATCTTGATAAATATGAGCGCTTGAATGGAGAAAGAAACCAAACAAACAAATTTCTTGCTGTCAAAAAGGTAATGGATGAGTTCTATTCTCATCCGAAAGACGGGATTTATTCTGAGATCAGCTTTCATACCTATAGTGAGAAGCATGACGGAAGTTCTTATCTGATTAACAGTATAATAGGACTGCTGAGCTTAGATGCTGACTTAATAAGGCCTATGCCAGTCTTGCAGAAGACAATTGATTATCTTCTGGATATACTTGGTCAACCTTATAGTGATAATTTTCTTGGTATCTACAACTTCTTGTGGGATAGAATGCGAGCAATAAGAATGGACCTTAGGATGCAACACATTTTCAATCAAGATGCTATAACTATGCTGGAACAAATGGTATTCTCCATTCATGCCTTCTTTATTCTTGGTACACTACTCACTGCTCTTACTAATCAACACTGATCAACTTTTCCCTTATGTGTACTAGATAAGATTGCATATTATTGCTATGCATGAGTTGTGTGAATACCAGAAAGGAGAAGGCTTTTTCGAAGGATTTGATGCCCACCTGAATATTGAACAAAATGAACAAGACATCTGTTGAGTTGTTTCAAATTTATGATGATCATAGGAGAAAAGGGAAGAGTGTGCAGACAGAAAAAGAATTCAGGGGTTATTATGCTCTTCTTAAGCTTGATAGGCATCCCTGGATACAAAGTAAGTGGATTCTCGCCTAGAGTTTTAAGGTGTTAGTTGTTGACACTTTCTCAATAAATGACCTACCTATGTCAGGTGGAACCTGCAGAGCTCTCACCAGATCTAGCAAAAGATGGCTCCTGAGGTGAGATGCAGCCCAGAAATCATGTTTGCACGCCATGTAGCAAGGTATATTAGGTTTTTATTGATCATTGATACCAACTGAAGTTACGTGAATACCTATCCAAATAATTATAGTTATTTTGCTACTGCAGAGCTTGCAGAATGGTAATTATATTACCTTTTTTAGGCTTGCTAAAAAAGCAACTTATCTTCAGGCTTGCTTGATGCATGCTCATTTTGCTAAGGTACTTACTGGTTGTCCATGCCTATTCATATATATATAGTAGTATTTCTTTATCTTTGTTCTGTCAGCAAGCTTATTCATCCTAAATGTTCAGCATGCCTATTATGCTAGTGTCATATAGGTATGGGATGAAGTAGGGTCTGAAGTTGTTAGGTCTCCAAAAACCAAATTGGAAAAATTTCCCAAAAAAGAAAAAATTGTTTATCTAACTACAAACTGATTTTGAACAAGGTAACTTTTGTCACTAGATGAGCCTGCAACAAAAATTAAGATTGCTTGAGATGCAGGGACGCAACCTATTTGTTATAGAATGTAGTTCATGAAGATGAGAACAGGAGATTATGCATGCTCATTAACTTATTTTGTTGCCCATGAAAAAACTGCTACTTGATTGAAAATGTATTTTAAGGGGGTATTCTCTTCATATGAATAAGCTGGTGATACCATAATCTACTCCTTTTCTGTTTCTTGTCTAGATTAATATAAAATCTAACTTGAAGCTCATCAATTTGGTAACAATTCATAAATTCTATAAACATGGAAAAAGTGAACAAGTTTTGGGTGAATATCCATTAATAGAACTTCCTATCCCTATGTCCTCTGGTCTTTTAGCTATTGATTGAATAGAATATAATATCATGAAATTGAATAGTTCCTGATGTCATCAAGGCAGAAAAATGAATGTGTGAACCATCTTATTGGAAATAAAACCATTGGTCTTGCTTTACATTTTCTCAAATATAATTGTCCTTCTGCAACAACTTCGTGAGATCATTACCACTGAGATCATAACTTTCCAACAAATAGTTCTGTTAACTACATTAGAGAAGCATAGCTCTATTTAAGCTAAGGATTTTTAATTGTATTGGCTGCTTAAAAAAAATGATTTGATATAGTTCAAATACAAATACTATTAAAGAGAATACCCTCTATGCATTGCTGTGTATGCTTGCACAAGGTGCTTCTCTAAGGATTTGCAGTATATACCACAGATAAGTGCAGCTACTAAGAGAATTACAATTAAAATTCAAGGGATTTGCAGTATACACCACAGATAGGTGCAACTATAGTAAATAAGGAAATGCAATGAAACACTCTATGTAATGCCATCATCTTAATTAGTTAAATCAATTCTAACCTCCTGAGACCTAATTTGTTAGTTTTAAAACTGAAGGGACTAAATCATTCAACTAGGTAAGCCTTGTATTTTATTTTATTTTTCCTTTTGTAATTTACCCAAAAGCATAAAAACTTGACTAGAAAACTATTGGTGAATTATCTAGACAGTAATTAATTATATTTAAATATGCAGACTCACTTGCCAGTTGGCAGGATAGGGTGTTACACCTCCTAATTCCTTTTTAAGTGGATATAGATGATAAAATATGAGAATAATGCCTATATGCATGATTATTATTAGAAAATAAATAAAAATTACTACAAAGGGACTGTTTAGAATCGTAATCAGTAAAGTGTTTGGACCCTGATTTGAGAGAGGACAGTTGACAAAGTTTTCTTAAAGCTTTTAAGATACTGTAGTGAAGGGAGACTCTTTTAGGAATTTAAGAAGTTTTTTTTCCTTTTCTATCGAGATAAATGGAAGAATACCAAAGGACATGTTTGTTTGGGGTTTAAACTGGTTTAAACTTTATTTTTCTCTTTCACTAACTTTTCAATTTTTCAATTTAGTTAATTTAATTAATATTTATAAATAATTTATAAATATTAATTATTAAAGGGCAGCCCAAGGTAACAATAAAAGCTCCCGCGACATGTGCCATGTAATCCTGTAGGAAAGGTCACCACTGGCCCATCAGGACAGCAAACCGCTTTCACCCTACTTTTTTTTTTTTTAATGCGCTATTTCCACGCTTCCTCAACTCCAGGATCTTTCCTCGGTCATGACAACAACTTTACCGCTGTGCTAGGCTCCCTTCTAAATATTAATTATTAATTAATTAAAAATATTTTTAATGAAAATTATTTATTTTAATTAGTTTTAATTAAGTCAAATTTTAATCAAATTAATTTAAAAATTTTTCTCGCCAAAAATCGAGTCCCAATTTAATCCCAATTTTCCCAAAACTACCAAAGAGTTTAGTAGTTCCCACAAGTAAAGTTAGGAATATCTTAGATTATATCTTTGGAGAGTGGAGGATCCCTCTCTTTAATGAGAATTTATTACCACTAGATGACAATGCATGTGGCATTCTGTAGGTGTTAAGGTGACACTGAAATATGAATAATCATTTTAAGGTATTTGTGGTATTTGAATTTGAAATGTGAAATAAAATCAAAAGAGCTTATTTTTGCAATCCCTTTTTGCATGTTTCCTTCTCTTGTTGATTCATTTTCTTTTAAAAATGTGGGCAAAAAAAAACAAAAACAAAAAATAACAAAAGCTCAAAGGCTAAATAAAAATGGATATCTTCTAATACCTTGGGCTGAAGTTTGATGTTCTAAAAGCAAAATGACATTTTGAACCAATGTGCCTGCAAAATTCATTCCATGAGTATCAAGTCTGAATAATTTTGGCTAATTACTTGAGCATGTTTTATAATATATAACCAATAACATGGTCAAGCACTCCATTTTCATATTGATTTTCTTTTACTATTCTTGCATATATTGTGAACATATTCTTCTAATTCTGGAGCTATTACTTATATCTCAACATTGTGCAGATAAGAACACAGGCTCTAGCTTCTCTGCACAGTGGTCTTCAGAATAACCAAGGGAATACCTATTCAGCATATTGTAAAATGGCTAGGCATGGAGGTAATCTTTTGGTGATGCTTTTGTTTGTTTCTCAGCTTTTACAGGAAACATATCCTTTACATCTCTTTCATGTTCATTTAGGGTGAGGATATAGAAGCACTACTAGAATATCATGGGTTTGCGTTGAGGAAATATGAGGAGATGTATATGGTCAAAGTAGGTCCTTTCTGTAACAGTGATACTGACTTCCCTATCAAGTGTGCAGAACTTGTTCGCCAGAAGCAGTCAGAAAGGGTGATGGATGATGTGTATTCAGGACAAGCAATGTCTTGCCTTAGTGAAGATAGAGAATCTGCTCAAGAAGTTGTCAATGTGTTGGATCAGGGAAGCACTTCTAGCCTAGAAGCTCCCCCCACTTCTATGGAAGATGATATACTGGACTTTAAAGCTGAATCTGTTCAGGGTGTCATCGCCAAGGAAATTGCTGAAGGGCCAATGACCATTGTGTACAGTGAAAATGAAGCTGAAATGGTAGAGGCGACATTTTCAGAGGCTAGTTTTGTATCAGCAGATCACTTAGTAAACAATTCACTGCAATTAGAGAGTGTTCTGGTGGATGAGCCCATTGAAGATGTGGCCATAGAAGAGATGACCCAAGAGATGACCATGCCAAAATTGGAAGAAAATATAAGTCAAATTGGAGATATAGTAAGATCTGAGTCTAACAATGTTGAGAATTCAGAACACCAAATGGCCTTATACAGCAGCAACTTGGAAGTGGAAGCATCAAAGCCTGCACTTCAGCAGAAAGATCAAGTCTCTAATGAAAAATTAAAAAAAGATCTAATTAAGGTTGCTAGTGATACTTTACCTTTTTCTGTCGGACTATTTCTGGCATGTTAAGAAACTAAACTTACAATGTCAGTACTCATATATATATTTGTCCTCATCAGGAAATGGAAGGAGCAAGCACTAATCAAGAGAGAAACTCGGGAGCAAAAGCTATATTTAGCAAGTGTAGCACTAAGTTCACTTTCACTTGGACCACCAATTCGTTTGAGTGGAACTGTAAGTGATATTCCATGTTTTCTTTATTAGTTGGACTATTTTACATGTTTATAAATTTTAACTGAATGTGTTTATCAATCTTGATTGAAGCAAACAAGCCATGCTACTGGAAACCTTGACATTGATCAGGCAGCAAGGAAGCGATACAGTAGATGGTCAAAATCATGGTCAAGATTAAATGTGTCAGAAGTAGTTGCAGCAACATTGAGTGCAAGAAATCCTTATGCCAAATGCATATGCTGGAAATTGGTTGTCTATATCCAGGAAATTATCTTTGAGAACCATACCTATGATTTGGCCACAAAATGGTTGCACTCAAAACTCCTTTGGCAGCAGCAATGCAGAAGATGATTATGATGAACTTGTTTGTATCTTCAATTCGAATCTTATCAGATTTGGAAGAAGTGGATTTGCACCTCGTAACATCCAGTCCCCAAACAAACCTGTTGCTTGTCACGGTCATTAGGGAAGCAATGATTTTCATGCAATGGCATGCCAAAGCCTCAGTAAGAATGATACACTGTTGCTGGTATAGGAGCTGTGCCTCTATGTTTCTTCTTGTGTCAAGTGCCATTCCATGGGAAACACAGAGAAATAGGCTTCACAATTGTGTAAATTCTCTACCACCTGGATCCAGCTTGCCTCCTCTCCTGATAGGTATGTACTCGATGCAACAGAAAGATGAGGCCACTAGTTCTCCCTCTAGTAATCATTGAAAGACTTCTCACCTTGCTTCAGAATGCAGACAAAACAAAGATAAGCTCTTTTTTAGTTGTCTTCCTTGGCTGGTGATCACAGTCGAGAGCAACCAAATTGTTTCTTTGATAGATGATAACTTGAAGATGATGGTCTACAATAGCTGGCAGAACATCTGCTCACCTCTTCAGTCCTGCTCTCCCGTCTGGTGAATGTTAGGAATTAGTTGCAAATTACTTGAAATGTTCTCTGGAATCCTCCTGGAAAATCTTGGATTATACTCTAAAAGTGGGTCCTGAACATTTGTATCCTACGGCCTTCAATGGAAGCAGTTGCCAGGTCAGCAGAGGGAAATTCTGGCTGCACCATCCATTAATCCAACCCACTGGCAATATGTCCTGAGATTAATTTGCTGGGATAAGTCCAGCAGTGAGCAAATAGCAGTACAGATGTTCTTAAGCAGGCATAGAATTGGAACTGCCGACTTCAAGGGTGATTCAATCACTCTCTATCAAAAAATTGGAGGAATGCAGATCTACCGAGGTTTCCACGACATCTCTTTGTTGGCTGAATCAAAGGTTACCCACTTGCCTCCAACAGATCCAAAAACATAAGTCAACACACTTGAAGAATGTTTGGTCAGTTATCTGGCCAATCTAAATTACGTCACCTTAGTTGTAGACCTAGCCCATGCCAGGGAGGCTAATGTGATGCCTACAGGAAGGGTGTCGGTCTTGAGCTTCATGGTTCATGCTGTTATCACATGTAGTTCCCAGGTGGACTATGGTGCTTTCATCAGGATATACAACTTGGCAGCTGGCAGAAATTGGCCAATCTTGAGACTCTCCAGATGCTTACATATTGGATGGAGCGACTTTGCGGGATTGATTCATCTAGCAGGGAGTGGTGATGCCAAAAGTCCCAGGGCCCACACTGAGGGGATTAGAAGAAAACTCAAGCTCCTGAAGTGGACCATGCATTTACATTAGATTATCAGCTAAACCAACTTTTGATGGGAAATGTAAGTTTAGGCTAATTTTGTGATACACCATTTACGCAACAACCTGCATCAATGTCATCTGGGATGCTCCAGTTGTAGTCCGAGAAGCTGTCCATCTTCCTGTGGATGTGGACAGCACAGGAAGAAACATTTTGTCCAGTGAAGTCTCTCCAACTAAGAGAGAGAAACAGTGAGGTAGCTCCTCCCAATGTGAAGACACCCGATAAGTTGGTGGTGCTGTTGCAGCAGTGTCGGTGATTTGCAAGACAAGATAGGCTAAAGCTTGCACTTTCATTTCTGAATCACTTACCCTAATTGGTGTTTTTTTTCTTTTTTTTTCCTCCCTATATAGAAGCTTACGTGCACTCCATGGGAGATGGAAACTGTAGTGTTGTATGATTTGTAGACTTGATATTATCTAATGAGTTAGGTTCTATGATTGTGCAAAATTCAGTTGTCTGCCTTTTGGTATGCCAATTTCTATCTTCTTTTGGAGATTATTTATGTTTTGCATTCTTACGGGTGAAGTTACCTATACAGTCAACTTTTGATAATTTCTCTAAACTCCATTGTTTGTTTGTATAGGAAAGTTGACAGAGGGAAAAAGGAGAATCACTGGGATTTAATTAAAAACAAGGAAAAGTGGCATTTTCCTTACTTTCTTTCCACACTTACCTCCAATTTCCCTCAGAAGTAATGCTACATCTACAAAACAGTTTAATCCGAAAAATCAACTTGGCTTCAACGGGTAAATCCTATTTGGTGCCTCCATTCTTCATTTCAATCCAACACTCCAAATTTTTGGATGTTTGGAGACGTTTAGGTCCTTCAATGAAAACTTCTAACTGCCACACATTTGTAAAATCGATTAAATCTTCACGTAAAACCCTCCCATCCACACAAACTCACAATACTTCCCTTTCATATACCCTTGAAATTTATTTTTACATATCACAAACAGAAAAGGCAAATGCATAGTGACACCAACATCTTCTTGAAATCTTCTAACTGAAAGAAAGATTTAGTACTTAAGTTTTTCTCATTTATACACAATATCAAGTCAATGATATTCAGCAAAATACAATACTACATGCATGTCCATTAACTACCTTAAAGTTGCTCCTCACTTTATTGTCATCACAACTTCTCCGATTCAGAAAAAAGATATACTCTTGCATCTTATGCTTGATGCACCCATGTAAAAAGTGGAATTACCAAAAGACATTCTCTCCTCGTGATCCTCAGCGTGTCAGAGTCTTAAGATTAGGAGACCATCAAAGGATTATATACAAGTGAAAACTACATGACAACAAAGAGCATGCCTATTGCAAATCAGGGATGCTTGGCAAAAGACTCCACATGTCTTACTCCCACCATTGTCGCTGCAGGACCACCATCTTCCAATTGGCACCTGTTCATCCTAACCACCATGAGAATAGAAGAGTTAGTCACTAAATGGTAAGAAATCACCCCGAAAAGGAAATAACGACTTTCACAACATCTCCCCAAAGACGATAAAATGATGAGAGATAGTTTGAGCTTAAAATGATCAATTTATCCTAGACAAAATACGTAGTTTCCGACATAGAGGTGCTTTGGGAAGCATTCAAATATTCTCTTTATCATTACTCTATGCATAGTTATGAAAAAGTCATGAATAGGTACTCATTTCACTAAATTCATGCACATGTTTCTCGCAATAGGAAGGGTCCGAGGATTGAAATCACACTTCCGCGTTGATTATTATTTATTATTTTTTACCCTACATCAATTCTTCCATCACTCCACTGCATCAATTGGTGATTCGAGAGCTCAAGTTCATGGCTCACCAATCGATCCCATGCGACCACCCTCAAGTCAATGGGGATTCCCCACCTGCTCCTCATACCAGCCGAGAATCGTCAACATGGCAACAAAACAAATGCAATACCAACCCACTAGATTTATCTTCGCCTAATACAATTCAATGCGCGTAAAAACTAATTAATGATGTAAATACATTTTGTACAACATGATTCTATACATCAATTCATAGCACAATTAATCTTCCAACTACCACTCATCAAATTTCGCGGCAAACCCTCTCCTAGCCATGGATATGTCTTACATAGACATCTTGTTTAAGCAACAAAAGAGGTGTAAATGTTAAAAAAACTAATAACCCCAATGTCAGTACTAAAGAGCAGCAAGGATAAGGTTTGATTCACTCAATCAAAATAGACTTCTATGTATTGAACAACCAAAGACCATGGCTTTAGATTTATTCTGAAATGAGTAGTTGCACCAAAATTCACTAAAGTACGGCACGTAAACATACCATTTCTTAGCATGCTGCGTGTCGGAGATGGAGTAACACTGGCGTATTTCGCTCGTACTGGAAAGAGTCATGGCTATTTACCGGCAGCATTAAAGTAACTTCTCTTTATCACGGATGGCAAATATCTCGATCCCTGGAGCAGCAAATGCTTTTTCAATCATTTCCTTTGTCTAAAAATTCTCGGTAAGATCTGTACTACCGGTTTGATTAGGTACATCTATCAAGCTCCCTGTGACTGACCGATAAAAATTTAAGGAGAAATTTAAGATCATGAAGTCCCAAGTATAATCATAAAGCTAATGAAAATATACTTGAAGCACAAATGAATTTCGAGGCTAAAATTCACGCCGCGCATCGCCTTCGATGTATGCACAACTATGATAGTAATATCATCCTCGTCCGATTTTCATGCTCTAACCATAACCCTATGGGATTCCTGCAGCAATAGCTGAACAAAGCATCCCTGTGGATCTACAAGTGAACCCATGACTTTGGACACTGAAATAAAAGAAAGAAGAGCAGCAGTGATGTAGATGCAATGTATGATATTATAAAACCACAAAAGATTGGGTACAACATCCAACAGTTACTGTTTTGGTAAATATAGAAATAATTTGAAATGTTTTCTGAGGCAAAGAAGCAGTTCTGTTTGGTAAGTACTCAGTGGAATCCAACTTTATAATTTCAAGGTGTTTTATGGTGCTCTGGAACACAATAGCTCAAAGTAACTTTTCATCAGTTAATTGATGTGCTAAAAGGAATATGATTTGACAAGGTAATGAGCAAAAATACTTCTCCGTGCTTTCCAAGGAATGAGTATACCAACTTTGAACATTCTCCTCTTTTTCTTTGGTTCCTCACCGAAAAAAAGCTGAAAGTCGAGAGTTCAATTTGGAGGTGCAGTAGAAGAGGTACAGGATCTCCATCAAAATAGTTAGATAAACAGCAAACTGAAAAGATCAAATTGCTAAAGAGCAGAGGCGACTTGACCGCATGTTTCTTATTTGTTAGCCTTAGCAAAAATATATTCTACGACTTCGATCAGTACGCCCACTCCCTATAATGTTTTTATCTAGCTGCATTGATACTTTGATATGTCAAAACCTCAACAGAAGTAGTCACCAACAATGTGGATCCTAGCTCTGCTAAGTATCTCAATATTACTGTATGTTATCAGTTGGTGAAAACCATTAAGAAGGAATTAGTTGTTGGCGAATTAGTGTTAGAAGTTTCAGGTTAAGGCTCAGTCTTCTTGCATTCTAAGACAAAAGAAGTGTGTTCCTCCAACTCATTTTGGATGCCATGTCAGTGGGAACCCCTGTTCTCAGAAGATTCATCTCACTCCACCCAGGTATATCTTTTTTTTCTAGTCTATGAAGCTTTTACTTTATTGTCCCTACAAACATTTAAATCTTAGAGAATGAAGCCTACCAAGTTACTTCCGGTTTCTACTTATATTATCTAATCTTAGTGTAGTATGGAGTTCACAAGGGCATTGATGTGGTTTTGTTTTTCATGGGTAAGTTGAATTAATCCCAACTTAATTGATTTTGATATTTTAAATTAACGATTCAACAGAATCTTGTCTAGACTTCTCATATATTCTGGGTCGTTGAGTCCAAAGTACTTCTAAAGATTTACACACTTGGTCTCTTTTTACCAAATTAAGAGAGTATCTATACCCGCCATCCAAAGTTGCATTACATTAGGACTAAAATTAGCAAATTTATTGAAGAAAATTCTCATTATCCTGCAAAATGAGATTGAAATAACCTGAGACTCTATTTCTCATCATCATAATTTAATTTGCTTTAAATGAAAGTAGCTTAAGTTGAATGTAGCATTCATACTAGATTTTTTGTGTATCTTATCCCAGGTTGCATGCTGACCACTACATTTCTTCAAAGGGGGGTGTACATGCAACATCAACATCTTAACAGCTCAATACATGAATATCTTACAGGCATTACCAAAAAATCTACAAAAAGGCGAGAACACATTAAACTATAAGCTCATGACAACTGAACAAACAAATGAATGGTTTTGTTACCCCCAAAGCTTTGAATGAATGAATGTTTTCTATAGCAAATTCTACCAAAAATAAAACTCAGATTTCCAAGAACCATGGAAAA